>SPJY01007168.1:1348895-1423965 GCA_005191435.1 Raddia distichophylla | reverse complement strand
GGCGGCGAGCTGGGAGAGGAGGAGGCGACGACCACAGCGGTCGCGCCGGCGGCAGGAGGAGCCGACACGGGGAGACAGGTGCGGGGGCGGCGGCGCACTGGTGCGGATGGGGAGCGGGAGGCGACTGGACCAGCTGAGAGGGGAGGGGAAAGTGCCGAATGAGGGGAGGGATGGCCTAGCAAGGAGGCATATAAGGAGGGATGGCCTAGCGGGTAGCCGCGGGGGAGCACGGCGGCGGCGGATCGGAAGCAACGGGGGGAGGAGAAGAGGCATGGCGGGAGGAGCAGGCGCGGCGGAGGTCATGTGAGGAGGGAGACGGCGGCGGCGACGACAGGCGCGAAGGAGGCGAGGGCGGCAAGGAGCAAGGGGAGGCGCGGGCAGGCAGGACGGAGGCGAAGCCGGCAAGGAGCAAGGCGAGAGCGCAGGCTTGCCGTGGGGAAGGCGACGGGACCGAGGGGGAGAGGAAGCGGAGGAGTTCGCAAGAGGAATGAGAGGCGGCGCCGGGGGGGGGTGCTGGGGCGCACAGCCAGGGAGGCGGGGTGGCATGGATAGGGTTGGAGCGCGGGTTGATAAACGAAAAGCTTGGGGTTTTTTTTTGCAAAAACGTATAGCTGGGTGAATCCTGGACGCTCGGGCCGAATCCGACGGCCGCGCGAAATCGGGTAGACGTGGCCGAAACGGGCAGAAAAATGGGACACGTGGCGAGGGGGACGGGAGAACTGAGTTAATGTATTATTTATATTTATAGATATGAAAAGGACAAGAGAGCCATGCAATTGTTAGGACCTACTTTAGCGGTGGCTGTACATATGAATTCTAAGGTGCAAGTCAAATATAATGAATTTGGTAGAATGGATGGCATGAGGAATAATTTTTAGTGGAGTCGAGTTTATTAAAACGAATGGAATTGTTGGTAATTTTAATTCACAACATTAGGGTTTACGGCATGTTCCGGCAATTTAGTCCCACAATTATAACCATCCTTAATGAGTGAGATTCAAATTTGTATTATTTCGATAGAAATTTGAATTTTGGTGATAAGTTTCACAACCAACACCTTACAACTTGTATTAGAAGCAATTTTATTTTCATATTTTATCATATACCCATATCGGCCCAGCACAACCGATTTTTGTTTATCTATATCCTAACACGAACATAATTATTTTTGGTTCTTTAAGAGAAGGGGAAAATCGGAGGTCATAGAGCAGTGTTGACGTCGTGGGCTCTCACCGAGAGGTAGGATCAGGTATGAAGTCTAATCCAAAGCCTTAAGCCTATTAAGACTTAAGCTCCACTCTCCTAGTGCCGCCAACTTTAGTGTTGCAACCTTAAGTCCAAGCTTATCATTGGACAGGTTGTCGCCGTCTTTGGGCTCCAGGCTGCCACCCTTGAGCCTAGCACGTCCAATGTGTCGTCAATACATTTGGCCTCCATATCACGCTGTCTTCAAGTCCCCCATCTCAGATTGTCGGTCATGCTACCTCAAAACCCACCATCATCCAGGGTGTCGCTGCCGGCTATAGGTCATGTAGCATATAAGCCATGTCGACACTCGAGCCCCACTTTCACCACCCTCGTCATCGTCGAGCTCCACTTCTGCCATAGTGTAGCCGGTGTGGATGGACATGGATGCTTGAGCTCGTCGGCCATCAAAGAGTGAAAGAGGTAGCCAGATATGTACTTGAACGAGGCTCGCTGTAGTGGCGATGGAGGCAATAACCTCCTTGTTGCAAGGATCCGTGCACTAAATAGCATGTAATGGCATATTTCTAAAGTGTACGAAGAAGGTTTCGAACTTTGCGGTTGACATATTTGAAAAGTGTCAACTTTGTAGACATGTATCTAACTAACCCTTTAAGACAAATTAAACATGCATAGACATTATATTTCAACAATTTTTTTTATAGAAAAACCTCCGTCACTAATTGGAATGCCGACCGAGGGACGTCAAGTTTCGATCATGGACAAGTCACAAGCCGACCTGGTACATTCGTGACTAGGGCTGGCACTTTAGCTCGTGGCTCGCGAGCTGCTCATGAGCAGCTCGGTTTTGGCTCGGCTCGAGCTCGGCTCGTTGGTAAACGAGCCCGAGCCCGAGCCCGAGCTTTTTTCCTAGCTCGGTCGGAAAACGAGCCGAGCCGAGCCTAGGGACGGATCGCTCGTAGCTCGCTCGTTTGGGAATTTGGAAAAGACAACAGGTACAAAGTAGCAGCATGCATAATGAAGCAACATGCTGCTGGGTGCTGCAATTTGGGCTTTGGCCCAACTAAGCAGGCTGTCTTGCGGCCTTGCCACTGCAAGTCTGCACGGCTTTGCATGCAGGTTGCAGCCTGCATTAGCTCCCAGGCTCCCAGCGAGGCAAGCAACCAATGTAATTATGATCACTCTACGTAATGTGATTACTCTACATGGATGGAGTTTGGCCTTGTGTACTTAACTCTTGAGAGCATGTCTTGAGGTTAGCCAGCTGGACTTGTGGTTACTCAGTTAGATAGTTACTCTGGACTGTGATTACTCTAGGCTCGTATAAGCTCGCGAGCTAGCTCGAGCTTCTCACGAGCTCGACCCAAGCTTTTTCTATAGCTCGTTGGGTTTTGCGAGCCGAGCTGAGCCGAGCCGAGCCTCCTGTAAACGAGCCGAGCCGAGCCAGCCCTTGGCTCGCTCAAACTCGGCTCGTTTCCACCCCTATTCGTGACACAAAGCACGCAGAGGCAATTTGAAAAGGACGTGTGTTTCCCGCCACATCGATCTCTCTCCGTGGAGACTCTTGAGCAGTGTATTTTTGCTATTCTATAAACGTATATACTTTGCTGCCGATCAAACTCGTTATAAATATGAAAACAATTAGAAAGAAATCCCATTATTCTTTTCCCTAGCGACTGCGAGAGGGTGTATGGTAGGAGTATGTACAAAGTCACCATGGTCGAACCACAAGTCTTTTCACTCGCTGATTACACTGGCTAGTGGGCCTAGTGGTGGTGAAGGGAGGTTCAGGGGGAGAGGAAGATCTAACACCTGGGAGAGACCAAGAGATTTTGGTATTCATGGATCGCAAGGTTTGGGACAGGATGGTAAGGGCAAGGCAGTGATGGATGCTGGAGGAGGAAGATCAGATTCGAGAAGTCAGGAGGATTTGGGGATCTCGAAGGTGCAAGCTGTTGCAGATTCGTCAGGTGATACGATGAATAAACAGGGGATTTCGAGGTCATCGAATGCAGGTACTGCTCTGAGTTCTGCTGAGGGGGGTGGTTCCTTTTCTTCTAAAGGGGAAAGATCTATAAGTATTTGCTTTCGTTGCGGGAAACCGGGACATCTTTCGTTCAACTGTGCTGGTGTGTTTTCGTGTGGGTATTGTGGAGGAGAAGGGCATGTTGCCAAGAACTGCTTGAACAAATTTCCTTGGGAACATGGTGCTGTTTTGTGTGCTTTTCATTCTGAGGGGCAGGGTGTGTATGTTTGTGGTGAATTGCCGCTAGAAAATAGTGCTCGGGAAAAATCTAATATGGCTGTAATCTCGGTTCAAGGTGAAGCTGTTTCAGTTAGAGATATTGAGCAGGAATTCAATGCCATTTTTAAATCTTTTCCTAACTGGAGTTGTACTGCGAGGGTGCTTGGGCAGAATGAGTTCATTATGCGATTCCCTAACCCAAGGAAAATTGAGGAGATGGAGGTTCTTCCTCCCATGAAGGTTAAGAATTCAAACTCGTTTATGAAAGTGTCTAGGTGGTTCCCTGAGGTGGAGGCAGATCAGATTATGGATGAAGTGTGGGTGCGTATCTTTAAGATTCCTATGGGTGCAAGAATTTTTTCTGTTATTTGTAGAGTTGCATCTCTGGTTGGTATTCCTCAGGAGGTGGATTTTAACACTATGCATAGAAATGATTTTGTTAGAGTTCGCATTTTTTGCTTGGACAAGGATAAGATTCCAGGATCTGTGCCAGGGGCACTAGGAAGAGGGATTTTTAACTTTATCTTTCAGGTAGAGGGACTGGATGAGGTGGACAGACAGGATGGTAATACTGTTAGAGTTCCAACTTCAGATCAGATGGATGAGGATATCCAAGCTATTAAGAAACAGAAAATGAAGGATTCTTATAACAGTGAGACTTCTTCTGTGGTTTGGCCTAGCTGGGGGGGTCAGAAAGGTTCTTCTCAGAAGGCTTCTCAGATGGTGGGAGCAGATGACAAATTTGATGATCTGGAGATGTCTTCTGCATCAGAGGAAGGTTCTAGTCAGGAGATGAGGATGATGGCTAGAGATATTGGTATTGACTTTGATAATATAAGTGATTCTGAGAATTCTGTTGCTGTGAAAGAGAGTTCATCATAGGTTATGCTTATGGTCAGATGCCCTTCTTTGGTGCATTATCCTGTTTTTGCTGAGACATATTCTGATTTTGTGGTTGGAATTGATAAGAGATGGGGGGATTTTTGTTCTGGTTCACTCTCTGGTAAGGGGAATGTTGATTTATGGAGGAACATCTCTTTGCGGCCTAGTTCTTGTACTATAAAGGAGTTGGATAATAAGGGTTTTTCTGGGAGTAGTGGGGAATCTAAGGTGGTCTTGACTAAAAAGGATATGCTGGAACAGAAAGATGTGAGTTTATATCTGCCTGAAGGGGGTGGGGATAAATTGATGCCAGTTCGTAGAAGTGCAAGGATCAAGGATGGTGGGATTCATATTTTGGACAAAGCATCGAACAGGGCAAGGAAGAGAAACTTGGAAGGTACTATTCAGAATTCGGCTTCTTTTGTTAATATGAGTTCATCTTCTGTCTTTTCTTTTGCTAAACAAGTAGGAATTATTTGTCATAATGAGGTTGTGGAAAATGTTAATCTGATTAAGGATATAGAACAGGCCAGATTTGATTTATTTAAACAAAAGCAAAAAACTGTTGGGAATAATTGTGTGACTAAAGATAATGAAGTAGGAAATAAACAGGAAGAGGATATTTTACTAGACTGGGGGAGTGATACTTCTGAGTTTGATGAGTTATTTCTGGAGAAAGATTTTAGGAGAGGAAATAAATCCATGAAAGGGGTTGGTAGAAAAGGAAAATTCTGTTCTGGAAGAAAGTCTTCTAGTGGGAGAAAAGGGAAACCAGTTGTTATTAATAGTGAGAGAAGTCCTTTTCTTTTGAGGAGGAAGGTAGGTTTATATAATAATATAAAGGTATCATGATGAAAGTTTCTGGTATTTTTTGGAATTGTCGGGGTATTGCCAAGAAAGGGTGTTGTGCTTTGATTAAGGATTTGATTAGACAACACAGGGTTGGTTTTTGTGGTCTGGTTGAGACTAAGAGTTCTGATTTTAGGGATAGCTTTTTTAGAAAAATTGATCCATTTAGTGTGTATAGTTGGCATTGGATTCCAGCTATAGGTAGAAGTGGAGGTATTCTGGGAGGGATTCTGAATGATCATTATGATATTCTTTCTATGAAGAAAGGGATTTTTCACTTAATGTTTAGCCTTTGGGATATAAGGTTGAAAATTAAGTGGAATTTGGTGTTGGTATATGGTGCTGCTGGGTATAATGAAAAGGAGGATTTTTTGAGAGAGATGGCTTCTTTCTGTGCGAGTTCGGATGCTCCTCTTCTAATAGGTGGGGATTTCAATATTATTAGATCTGTGGATGATAAAAATCTTGTGTCTTCTTTATCTAGATTTAGCCATTGCTTTAACTATATTATTAACTCTTATGAGCTCAGAGAAATTTTTATGGTGGGGGGAAATTTCACTTGGTCTAACATGCAAAAAAATCCAATTCTTGAAAAAATTGATAGAGTTTTTATGTCTTCGGAATGGGAAGATCTGTTTCCTTTAGTTTCTGTTTTGAAACTTCCTAGAATCCTATCTGATCATTGTCCTTATTGTTGAGTGAGGGGTTAGGGGGGGTTCTGTCTTGGGGTCTTTTAAATTTGATATGAATTGGTTATCTCTTGATGATTTTGGTCAGAAAGTCTCTAGAGTTTGGAATAATTCCTTTTCTGGTGGGGATAGTATTTCTGTGTTCAAAAGGAAATTAAAGAAAGTTAAACAGATGCTAAAAGGATGGGGTCGTCATAGATTTGGAATGATTAAAAAGAGAAAAGATTTTATTATTCAGCAGCTTAAAGAGTTCGAAGATTTTGAAGAGTGGGGGATTTTAAATGATAATAATATTGGCACTAGAGTGGATCTTATGGCTGAGCTTTTATCCATTTATCAAGAAGAGGAGGTTCAGTGGTATGCAAAATCTCACGAAAACTGGTTGCTTAAGGGAGATATTAACACTTCTTATTTCCATAAAATAGCTAGTGGGAAAAAAAGGAAAAAAATCATTGAAAGTTTTAAAGATGCTTCTTCAGTGATCTAGGGGGATCAGAATCTGCTGGAATATGCTACTAATTTTTATAAAAATCTTTTTGGTTGCAATGTGAATTGTCCTTTTTCCTTGGCTGAAGGAATTTGGGAAAATGAGGAGAAGGTGTCCTATTCAGAAAATGCTTCTCTTGTGGCTCCATTTTCAGAAGAGGAAATTTTTCGAGCTCTTTGTTCTATGGGTTTGAATATGGCCCCCGGCCCTGATGGGATGCCGGTGGAATTTTATAAAGTGTGTTGGTCCATTATTAAAAAAGATATTTTAACAATGTTTGAGGATTTTTATAATGGAAATATGGATATATCCAGGTTAAACTTTGGGGTTATTACTCTTATTCCTAAAAGTGAGGGGGCTGAGAAAATTACTCAATATCGTCCTATCTGTTTGCTGAACACTATCTACAAACTGTTTACAAAGGTGTTGACTATAAGACTGGAGAAAATTTTAGGTAGAATTATTTCAAAAAACCAAAGTGCATTTTTAAAAGGCAGAGATATTATGGACGGGGTTCTTTTGCTGCATGAGATTCTGCATGAAACTAAGATGAATTCGTGTGGGGTGGTTATTAAGTTAGATTTCGAGAAGGCTTATGACAAAGTCAGGTGGGATTTCTTGTTTAGATGTTTGGATCTTAGAGGATTTCATTCTACCTTTTCTAATTGGGTTGTTCAAATCGTTTCTAATGACACTTTGAGTGTGAGCATCAATGGCAAAACTGGGGATTATTTTAATAGTCATCAAGGGGTGAGACAAGGGGACCCTTTGTCTCCCCTTCTTTTCAATTTGGTGGCAGATGCTTTAAGTAAAATGATTAAGTTGGCCCAATCTCATGATCTATTAAAAGGTTTAGCAGGTAGGTATATTAATGAGGGTTTGGTAAACTTACAGTATGCGGACGATACCATTTTATGTCTTGAACATGAGGTGCAGGGAGCTATCAATATGAAACTTTTATTAGCTTTGTTTGAAAGTTGCTCTGGTCTTAAAATAAATTTTGATAAAAGTGAAATAGTTACTATTAATGGAGATGGTAATATGGATTTGATTTATTCTGAGATTTTCACTTGTTCTGTGGGAGTTTTTCCTATTAAATATCTGGGGGTTCCTGTGGGTATTCAAAAGCTTCGGGTTAAAGATTGGGATTTTTTAGTGACTAAAATGGAGAAAAAGCTGGCTAGTTGGAAGAGCAAATGTCTGTCTTATGGGGGGCGTCTAACTCTGTTGAATGCTTCTCTTTCTAGTGTCCCTGTGTATTTTATGTCTTTGTTTCTGCTGCCTAAGATGGTGATTTTCAAGCTGGATAGAATTAGAAGGTCTTTTTTCTGGCAAGGTAGCAGTATTAAAAGAAGATATCATCTTCTTAGATGGGATAAGGTGTGTCACCATAAGGCTTTTGGGGGTCTTGGTATTCGTAGACTAAGGGAAATGAATATTAGCCTAATTTCTAAATGGTGGTGGAAAATTGACTCTGGAGAAGAAAGTCTTTGGAAAGATTTTGATAGACAGAAATATATTAGGAGTAAACCTATTTCCCAGATTAAAGTCAAGTATAAAGACTCTAGTATTTGGAAAAATATTATGTTTACCAAGGATCTGTATGCCTGTAACAGGAAAGCAGTAGTGGGGGATGGTAGAATTACGGATTTCTGGAAAGATAAATGGTTGGGGTCCTATTCTCTTAAAACTAAGTTTCCTGAGTTATTCAATATTAGTGATTATCAGGACATCTCGGTTTGGGAGGCGAGACAAAAAGACTGGAGGCTTTCTTTTAGACGTAGTCTTTGCCCCAATCTCTCTACTGTTTGGAATAGTGTTACTAATGAGTGTGATTCAATTACCTTTACTGGTGAAAGTGATATTTTCTTGTGGAATTTTGGCACAGCTTTAAAGGGGTTCTCAGTTAAAAGGATGTATAATTTTATTTGTAGACAGGTGGGAGATTGTCCTAGTTGGCCTACTCTGATCTGGAATGCTAAAATCCCATTGAAGATTAAAATTTTTGGTTGGTTAGTGTTCCATAAAGCTATTTTGACAAAGGATCAGTTGATTCGTAGAGGTTGGATTGGGAATCCTTTCTGCATTTTTTGCGCAGGGGTTGAAGACATAGATCATTTGTTTTTTTGTTGTTCAACTGCTCGAGTGGTTTGGGATGTGATGGCTATTTGTCTTGGTTCAAACTGTCGTCCGACGAGTATAGACGGTGCTTTTGAATGGTTCAGTCAATTTCTGATAAATGGGAAAAAGTTGGCAGGAGTGTGTGTTTTATCTATTCTTTGGTCCATTTGGCTGGCTCGCAACAATTGGTGCTTCCAAGGAAAGGTTGTTTACTCTCCTTTGTCGATTCTTTATTCGGCCTGCGCTTTTGTCTATTATTGGGCAGGTCTTTACCAAGATGATGATAAAGAGACTCTGCGTTCTGGGGTTGATCTGTTAAAGAAAATGCTGCAGAATTTGGTTCCAAACCAGAATGAAGAAAGGTTGAGGCTTGAGGAAGGAGAGGTGGAAGATCAGTAGATTTGCCTCCTGGGATATTTTGGAATAGATGTTATCATCAGAGCTAGTTTGTGTTGGTGGATCGCTGTTTAGTAAAGCTTGAGACTGAATTTCTGTTTTGGTTGGCCTGTGCTTAGGATGTTGGTGGTTTACTGCTTTAAACTTTGTTTTGAATTGTTGTGTTGAACTCTGTAATTCTATTCGATATGAATGGAATTGGGGTGAGTCCCCTGATGCAAAAAAAAAAAGTGGCATGCATGGAGGCGAGTACCAGGGGACCTTAATAAAGGGTTGGCAATCGGGTCGAGTACCTCTTGGTGTACACCCTCTCATATCTGAACCCTGAACTCGATAGCCGAACCCAAACCCGAATTATTCCATGGGTATAAACCCATGCCCATACCTGAACCCGATGGGTACCTTAACCCAAACGGGTACCCAAACCCGAGATACATAATAAACCTATATCTCAATATTGAATACAACATATATGGCATTAATCAATTTCAGCTCTAGCCTTTAATCAACTTTGAACATATAAACTTATATTTTAAGCTTTAACCTTTCATCAATATATATTTACTTATAACACATGTCGACATGTCAAATTATATTAAATTTTTATTATTTTTTGGGTATCCATGGATGTAAAAATAAACCCGAACCCGAAATTTGACACCCATGGGTCTAAAATAAAACCCATACCCGAACCCGTCGGGCCAGGTACCCGTAAGTACCCAAATCCATAGATAAAATTGCCATCCCTACCTTAATATCCTCTTTTAGCACGACAGGCTGTGGCATACGAGAGGCTCGGTGTCGGTGTCTGGGAATCGCGCTCCTGAGGAGCAGCGAGTCCACGGACCGGCAGACGAGTTTGTGGTTGGAGTGAGGCCCAACGACAACCCTTCTCAGCAGCCCAGGGGGCGGCCGAGCCAGCGGGAGGCTCAGGCCGCGCGATCTTCCCGGACAAGGCCTGGTGCGATTCGGCAACCCGGGTACAGGTCCTTAGTACAGTGCAAGAGGGAAAGAAGGAAATACAAACCACGAAGACACGGCCGATTTACCCTGGTTCGAGCCCCCACTGCCGGGTAATAGCTCTACTCCAGCTTAGTTGATTATATGGTGGAAATCAGTACAGAGATACCGAGACCGGGCTTGGAAGCACCGATCCTGAGTTTACAGTGGTGGCGACTAAGGACTAAAGCTATTTTTTAAGTTTTTTGAGTCCGTTTTTTCGCTGTTTTAAAGATGGGGTCTAACGCTTTAAAAAGCAAGTTAAACGAAATGTATCCGAATCTCATGACTACCTCGAGAAGATCTCAAAGTTCAGTCATTTCAGCCGTTCAGCCGTTCAGATCAGCTCAAAAGAACAGGGCCTTAAGCTCCACTCTCCTAGTGCCGCCAACTTTAGGGTTGCAACCTTAAGTCCAAGCTTATCGTTGGACAGGTTGTCACCGTCTTTGGCCTCCAGGCTGCCACCCTTGAGCCTAGCACGTCCAATGTGTCATCAATGTCTTTGGCCTCGATATCACGCTGTCTTCAAGTCCCCCATCTTCAAATTGTTTTTGAAAAAGGGGCAGGAGAACTGCCGTCCTATTTTATTGATAAGCAGAAGAAAATAAAATAAAAAAACCCGTGCAAGCACGGGGTACAACCGCAGCGCTCCGCTGCAACCCTGGCCAGAGCCAGACACCTCTGGACACAGCCGGGAACACCACCTACAGAGGAGAGAGAAAGAGGAATGCAGCCCAACCGCTGCCACCTAGGCCAAAGGCCGAACAAAGAGATACAGGTGAGTGAGAAGGGGAAACACCACCAACATTCACACAGCAACGAACGACTCCTAGTGAATCAAACCCAGCGGAAGCCCAAAGCATAAGAACGGCAACCACGACCCCTCCAACGAGGTAACGACGGGGAGAACCCGCCGCCGTCGCAAAGCCGCTCGGGTTTTCACCCAGAGCAGGGAAAGGTCCAACAGGTGATGCCTCCAGCGAGGGAACGACACCAAAGGTGACGCCAACACCAGCCCAAAAGGGCGAGGCTTTCGCCCAAGACCTACCCTACTAGAGCAGAAGGCAAAGGCCGCCGACGGTCGCAAGCATGGAAGAACTGAGTCGCCGGCCGAAGACGCAGCGCCGAAAAACACGAACGAACGCTGCCACCCGACGCGGAGGAAGCCGTCCAAGCCACTGGACACCTCGGAGAAAGGGAGGGTCGAGACGACAAGGACGGGACCGGGTCAAGAGGCAGAGAACGAGGACGTTGTCGGAGAAGAAGTCGCCAGCCAAAGCCGCCGGAGAGGGGCAACCACGCCTGGTGACGCACGCACGGGAAGCGAAGGAGACCGACCGCCACGCCACCCAGGCGGCACAAGCCGAACCCTGACACTAACCCAGAAGAAGCCGACCTACACCACCGAGCACCTCGCAGGGAGGGGAGGGCGAGGTGGACGAGAACGGGACCAGGCTAGAAACAGGGGTCGACGTGTCGCTGAGGACGGATGACGATCCACCAAGCCACCACGGGAGGAGCTGAGAAGACGCCGAGCACACGCCCCTGGAGCCCACCTGCTCCGTCCGCTCCGGCCAAGTACCGAAACGAACCCCCCTAGCGGCCTCCACTGAGGCAGGCTAAGGAGGAGGGGAAGAAGGAGAAGAAGAAGCCGGTGCCGAGCTTCGCCAACATCATCCAGGGTGTCGCTGTCGGCTATAGGTCATGTAGCATATAAGCCATGTCGACGCTCGAGCCACACTTTCACCACCCTCGTCATCGTCGAGCTCCACTTCTGCCATAGTGTAGCCGGTGTGGATGGACATGGATGCTTGAGCTCGTCGGCCATCAAAGAGTGAAAGAGGTAGCCAGATATGTACTTGAACGAGGCTCGCTGCAGTGGCGTTGGAGGCAATAACCTCGTTGCAAGGATCCGTGCACTAAATAGCATGTAATGTCATATTTCTAAAGTGTACGAAGAAGGTTTCAAACTTTGCGGTTGACATATTTGAAAAGTGTCAACTCTGTAGACATGTATCTAACTAACCATTTAAGACAAATTAAACATGTATAGATCGTCATTATATTTCAACAATTTTTTTAGAGAAACCTCCGCCACACTAATTGGAATGCCGACCGAGGGACGTCAAGTTTCAATCACGGACAAGTCACAAGCCGACCTGGTGCATTCGTGACACAAAACACGCAGAGGCAATCTGCAAAGGACGTGTGTTTCCCGCCACATCGATCTCTCTCTGTGGAGACTCGTGAGCAGTGTATTTTTGCTATTCTATAAACGTATATACTTTGGTGCCGATAAAACTCATATATATGAAAACAATCAGAAAGAAATCCCATTATTCTTTTCCCTAGCGAGAGCCGAGAGAGAGGGTGTATGGTATGTACAAAGTCACCATGGTCGAACCACAAGTCCACGACCACAAGCCTTTTCACTCGCTGATTACACTGGCTAGTGGACCTAGTGGCCACTCGCATCCGAGCTCCTAGCGAAGTAGCTCGGCTGGCTGCCGCCACCGCATCACTCACTGGACCTTCACCTCGGTGGCGCTCCTCCTCCGCTCCGGCGCGCGCGGCACCGTCACGTACAGCACGCCGTCCTTCACCTCCGCCGAGACGCCCTCCGCCCGCGCGTCCTCCGGGAGCAGCAGGCTCGCGTGGTACACCGCCGACCACCACTCGCCGCCGCCATTGCCGCCGCGCGCCTCCCGCTTCTCGCCCTGGATCACCAGCACCCCGTCCTCCACGGCAACCCGCACGTCCTCCTTCCCCAGCCCCGGCACCTCCAGCCGCAGCCGGTACTGGTCCTCCTCCTCCCGCACCTTCCCCGACGGCCGCCGCGCCGCCGCCGCCACCAGCCGCTCCAGCGTCCCCGCCGCCTGCGACAGCGCGCTCCCGAGCCCTGCAATCGCCGGCGCCGGCGACTGGCGAGCGTGACGCAGCTCAGGTCGAAGCACCGGGAACCGCAAACAGGTTCATGGCTACGTACCGTCGACGAGGCGGAAAGGGAAGAAATCCCTGAGATCTCGCCAAGCCCAGCGGCCGCCGCCGCGCCGGCGGTCCGGCACTGCGACGTCCCGGCCGGCCGCCGGCTCGCCGGGCGAGGGAGCGCCGGCGACGGCGTCGGTGGAGAGGAGGGAACGAAGGTCCAGGGCTGCATGAGAGCCAGCTACGGCGAACGCCGGCGCGCGGCCGGCGAGGGCCCTGTTGAGGCATAGCCGAGCCAGTGCCAGGTGCTTAAGCTTAACCCAGCGTGTGGTAAGTGTTAATTGTCAATTGTTAGTGCCGCTTGGCCAAGTGTTGGTATATGAGAGGAGGCAAAGCACAAGCATAGAAGGCCGGAGAGGCGTCTGGAAAGGAGATCAAACGCTTCCAAAACCTTCTGGCATCGCCTCCGGAGAAAAGACACTACACATCAATACTTTCTTCGTTTTAAAACATAAAACGGTTATGTATTTTGGAAAATATAAGATGTTTCAAATTTACATATAGTTTGACGTGGTACGAAAGAGCAACAATTAACTAGATATCATTTTTTCTGAAGGTTCTCTATAGAACTGAATGTTTCAAAAAAGCATATAAACGTTATTATAGTCAAATTATATGCCTTTCACAACATCCAATCATATATAAATTTAGTTGTTTACTAGTGTAAATAGATCGCAGAGCTTTTTGCAACATCCAATCATATATAAATTTGGTTGTTTACTGGTGTAAATAGATCGCAGACACGAAGCAATTCCAAAAAACCCCTGTAAAGCTTCACTCCTAAGCCAATTCCTAACCGTCAATCCCTAGCTTTCACGCTCAATGCGGTCACTTCAAAATTTCTAAGGTTCTGAGGAAACAATGAGCACCCTATGAAACTACCATTTCAGTAATCCCTTATCAACACCAAAACAAATCACTGTTATGAAACAAAGGACCTAATGCTTACAGAGAGGAGGAAGAGTAGAGCTCAGGCACTACAAACAGCAAAGAGATGTGGGAAGGACGAAGAGAAGAGGGTAGAAATTCAACGACGGGAAAAATGGAAAAAATGTTAAATAATGGCATATCTTGAATTTCACACTTTTATAAAATATTTATGAGGACGTCACTTTACAGCGGCATGTATCTAATTAGTGCAATAAAACTTTGACAGCGCAATACTCCCTCCGCTGTAAAATACAAGATGTATAATTTGAATGGGTTTGTTGAAAAATATACTCCTATGACCTGTCCCGAGGTAAACAGGGACATTTGCTGTTGTAAAATAACGGCAGAAGCAGCAACGCACGACATGGATAACATGGATTCACAGGGAAAGCTCACACATAAGAGAACACAATTAGCAAGACAAGAATATGATACAATTACTTAATGAGAGGGATGCCACCCTGTCTCCAGGATAATCCGCCATTCATCACTCACAACACCTAAAAATCTGGCTATAAATTTCGTTTCAGTGATTAATAATGAGACCTCAAACAAATACACTTCAATTAGCCAGCTAATCATATAGGCCTTCCTGCTCCCAGCTGTCCACGAGGAAATATACCATTTCCTGCCGATAGAAAACCAAACGCACATATAAATGTATTGCTTTTCACCAGATAAACGTGATCATGAAATTTTCACTTTGCATGAGATCTTACAACAAGTGGGATCGGTTGGGCAAACGCTTTGGTGCTTCCTAGCAGGCTCTCATATGTAGCATTCAAACTGCAGTCAGCAGGTAATCATGAAAACAGGGCCAGTTTCCAAAAATGGGAACCAATTCCAAGTTCAAACTGTGTAAAATTCACCATTAGGAACTAATCTAATTTCACAGTAGTACACATGATGAACTCAAAATGAAAGCGTTATTACACAAGATTCTACACTTCTAGTGTCACTAGTGACTAACCCACTGACAAGCAGGCAATCAGCAGAGTGGTAACATATATAGCATATCGTTGACAGTCACAATGATAACCTTTTTGTACCACTTGATAACAGGTCAAAGAATAGCATAAGCTATATGCATGCATTGTTGTCCAAGCAGGTACTCAAAAGGTACCTCACATATCTAAGAATACTACAACATTCAGTAGCCTAGTTTGGTTCCCAGTTCCCACAAAACCTTAGAAAATTACAGATCTTTGAGGTTCTAAGGTAACTTGCCTTATTTTCGGTTCTCGAGGTTTTTGGTGCTGAGAATTAAGTCTTCTGTTACCAGCCCACTGTTGTCTAGTCTGGTTCCATAGTAGAAGTCCTATAATTTCACAGAGGAAAGATAACAAGTTCAGTGAATAAGTTGCCCATTGGTTTATCACAAAATTAGTTGAGAGGAAGGCTGTCCATTGCCATCTCTCTTTAAACATCATAATGCAGAAGGTCTCATGGAGAAAAATTGTTTGCAATGTGGCTTTGTGGACATCACCAGAGATTTAGTCTGCTTATCTGCAACCATGAATCTAGCTAAACAATTTAAATGCGCCCATTTTCCATATTATAAATCCTAGCTAACAAGTAACAACATTTACTTGCAATTAGCACAGGATTGTTTTAAAGTTGGAACAGTGACTGCCTGGCCATATAAGGTACCATTTGGAAAGCATATGCAGCATACTTAGAGATGCTCATAGTCGTCTATCAAAATCAGAAACTAAAATTTAAAGATCACAAGCACACCATACTGGAAAGCAATGTAAATATATCATAGATGATGCAACTTAAAAAATGATTATGATTTTGTGTTGTCCGAAAGGATATGTTAGTAATCAGAAAATGACATGGCACCTACTCCACTTCAGGTAATTCCAAAAAAAAAAATGCCTCTAGCCCTTTACCTTGATTTGTGAACTCATTTTGGTTACTGCTACTTCCAGCTCCATGCTGATCACTAGACAGTGCTACTGTGCTGATTGAAGGTTGCGATTGCATGACACCGTCCTCCATTTCTTGTGGGCTTGTACTCCAAAAGCCGTCAGACAAATTAGGCCTTTTTATTGAGCGCCCTTGAATTCTTAAACCCTTTGAAGGCTCATCAACAGCTATTATTGGAGTAGGCTTCGCACATCCAAAACAATGTCTGCTCTGTTGCAAACCAGGATTGACCGATACATGATTAGCACAAGCAGTTGAGAGTACTTACAAATAAGAGGACGTAGAAACAGGAACTAACAATTTATCTTGTCTAATATCATAAATGATCAATTTTTCAACCCTTCTCCATGTTAGCAGTTTTATGCAAAAGCTCCCTAGGATGACATGCCATTATTTGCAAGCTTCAAGGGGCAGCAAAGAAAGAATGGCTAAAAGGATACCTAACAGCAGACCAAAAGAGCATCAGTGTGATAACCGGCAATGTTGGAAAAGCACCAAACTTTCTTTGGGCGGGTAATGACCGTGAACAAGAAAAACAGAAAATGGTATCAACTATCAAGCAACCATCCAGAACTCCTGATTAGTTTCAGGGGCTTATATCCAATCATGTAAAACTTAAACTTAACAATTCGAACAAATATGATCGTAGAGCAGCTAGCACTAACAATGAAATCAAACCCAACCCAAAACCTATCTTAACAATTCGAACAAATATGATCGTAGAGCAGCTAGCACTAACAATGAAATCAAACTCAACCCAACAATCAATACAGCCAAGCCAATCAGCCCGCGTGCAAATCAAAATTGGCATTGAGAATTAACACTAAGAGATCCCCAGTTTGAGGTCGAATCCAATCTCACACTAACCACGTCGTAGAAACCCCACTAAATTCACATATAAATCACCACGCGGGCGAGAGAGAGCGAGAGTAGGAAGTGGGATGAAGGAGCGAGGCGCACCCACCCCACGCACGCGACGATGCGGCGCACCCACGACGAGAGCGACGCGCAGCCAAGCAGCATAGCATCCGGCTCGCCGGAGAAGAAGAACAAGTGGGCGCGGCCTCCAAAGCCCCCGCCGCCTCGGGAACCCAAGCCCTAGGAAGAGCGGCGGGTCAGGGACTCGGCTCGCCGGCGCTCGCCGCCATCTTCTTCTTCCTCGGGAGAAGAGATCGACGTCGAAGAGGTGGAAGAAGCTATCGAGAATGGCGGCATCGTCCCCCTCCCTCTCCGATAAGGAATCATTGCAGCTGGTTGGTTGATAAGTGGGACCCACGTGGATACATGTGTACAACACATTGCCGGGTATCCACTTGCCAAAATCATGGGCCACTTTCCAAAAAAAAAAAAAAGATCATGAACCAATGCAAAGTGCAAACTTGGGTCTTTGGACAGTGAAACGCTATTGCTAGGGGTATTCAGGCCTGGCCCAAGGGGAGCAGCCGGTGAGACGGCCAGGACTCCAGCCCAGGCCCATATAGTTGCGTTTTACAAGTTATTTCAGTCAAAACAAATCAAATGGCCCAAGAGTAACCAAATGGCGCAAATTTTTGAATTCAAATTGGCAGGGGCCGCGCGGACGCGTACCCCCTCTGCCACAAATTATGACGTCCACTCTCCCGCTTGGGGAGATGGTAAACCAACGCTCTCACCAGGTGCAATGTGAGCCATTGATCTAGGCCACGAGCCTTCTTGATCGCTCGTTGACCCCGTCCAGGTAAGTATGTTCCAACGGTGCCCCAGCTGCTGCTTATGTAGCAGCCTCTCCCACCCCAAGCCTATCCGCCTGCCGATGTGGTACTAAACATCAAGAGCGTCGTGGTGCAGGTTAATGGATCTGCCGATGTGGGCTCGTATGGGCTAAATAATAGCAGGTCTAGGGATGCTTTAATGGGGCCGGGCCAAAAGCCCAAAACACGTGATTTATCACTGGGCTAGCATGTTTGTGAGCCCGTCTACCAGGAGGGTTCAACTCGGCCGCGTCTCCCAAATGCGTCACCTCCTCCGCCGCGCGCGCACCACCGCTTCTATCCTCCGCCGCCGCCTCCTCTCCGAGCTCGCCGCCGGCGGGCTGCCGCGCGCCGGCTCCGTGTACGGATTTGGAGATAACAGCCACAGCGCGGTGGGCCAGCCGGTGCCGGCAGCCGACGTCTACGTCCCCACGCCCGTGCCCTCCCTCCCGCCGTCCGTCGCGGCCGTCGCCGCCGGCCACTACCACTCCCTTGCCGTCTCCGCTTCCGGAGAGGTCTGGGCGTGGGGGCGCAACGACGAGGGCCAGCTCGGTTGCGGGCTCCACGCCCCGAGGTGATCCGAATGCCCACCCTCTCTCTCTGTCCTTTGATGGATGCTCCTTCTGCCGGCGCTTCTAGAACACAAGCATGCCAACGCTCATGCGTTTTAATCCTCTTTTGAAGTTCAGAAATTCGTACGAAGCAACAGGAGTGCTGCTTCTTACTCGCGTGCTCGTAGCTGCAACGGGTATTGAGCTACAAAAAGAAATGAACTAAATGCATATGATTCATTACGGTTACTGAATTGAAGCCGTGAGATACGCATATGTATAGGAGTTTGGGGAGTATCATGGCAGGTGTCCTTCATGCCAAAGCAATAAATTATTCAGCCAGGTTGGCGACGGTGTCTTCTTGACCAAAATGAAGCAGCAACCATGATACGCTTGTTCTGTGACACAGTTCAGACTACATGGCCACTTCCTCAGTTCCTGATGCATGTGCACACATTCTTTTACTGGTCCCAGTTTTCATATTTGAGTTGATCCTATACAAAACTTTCAACCCTTAACACAGAGAACACGCATAATCATTCATCGAGATAGGATCACTGCAATCATATATTTTTTGTCATCCATGCTAAAGTTAAATAAATAACAAGCCAATGCCATGAGTTAACTATTACTGAAAGCTTCACATGCCAATTTTTCTTATTCGTACATTTCAAACATTCTAAACATTTGAATTTTTTGATACATATTTTTTTGAGGATCTTTAGGCATCAAAGTTTTTTAAAGAATTTTTTCATAATTTTTTGAGTCCAAAAATCATTGATTAAACTATATGTGTAGATGGCATGGACAAGGATGTCACATCACTTAAACCACCGTCATGTGGAAAATGACCTATTTTTTATAGATGAGTTGCTAAATAATTGGTTTTATAGTTTGGGTGTAGGATAGATATTTTTTGGATAGTTGAGAAGTGTAATGTAGACTTATTCCTAAGACTTTTCTCCAATCTCTATTATTATTTTTTGGAAAAGTTTATTTTACCTCCCTCTACTATTGCCCCGGTTCGGTTTTCATCCCTCTACTCCAAAACCGGGTATATAACCTCCTTCTACTTTTCATATCGGTTAAATTACCTCCCTCACTTGAAACCACTCCGGTTTTAGGTGATGTGGCATCCTAATCAACGGGTTTTCAAGTAATTAAATTCTAGAAAATTATAGAAAACTCATAAAATTAAAATAAATAATTGTAAATCTATAAAAATGTAAAATTCAGACATGCATTAGAAATAAAATATTTGTGTACAAACCTATATGCTAAAATTCATATTTGTGATTGGAGGTATTTTTAATAAAAAAAAATAATTCAAACACGTATATAATGTTTAGCATGTACGTTTATAAACAAGATCACTTTTATTACATATTTGGATTTTAATATTCTTATTCAATTTATCTGAGTTTTCTATATTTTTATAATTTGTTTCCTCAAGATTATGATGGCCGTCAACAAAACTAAGATTTTTTGTTGGGCAAATAAATTCTAAACAATTAAAAAAATCAAAACAGAATAAAAATATGAAAATCCAAATATTTTAAAAAAAATGATGCTTATATATAGACTTACATGCTAAAAAATATATATGTGTTTGAGATTTTTTTTTATAAAAATACCTTCGATCACAAATATGAATTCTAGCATATAGGTTTGTACTCAAATATTGTATTTTTATTGAATGTTTGGAGTTTACATATTTTTATATAGTTAAAATGTTTTTTATTTTATTTAATATGAGTTTTCTATAATTTTTTAGAATGTAATTAGTCGAAAACCTGTTGATTAGGACGTCACTTCACTCAAAACCGGAGTAGTTTCAAGTGAGGGAGGTAATTTATCCGGTATGAAAAGCAGAGGGAGGTAATTTGTCTGGTATGAAAAGTAGAGGGAGGTTATATACCGGGCTTTGGAGTAGAGGGAGGAAAACCAAACCGAGACAATAGTAGAGGGAGGTAAAGTAGACTTTTTCCTTACAAGTATTAGCAGTATTCCAACGCTTGGCCCAAGATGGCCCATTAAACTAATTTTTTTATTACTACGAAGAAGTCCACTTCGCAACTTCAACTATTTTTACCCTTCGACTCCAAAACCAGACGACCAAAACCATCGATACCGGATAGAATACTCCCTCCGCTGAATCCATCCCCTAGTCTCAACAAGGTTTTCTAGAAAAATAAATTTCAAAAAATCTTGTAGAAGCTTAGAAAAATAAAATGAAAAGACCCACAAAATAAAAAAATGTAGAATCCAAATATGTAATAAAATACTCCCTTCGTTTTTATGTTTGACTCATTTGACTTTTAAACATGCCTTTGACCATTTGTCTTATTAAAACAAATTAGTGTAAACATACAAAAAATAAGTCATACTTAATGTACTTTATTGATAAAACAAATCATCACAAAATAAATGATATTTACATAGTTTTCTTGAATAAGACGAATTGTCAAAGATGTGTTCAAAAGTAAAGGCGTCAAACAGAAAAGAACGGAGTGAGTATAATGGTTGTGTCTCTAATTATATGCAATTATTTTTATTTCATAGTGTCTTTTATTAACTAAATAAATCAAGCACTTAGAAAGTTTTGTTTGGCTTCTAGAAAAATAGGGAGGAAAAGCTTTTCTTGGAGAAATTAATAAAAAAGTAAGGATATTATTTTTATATTTGAATACGGTCGGGTGTCCTTGCTGAGTGACCCGACTAGCTCGATGCCGCTGCCGTGGCCATTGGCAGAGGTGATCTTGATCTGACGGCTCGCGGTTGGCCACGACAACGCGATCCCATCTTTCTGAGTTCCAAGGTTTAGCTGCACATATGATTATATGTTAGGAAAAAAGCATACATGCCACTGTAGAGTTCCATTCGGACAGAAATGTCATCGTAGAGTTCTTAATATCCTAGACACCATTATAAACATCCAAAATATGCACATATGCCATTATTCGAGCTGGAAGAGAATTTCGGACGAAATACATGGAAAAATAACATAGAAAATACGGTCTGACATGTGGGTCCCACATGTCAGCCTCTCATCTTCTTCCTCCTCCATCTCTCTCCCCCTTCTCTCTCCCACTCTCCCCCAATCTGCCCCTCTCTCCCCTCCTCTCTCTCTCCTGATCTGCAAAGCCACCGCCGCCCCACGCCACCGCCGCCGCCGCCGCCACCCGCCGCCCCCCCACGCCGCCAGTGACGCCGCCGCCCCACGCCCCACGCCATGCCGCCGCCGCCGCCGGGGCTACTGCTTGCAGATCGGGGGAGAGAGGGAGAGAGATGGGGGAGAGAGATGGAGGAGGAAGAAGATGAGAGGCTGACATGTGGGACCCACATGTCAAACCGTATTTTCTACTGTATTTCTTCATGTATTTCGTCCAAAATTCTCTCCCAGCTCGAATAATGGCATCTGTGCACATTTTTTATGTTTGTAATGGCGTTTAGGATATTAAGGACTCTACAATGGCATTTCTGTCAAAAAAAAAACTCTACAGTGGCATGTATACTTTTTACCCTTATATGTTTCTATATTCTGTAAACACATAATTGTGTGCTCACATTTTGTTTTACATCCAGCAGAAAATATTTACCTGGATGTAAAAGAAAAAGGAACAAAAGAAAGGACAGGCCGTTTGATCGGCTTCGTATTCTAAAAGAATCTAAATAATAATGTTTTCACTTACAAAAATTTGAACGAGGGAAATTCAGGGCCAAATGCTTTCGCTTGTCTTGGACATCCGAAATTATTAAAGCATCACAACAATCCTATGTATCTTCGTCCAAAACATTACTGACTTCTATTTATCCATCTTTTTTAAAAAGCCATCGCAATTTATATTACGCTTTAAAATGATTGTTTTTCTTCGGCAAACGCTGGGATGCTCCTAGTCCTAGACCGGGCCCTGGCCGGAAGGGAAACAGAAGAAAGCGACGGGCGAAACACAGCAAGAGGACGACCGCGACCGCGACCGCGACCGCAGCGGCGGCGGCGACGGCGGCGTCCCGACGCCCCCAAGTTGCTCCGTCTTGTCGCGGGCAAATCCAGCTCGGCCCTGCGTTTTCGAGCGTCTGGGCGGTGGTCGGAGCTTGACATGATGATGCTCTCACATCAGGCCGTGCGTCAGCGCCCTGCGTCTTCTTCCTCCTCGCCGCCGGCGTGCCGGCCGGAGATGGAACTGGAAGTGGACGCGTCCGATTCGGACGGCCGCCGCTATAACCCAAGAATATACGATGCACCGTGCAAGCCAGAGCCAGCCTGTAACCTGTGTGCCCCCGACTAAGCATCCGTCCATGCCTGTAGCTTTCTTTGGATGCAGCGAACTGAGCTCGATCCTTGTGTTCGTCCGAACCGTTCGCTGATGGTTTTTGTGTAAGAAGATTTGGTGCTATGAAATGTCTCTAATTTTTTTTTTAACTTGGTTCATTCATTTTAATGCTGCTTTAGGCAAGGATATTACGAGGAAACGGAACTAGAGTGGTAATCAGACTTCTGCAGTGAAGTGGAGGCTTGTGATCATCTTTTTTTGTTTTCACTTGTCCTACATCAAAGGTCCTTCGAAATGTGGTTGCCGTGTGTTCGGTCAAGGGTGAACGGTGAACCTACTTCTTTTTTTAAAAGGATAAAAGATTTATTTTTATCCAATATCTTTTTACACATTGGCCTTTGGTCATAAGCCAAATTACAACCAAAGCTACAGTGAACCAAATTGTAAAAAAAAAATCCTAGGGGACTGGAGTTTCTCGTGGCACCATCGTCACCGAAGCTAAAGGCCGCCGCACTCCACGTTACTACCATCCCCATCATCTTCATCCTCATCCACATATGAGGCAGAGAAGAATATCAAAATTAGTTATTATATGTTGGCCTCGTTTTTTCAGCTAAAAAAAGATGAAAATTTTAATCTAAAAAAAGTTGTGGCCCTCGGTTTTGAAAAGTCCAAAAAAAATTTAGAAACTTTAAGAAAAACCATCTGGAACCCCACAAATAACTATAAAATACTGCATCATTTTGCTTATATAAAAATAATAACAAATTTTCAGCATTATTTTTAATTTTAATTTAAGTTGCCGTAGTTTGGATGGTCAGATTTGACGATTGACGATGATGATTAAAGTGTTGGGGTTGATCTCGGACTTGGATGTCTACACAATCTTTAATTAAGCTTATCTCTAACAAATAGGTGTCTTGATCAACAAACAAAAAGATAATCCAGTAGGAAGACTCATGCCCTTTAGCAACACTTATACCAAGGTAACGACGCTCATAGACTTCACTATTATTGAATCCGGCTAAAAAAGCCAGAAACTATGTTTTTTTTCTCTAAATTTGGCACTTCAATACCCTTTTTTCAACTCATTGTCGTTACAGGGCACACTACCACAGGTCATCGTCCGGACATCATTGGAGCCAACATCTTGACCTGGTTGCTTTCGCTCACCGTCAACTGCATTGAAATCGGATCTGATGACCTTGACCAGAATGACACTGACGACTCGTCCACAAAGGATGCCACTAGAGTTTCATGGCTCACAAGCACAGAGATGCAACACAATTCTTTGATGAAACACGCATAGAGAATAACCAATCAAGCATAAGTTCGCAAATTGTAGAGGTTTCCATCGACAACTAGGCCACCCTCCTTTTCTCGATTGCGGAAAGAATACTAGAGTAGAAAGGATCAGTTGGATATAAATTTAAATATGAGGTATTGTGTTTGGAAGATTAGAGGAGAAAAATGAAAAAGGACGAGAAAGAAGTGGCGAAGGAGAAGAGTCCTCTCCCTCTCTTTGCTAACGAGCTCGCTAAGAAGAAAGAGAGGGGGCCAAAGGCCGAAGAAACCATAGGAGGGCAAGGAAAAGGCGCCGGACGGCGAGGCACGACGGAGGGGGTCAATAATTGTTTATGATAACAGACGAACATCATAGAGCAGTTCTTGATGCCTATTCAGGAGCCATGAATCGTTCATTTCGTTGTCCTGTGATGTGAATATGTGATCCCATCACTATCGATCCTCGGCAAAGTAATCTTTCGTAGATTTTTCAATCGGGTTCATGAGATAGCTTAGCTACATTGCTTGCATGCACCACAATCTTAACCACCAGGAAAAATTGGGTTAGGATAATGACGTCGTAAGTTGCTAACCTCTTCTGCATCCTTGTTCTTTCCTGGCATCTTTATGTCGTAATCCTACTTGATTAGAGTAGTTAGGAGTGGGTTGCTCAAAGAGCACAGTGTCGGATTTCTTTTCGTGAAAGACTGATAATGACAGGGAGGGCTGGATGCATGCTTGACCAGCTAAAACAGTTTTGCCGAAAAACTAGAGGTTACCGGCCGATAACGAGCGTCATTGGCGCCGCACTATCCGGTCAGGTAAAAGAAAAGAAAAGAAAACAAATTCAGGAGTACCTAAAATTTTAAAATTTCAGCCAAAATTACCTATGTTTTTTGTTATCAGAAAACCAGCCATTTCGAAAATGGTTTTGGACAGGATAAATTTCGAAATTAAAATTTATTGAAGAATTTGTTCAAAATCACTAGCCTCAAATAGAATCTTTGTGCATATCTTTTCCCCAAAATGATATTTCTTTTTTTTAAAAGAGGGGCAGGAGAATTGCCGTCCTATTTCATTGAATAGCAGGAGAAAACAAAATACAAAATCCGTGCAAACACGGGGGTACAACCATAGCACTCCGCTGTAACCCTGACCAAAATCAGACACACCTCCGGCCACCGCCGGAAACACCGCCTACATAGTAGAAAGAAGGAAAGCAGCCCCACTGCTACCACCAAAGCAAAGGCCGAACAGGAGAGCGAGATACAAGGTAGGGGGAGGGGGAAACACCACCAACACTCACACAACAACGAGTGACCCCTGAAGCAGTAGACCCAGCGAAAATCCAAAGTACAAGACGGTGACCACGACGCCTCCAACAAGGTAGCGACGCAAAGACCCCGCCGCCGTCGCAAAACCGCTAGGGTTTTAACCCAGAGTAGGGAATGTCCGAAAGGTGATGCCTCTAACGAGGGAACGACACCAAAGGTGACGTCAACACCAACCCGAAAGGGCAGGGCTTTCGCCCAAGACCTGTCCCCTAGCGCACAAGGAAGGGGCCGCCGAAGGTCGATAGCACCAGAAGAAACCGAGCCGCCGATCGAAGACGCAGAGCCGGAGAGCAAGTACGAACGCCGCCACCCGACGCGAAAAAACGCCGCCCACGCCACCGGACACCTCGGAGAAAGGGAGGGTCACCACGGCGGGGACGGGACCAAGCCAAGAGGCAGAGAGCGGGGACGCCACCGGATCAAAGTCTCTAGCCAAAGTCGCCGAAGAGGGGCCATCACGCCTGGTGGCCAGCGTACGGGAAGTGAAGGAAGCCAAACGCCGCGCCACCCAAGCGGCACCAGCTGAACCCCGTCACTAACCCGGGAAACGCCAACCTACGCCACCAAGCACCTCGCAGTGAGGGGAGGGCAAGGAGGCGAGGACGGGACCAGGCTAGAGACAGGGTCGACGCGCCGCCGAAAGACGGGCGACGGCGCACAACACCACCACGGGAGGAGCTGAGGAACCGCTAGACACACGCCCCTGGTGCCCACTTGCTCCGCCCACTCCGACCACTACCGAAGCGGACCCCCCCCCCCCAAAACGGCCTCCACCGCGGAGGGCTCAGGGGAAGGGGAAGGGGAAGGGGAAGAAGGATAAGAAGCCGGTGCCGAGCTCCGCCGAGCTACGAGGCCACCGGATCCATGACCCTGGAGCACACCCGCTCCGACCAACATCGCTAGATCCAAGCCTCCTGCTTACGGATCCGGCCTCCAACAGAGCGGCCCCCCTGAGCGGTCACCCGAGACGGGCCCAGGAGGAGGGGAAGAAGGAAGAGGGAGACCAGCGACAAGCTCCACCACGGCGCGCAAAGGCGGGGCTCAGGTGTGCAGGACTAGCTGCGGGTGTCCGGGTCAATTGCTTGGATATCGTCGCTGAAGGCTGTTGCTGCTCTGATGTTCTCTTTATTCGTTGTTAATATTTGGTAATATCTGTTTTATTGTAATAGCATATGACGCTACCTTGTAATACTTCATTATTTTGGAATAATAATGGAATGCCAGCGATGATAGCCGTTTCATTGTCCATCATGAGGTACTAGTCTGGGCTAGTATCAGATCATGGTGCCGGATCTCCTGTGGAGACGCAGGGGTCGTGACAGATCTGGGGAGTGAGGAGGATTTTGGCGCGGCCACGCACCACGCTTCAGATCCGGGGAAGGAGGAGGACGGCCGTTGCGGCTACCGCCGACTAGAGCGTGCCGGCCGCCCGCCCACCCGCCACCGCGCTACCACGCAGGCGCGGCCAAAGCCCGACGCTGCTGGATCTGGGCAGTCGGCCGCTAGGTCCAGCGCCACAACCCGACGCGCAGCAGGAGGGGGATGTTGGCGAGGAGCACAGCGAGGTCGCGCGTGCGAGCAGCGGCGACGAACGCCAACGCGGCGGCGGCGGCGGCCGGCGGCGCGGTGGAGGCCGGGCACAGCGGAGGAGCTGGGGCGGCGCGCCGGATCTGGGCCGGGGTAGCGCCGGGTCGCGGAGGAGGACGGCGGCGCCGGCGCGGAGTTGGCCGAGGCGGCGTCGGGAGTGGAGGACGGGGGCACGCCAGCCGCCACGCCGTGAGGAAGAAGGGTGGCGCGGGCCGCCTGTTGATGAGGAGGAGGACGTGGCGACACGCCGGGCTGCCCTGGCCGCGGCAGAGGAGAGGAGAGGGGGGCGGCGCGCCGGTCGCCCCTGCTGCTCCTCGCCGCGGGCGCGTGAAAGAGGAGGAGGCGCCGCGCCGGCCGCCCCTGGTGAGAGAGCTTGAGGGAGAGAGAGACCGAGGGAGCTAGAGAGAGAGAGAGAGAGCCCCACGGGGCCCTGCAAGCCCCCGCCCAAAGCCCCCGCCATCGGATCGGAGGGCCGGCCGCCGGATCTGGCACGAAAACACCGGAGAGGGAAGGAGCAGGGAGCTACGTTGGGAGGAGGAGGGAGGAAGGAGGGGAGAGAAGGAGGGAGAGGGGGGCCGTCGCCGGCGGCGGCGGCGCCGGGAGACTGGCTCGCCTCCGAGTCGCCCTAGAGGAGCGACGCGGAGACCTCTGCTCTTTTTGGTCGAGTGTTGCTGCCGAAAGAGCACAAAAATGATATTTCTCGAACGTCTAATGCATTAAACACCCTGTCCAACATGTTTAACTGGTTTCTTACCCTTATCGCTTCCTTGCAACATCCTCTATATATACTCACCAATATTTTCATCCATGTTTCTTCAATGTTTCTGCCATGTGACGGCCGTGTCGACCATTCGATCAGAGCAGATCGATCTAAACAGTTCATTGCGTTCGACCAAACGAGATATTTATTTTGTTTGATGAGACATGTAAAAAATTGATGCAACATGAGCGAAGCACTGATGAAACATGTGAAGTACGACAAAACATAGGGTAGTACTAACCAAAAAATGACCAATGTACCGATGGAACATCTTTAATTAAAGTACTGATGAAACATCGTTAAAACGATATTCACAGAATTATCCAAAGACATTCCACCTCGTACAAACAAATGTTTTACAATAGAAAATATCATGTTTTATAAGAAAGCAAACAGAAATGCTTTATATGTTTTATGTGTTTCATTCGAGCAAGAATCAGCCTTCACAAGTACTACAATGATGTTTCAAACCAAAATCCATTGTATATCTTCTCTGGCTAGCTCATTGCTCCTTCTAATAGATTACTAAGCATCCCCATGTGATGAGCTCTAGGAGGAGGCTGAGTAGAGGCAGAGTCAATGGGCTTCCAAGTGGCACAACGGTGCTCTTTTGCCACACCTTACTAGAGAGAGAGAGAAAGAGGAGAGAGAGAGAGAGAGAGAGAGAGAGAGAGAGAGGAGGGGTATGACAAAGAGGGGGAGGGGAGGAGAGGGGTAGAGACAAAGCACATGACGGCAGAGAGGAGAGGTCGCCAGATCCAGGAGACAAAGTCGAAAGGAGATCGTCTGATCTTGGTGGATCTCACAGTTTGCTAGGAGATTGTGTTGGGTGAGGAGAGGAAAGAGGATAAAGCTGGAATAGAGAGAGATAGTGGAGAATGCACAAGAGAAAGAATGGATAAGGTCACATGCGTCTGTGGTTATTTTTAGTGTTTTTACTTGTTTATACGTGTTGACAGACAGTCTATATATCCCTAAGATAATTCACCAAAATCAGTTTATTTAGAAATATAGTCACGTGGGGAAGATATCTGTTGCGCAAACATAATTTTATGTAGTCAATGTTCCCTAAATCATACCTCCTTTATTTTTTAAAACTGACCAAATAACCTTTACTCAATAAAAAAGATACAAGGTAGAAACATAAGCCATGTCTAAGCAGCAAGAACTACCAACTCCTATAAGAAACATACAAAGAGTATAATCTTGCAATCTACTAGCCTCAAAAAAGTTTGTATAACGTACGCAACACCATGTCCTCTCCTCTCGTAAAAAAGCATTTCGAGGAATTTTAACACTCATCAGAGACAAGCTTCTCAAAAGACAGGAAAACATAACCACTCAACAATATGCTTCTTCATTAGCCTGCTGACGAATCACAAGAAGAAATATAGGATTCATGAATCCGGTTCTTGACACATCCAACACAAAAAAAAACTATAAAAACAAAAATATAAACTCTGGTTTCCCTACTTGTAGAGATTTGAATCCTGCTTGAGGTGTATCCTATGGTAAGTAGATAAATTTGCGTCGCTATAGTGATCTAATTTATTGCTAGATTCAACCTCGAGGATCCAATCTTGTATGACCACACCATCGGAGACACCGCTGCCGCAACAAGAAAATGAACATAGTCGCTTGCATCTCGCACTAATGAGGGACAACATTACAAACCTAAGCTAGTGCTATCACTAACTCCACTCGTCATTGATTCATTGCGGCCTTCCCCACCAACCGCTTAGAGGCTGCTAGCAGAGAGAACAACGGATGAATTTGCGGTGGCATCTAAATTGCTTTCTCTTTCTTTTTGTTCTTTTGGTGGTGGCTCACGAGAGACCCTAGAACTTAGAAAGATGATCTATTGACTCCTTTTTTTCTTATCGTATCTCTTTTAGACATTTGAATTTGGACCGTGCTCGGACCAGCCGATCCAACCGTAGACCATCTCCAAGGGAGTCCCTTCAGGGGCCAAATTTTCTTCGCGAAGAAATTCCGATGCTCCAACAGAATCTCGTCGTGGTTTTCGTCAGAAGAATTTTTTTTCGTGCATTCCCTTTAGAACGAGATTGCCTCTCCGTTTTCTTCGCAAATTTTTTCGAAGGGATGCCGTTGGAGATGGTAGGAAATAAAGGGAATATATATGGGGAAGAGAATGGGAAGAAAATGGAACGAAAGGAATATGGTTGAAGACGGTCTTGCTACTGGATGCAGTCTGGATCCTACGAGCGAAGCAGTGACGACGGCTCAATAGCTAGTAGCTAGCCAGGAGGAAGCAGGAAAGCCGTAGGCCCGCGTGCTTCGCATTATATACCCTAGAATTTTTTTAAAAAAAAACTGCATATCGCGACTTGATCACACACACCCATGCATTTTTTATACTCCGAGACCAAAGTTAATTAGTCAGCGCCGGATACCCAGAGTTTATCCCGACCAAACTGAAACAATTAAGTACGTAATCCCGTGGCCGCGCGCACCACGCAGCGACCGAACTGCATGCAGCTTCCGGACATCATCGTTGCTGCACGATCCCCCTGCGAAATCAAAGCATGCAAATAGCCAACGACAATGGCGCATGAAAGAGTCAGCAGCTGCTGGTCCTAGTTTATTAGGCTGCTGATGCACATGCCCGGAATATACTAGCTAGCTCGGCAGCTCGTTAATTGCGTTTGACCAGAAAAGAAATGGATAGAGGAATCTTCCTCTCTCGATCGATCGACCGAGCGGCGATTGATTTTTGGTGAACATATATGCATGTGTATATGCCATCGTCATCGCATGCAAGGAGCAGCCGTTTTATTTATTCCATCGTGTAAGGCTAGTACACATGTGCATGTGATCAGGTGCCGATCAGTGATTGCAGAACGTACTTAACCATGAAAATTGATCGATCGATATATCGGTATAATGGTTTCTAGCTCGCTTACTTTTTTCTTGGTTCACCGATCGTTACCGGTAAAAAACCATGCACCAAGCGTCCAAGCCGGTTAATTAGGTTCTGATCTCTTCGTATTAGCTCCTCAGATGTCCAGCAAGCCGATACCCTATAATTTTGGGCTGTTTTGTATTCATTTTTGTGTACCTAAAATTTCTCGATCGATCTATATATATCTTTCATGTTTAAGACTAAGAAATTTGTAACACACATATAGCCTAGGAGTCTGGGACGTGTAATTGTCAATGAGATCGCTGACATTTAGCGTTGAAGTGCTTTGTTAACACATACTCCAAGCTTCTACGAGGAGGATAATGCAGGATAAATGTGTGTCGCTGGAACCCTCTCGATCTTTTCATTATAGGGAGAAAATACTAGTACATTGTGACGGTATATATCCAGATCCAACGGTTAAATCAAAAGAATTGTACAAAACCCAACATTTATCTAATATATTTAGGTTATAGACGATTTGAAACATTAGATAATGCACAACCCATATCACGAGGAATGAGACCCCTTAGACATATGTAGGCACAACACATGCTTACATAGTAAGAAAACCGAGAGCCGCATGTTTGGTGAGGCTACCACTGACCATCCCATGGGTCCAGATTCAAATTCTTCGAAACTCTCTATTAACATCTTTGATTTACAGTATTTTTTAGACTACTACTATCAAAATCTCCCCTACATAGCTTATTTGAACACTAGCAGTATTGTACCAGGCTTCCTGTATTTTCTCCATATCGTGCAAATTTCATAAACAATGGTACACACCATCCATCTCTAATCACATATAAGGTTGCCATGTGGCATAGATAATGATGTCCCAATGCAAAAAATAACTTTATACGAGTTAAGAAATCTTATGTGTAATTAAATGACATAAAAAATATACAGTTGTCTCTAAATCATCTCTACCATTATATGAGTTGACTCTAAATCATTTCTATAAGTGACATGACAATTGTTATAAATGTTGTCTTGACCATTAATTACACATGCTCTAAAATAACACATGCATGATCTTGCATTGATCCAATGGAACCTCGAAACCATTTTATTAGGGCTGAAGAGGCAACTTTGAAGATGCGTTGAATTGCTGCGTTTTTTCCCCATATTCGTGCGCTTCCAAATTAACAGGCCTTAATCGGAAGCAAAAGGAAAAAAAAACTTTTTCCCCACCGAGTTCCTGGTCCAACGGGTCCGGATTTTTCCCAGACAAGAAAGTCTCGAGCGATCAGACGTGCGACGTGAAGTCGTTGTCGCTCGCCGTCGCCGTCGCATCTGCCTGCCGCGGTGTCCCGCCGTCGCCGACTCGCCGCCGGCCAGCCGGCCGGCTCGCCGCGGTGCTCGCGCCCCCGAGGAAGGCGGTGGAAATCGATGCTGATCGAGTCCTGACTCCTAAATCCGCTCACAACGGAGACTGGGAGCTCGAATTCCCAGCTGCGGATTCATCCTCATCCTCCAGTAATAAATCAGATAACGATATATATACTATATACTCCTAATCTCCTATGTAGTAATGAATAGAGATACTCCATAATACAAGATGTTAGTTCCGGATTGAGGTAGCAACAAGCAACAATAAAAATCCAAGATTCGATTTTCATTCACCCTTTTCTTTAAGGAGTAAACCAGAGCCGCGGCTATTTACAGAGGGGGAAAAAAGAAAAGAAAAAGGAAAGGATTTAAAAGAGGTAAACAAGATTAAAAAAGGAGAATTAAAATCTAGTCTAACTCGCATTAATCGCTTCGACAAGTCAACAGCCTGCCTACCGAAGCAAGAAACGAGGAGACGAACAAACGAAGGAAAGCAAGAAGATTAAAGTTTTAACGGAAACAGAGGGCTCCGCTCGTTCTCCGACGCTGGCCGGGCGCGGCGGCCGGGTGGGTTGGTGGTCACTGGTCAGCAGGAGTAGGCGACCCTGTGCATGGAGCGGTCGCGGAGCATGCCGCGGTAGAGCGCCTCCCGGTTGGCCGGCATCCGCTCCGCCGCCGCCGCCGCCGCAGCCTGAGCCGCGGCCCTGCACGTCCTGGCGGCGGGGGCGGCGCCCTCATTGTCGACGACGTCCTCCGCGAAGCGCACCCGCCGGCGCGGCCTCACCACGCGCGTCCGCCTCTCTGCACGCCACCGGCCGACGATGAGAAAAATCAACCCAACCAAGCAAGCAAGGAGCAAGAAAGGAGCGAGCTTGGCGGCGGCGCCGCACCAACCTGAGGAGGAGGAGAGGCACGGGCGGAGGGCGGGCTCCGTCGCCGTCGCCATCGCCGGCGACGGCGGAGGCCTGGCGGCGCGGCGGAGGGAGTAGATGACGAGCGAGCCGGAGAGCGCCATGGCGGTGGCGGCGGCGAGCGCGAGGGAGCCGGCCATGGACGGCGACGACGACGAGGAGGCGGCCATGGCGGGCGGTAGGTGGGAGGCGCGGGCGTGGGAGGGGAGCAATGAATAGGGTGTGAAACGGTAGGAGGTTGGGGGCGCGTATATAATAGTGAGTAATCGGCTGGAGGCAGCCTCGTTGCCGCGGTCTTGCTCGGTAATTTCGGCGGCGCACGCGACGCCAACCACATCCCTTGTGTTCTTCTTCCCGCGGCTTCTTTTAAGTTTCAACCGCTTCCGGTTCTGTTTTCACACGGTACGGAGTCCTCCGCATATGATAAAGACCTCTCCAACGATATCTTTTAAAATTATTTTTTCATAAAAAGGTCCGAGTTTTTTTAAAATGATTCAGCGGATTTTCTTCGGAAGAATATTTTGTCTCCGATATCTTCACAAATTTTTTTAGAGATATTATTGGAGATTGTGGGCAATAAAGAGAAAGAATGTAGGGAAGATGATGGAATAGGAAATAAAATAAAGAAAAAATTGTTCAGAGATGGTCAACGGTGGGTTGAACAAACGCTAATTGGATGGAACAGGACAAGATTAAAATACCATTCTAAGTTAAAATATCCGTTTAAGTTAAGGTTCAGATATTAAAACATATACTACCTCAAAACACTACCCTTATGGTGTAAGATAAAAACACTCTTCTTACAATAAGTGAACCAAACCTTTTATGACTTCTTTAAATACTCAAATCTCATCATAACTATTCCAAACAAAACCCCCTTATTTCAGTTATACCCATGCAGCATGACCAAGGGTGAGCGACAAAGCCAAGGGCCGGCCTAGAGGGAGGTCGAAGCGGTGGATGTGGGACCGATCGAAGGTGGTCAGGTCGGCGGCGGCGGTCGAATCTAACACACACGGCATCGTGGTGTTAGGGTAGGACAGGGTCGCCGTGGTGGTGGGGTGTCGGATGAATGTCCTTGACTTACACAGCAAATGTAATTGTGCACGTTCACTGCAGAAGCAAGGATTTAACTTGGAGGTTTGACGTCCTCTTTTCAACCGACGCACAATATGCCACTCCACCTGCACAAAGTGTATGCACCCTAACTTAAACCGAAAGCGCAAGGCTCGAGCGGCAAGTAGTTGGGCTGCCTGCTGCAATGCCACCACAGGGCTATCAATCCGTCCACTGTTTTATGAAAAAAAATTGGCTAAAGTTGATGAGTATATATAATAGATTATTTTTAAAAACTTATTAGTGGTGTAAGAAGCAGCAGTTAACCAGTCGTGCTAGAATGTGAAGAGAGCTGGAAAGGGGAAAAAAGAGAAGAAAGGACGAATACTTTTTCCGGCTCGTACCTGTCAAAACCACTTCCTGTCTGATGGATTTCTTATATACTATTTGTGTGGTGCATTGTGGTTTGACTTGTGGTTAATTAATCCGTGGAACGATCAAAGCCGATTAGTGCGTACCGTCTAGAAAAGAATCAGCAAGTGCATCAATTAGGAGCTACTTGTAACGGAGGACGAAGTCATTTCAGCGTGCTCGGATTTTATCCACTAAAGTAAAATAAAACCCGATATTATGCACTCTATGCTGTGCAAATAATGAAGGTGGTTTTGCCACATAAAATATACAAAAAATAATACTTGTCACATCATGGCTGCATCGGCAAGGCTAGCTAGGGCTATCGTAGTAGGGAGGTGAAGAAGAAGGAGGGTGATGGAGTAGTTATGATAAAGGGTCGAGGTTAACGTGCGGGTGGCTCAAAAAAGGGAAAAGAGAGATAGAGGGACAAGATGAAGAAGAGGTGCCACTTTGGGCTATTGTTTGTGTAATACGTCACACAACATGTTATGGTCCTGGTGGCGAATAATCTCTAAAAATAGTTTAAGAGGTGATCTTGGATTCTTGGTTTTATGTAGTACAAAGGTTAGAATTAATACTTGTTTTTCTAGTTCGTGGACGGCAAAGAGTTGACAAAGCATAATAAATGAATAAATATTTTTCCAATAAATGCATAACACGATCTTTAGAGCGTGTAGCTTGCAACCATTAGTTTTTATTATAACATATATATAAAACATAATAAAATAGAACATTATTTTCATATACCTTATTTAAATAATTAAAATATATGTACAGCTAATATTTCAAAGTTTGTATTACAAACCGACATTTTTTTTAAAAAAAAATGGAGCTAGGGCGTATGCCATTGTCATTCGTGTTCGTGTGATCGTGTCCCATAATAATACCGCTAATAATTAAATGGCACATTATGCCCTCTATTACCCTTTTTTCTTGTTGAGTGGAAGTTTAAAGTTTGCCTGTTGTACTCTCAGCGTTCTATTTATTTGTTTCTCTATTCTTTTAAATAATTTACACTACACTGTATAGTACAGTATTACAGAGGGATTCTGCTGTAGTATTGTAGAAAGTTTGTGGAAGATGCTCTTAATTGGTTGTTACCGTCCGCTGTATCGGGTCAATGGTGTATTGACGTGGGATTATTATTGAATTCCAGATATTGAGCATATATGGATGATCAAGCAGCCGTAGATTCAACGATCGATGCACAGGTTATATTAGATCAAGCAAAAAAAAAACTTAGCTTACAAAACAAATGACATATGCCGATTTGACGTGCCAAGATCGTTTGTCTTCTTCTCTTTTTTTTCAGAAAAGGAAATGCCAACGATAGCAATCGCACAGTACGCCTCCAATGATCCACTTGCCTAGACGTGTGGAGAAAGCGACACGTGAAGTTTCGCCACCGCTTCCTGGACCGGCCGGACGGATGGCCGGCGAGGCGGCGACGGCGACCCCACCGGCCGCGGCCGACTTCCGAGCGCCGGCGGCGGACGTCGCGCTCCCGATCGAGGTCGGTTCCCCCATGCGCGCGTACGTGTGGCGCGCTCTGGCCAATTCGCGGGCTCGCGGCTCCCCCGTCGTTCTTGGCGCCGCCCGCCGGCGCCGGAGGAGGGGAGGCGGCGGCGGCTGGCACCGCCGGAGAGCCGTCGCTATCGGGGGTCGGGACGTGGGACACCTGTCGGTCGCCGTCGGGGCCGCGTGGCGCGCCAGCTGGGGCGGGGGGCGTGCGCGGCCAGGTGTCCGCGGCGAGAGCGCGGTCGGCAGCGGCGCGACGGCCACCTGTCCCGCGCCAAGCCCTCGCTGTCAGGGCAGACGAGAGTGACGACATGGTTGCGTGCGTGTGCTCGCTCGATCGCCTGGTCGGCCCGGGGCGATGTGCCGCCTGCCGCCGCCGCCGCCACCGCCGCTGGCCTTCGCGGCGTGCGCGGGTGCGCCACGTACGACATGGTACGGTCGCCGCGCTGTGCATCGCTGCATGCTTCCCACGTCGATCGCTTAAGACGGTGACACACGATGCTAGTGCTGACACTCAGTTCACATGTCTTTGTGGTATGTGTCTATGACATATGGGATCATCTGAGTCTATGACTGTGGGTCAGGATGTCATAGACAGAAAAAATGAAATTTAAAGTGTTACCGAGTCAATTCTCACAGAAAAACGAATTTGTTTTCTAGTTAAACAAGTCTAAGAATGAAATTCTTGTGAAAGTTCATGTGAAATTAATAGCAACCGGTACAATTTTAGGAAGGGAAGGCAAGGCAAGGAACAGCGCCGTGCCCGAGCTGACCGGAAGCTGCAGTGAGCTTGTGGCGTGGCAGCAGCGCAAGAAGCAGTAGTTGCCACTTGGCACCATCGCATCAGTCTACACCAAACCCACAGAAAAGATGGGGAAAAGATAACGAAGACCTCCATGTCGGGATTCCTGCTCTCTCTAGAGGCCTTTCAGCTCTTCACATTCTTTCGCTGGTCCTACTGGAAAGTTCGACGTATGGCCTCCCCCATGCAAAGCTTCTAGATCAACCCCAGAAATGACAATAGAATTGCATTACTGTTTCCAATCTCCAGCTCAGATGTTTACCATGAAGCTTCCAGCAGCGAAAGTGAGAGCACAAACATTGACACCAGGTTGCGATCCAGTTCCAATTCATCCCAGTTCCAATTCATCCAGGGGCGGATCCACCACCAGGGCTGGTGGAGCCGCTGCCTAGACTTAAATTTTGGTATCACTCTATATAGCACATGCTTTGATCCTGCTAAAAATGAAAGAGCTAAGAATTAGTTTATCTTGCTTTGCTAGTTTAGTTGATTTGCTAGCGATTTTGCGACCTGCAGGTCTCAGTTCGATTCCCTATTGAAGCAAAAAATGTTGCTGCTTCTACATTTTTTTCTCTTCATTCGTTTTTTACAGAGAACATGAAAAAACCTTTCCACTCGATTAATATAGAAAACGCATAAGAAAAGTCTCATTAAATAACATAGAATTATGATGAACATGCATTTGAAATGTGTAATACAAGTTTTTCAATGTAAAAACTCGGGTTTAAATAAACAGATTTCTCACGAGTATCAGAGGTAGAAAAATATAAACATACTCTATATATGAAAATATTTTTTCCTCCAAATAAGAGATGGTAAGCCTAAGGTTTAGGCTTGCCAATTAAATGATAAGCCTAAGTAGCATGCCAATTAAATGATAAGCCTAAGGTTTAGACTTGCCCAGACTTGATTTTCATCCTGCGTCCGCCACTGAATTCATCCGTGTACACCGTCCAAAACAGTTGCAATTCATCCATGCGCATGGCGCGTTAACAACCACAGCCACACCATGCAAAACGGTTGCAATTCATCCATGCGCATGGCGCGTTGGCACACCGTTTGCATTCGTGTGAGGAAAAAAAAAACTATAGCGCACTAACTTTGCAAAGATATACATCCAGTTCTGATGCAAATAAAAAAAATTCAGATATGACGCAATCGAAATATAGAAAGATATGAAAGTACTTTTAAATTTTTGTATGTACTTCTACTAGTATAATTGGAATATCCAAAAATTCGATGGATGTGATCATTTACTAGCATATTTATTATTTTAGTGGTCTTATAGTTTTACTAGTTTGTGTTATCTTTTGACCAATGGTTGTCGGTACACAAACGATGGTTTTAGTCTTGCCCCACCTACATTTTCATCCTGCGTCCGCCACTGGTCGTATGTGTCTATGACATATGAGACCACCTGAGTATATGACTTGGACGAGGATGTCATGGACAGAAAAATAAATTTTATAGTGTCACTAAGTCAATTGTCACAGAAAATCGAATATATTTTCTAGTTAAACAAGTCTAAGAATGAAATTCATAGTAACCGGTACAATTTTAGGAAGGGAAGGGAAGGCAACGAACAGAGCCGTGGCCGAGCTGAGCGGAAGCTGCAGTGAGCTTGTGGCGTGGCAGCAGCGCAAGAAGCAGTAGTTGCCACTTGGCACCATCGCATCAGTCTACACCAAACCCACAGAAAAGATGGGGAAAAGATAACGAAGACCTCCATGTCGGGATTCCTGCTCTCTCTAGAGGCCTTTCAGCTCTTCACATTCTTTCGCTGGTCCTACTGGAAAGTTCGACGTATGGCCTCCCCCCTGCAAAGCTTCTAGATCAACCCCAGAAATGACAATAGAATTCCATTACTGTTTCCAATCTCCAGCTCAGATCTTTACCATGAAGCTTCCAGCATGAGGGAGAGCATAAACAGTTGCAATTCATCCGTGTACACCATCCAAAACAGTTGCAATTCATCCGTGCGCATGGCGCGTTAACAACCACAGCCACAACACCATGCAAAACGGTTGCAATTCATCCATGTACATGGCACATCGTTTACATTCGTGTGAGGGGAAAAAAAAACTATAGCGCACTAACTTTGCAAAGATACATCCAGTTCTGATGCAAATAAAAAAATTCAGATATGACGCAATTGAAATATAGAAAGATATGCAAGGCAGCACCCATTTTTCGATGAAATAAATCATGCACAAAGTTCCCCCTGCCCCTGCTCATGAAATAGACATGTCCGAGAATGATAGTCATGCATATAAATAGCGAGCAATGTACTGAGGTATCGCAATTTTCATATCAATTAGGTCATGTAGCCCCAGCCTCCAGAAGCTGGAGCATCGATATAACGGGTCACCAGAAGATGCCCATGTTGATTATGCCGTTACATACTTACATATGTTGGTATGAAAAATACGAGTACATGTAAAGCCTCACCCTTTTATGCGGGGAACTGCGGGATGAGTGCAAGTCACTGCTCCTGTCAAGCTCAGGAGCACAAGGAATCTGAATGAGTTCAATAACTTTGCCTTGTAATGGTTACACATTATATGAACAAAATTGACCCTCGTTCAGGAGTCTAAAAGCCTTCAGCAGATCGTTACTCGACAGCTAAATTCATGCTGTGCTGACCACACTGAAACACGAAAAGGTAGGTAGAGCTGAGTTTTTCTTGACTTTGTATGGTCAAATAGTATCAATAGAATGAAGCACAAATATGCACACTTCCAATGGTGTTTCAAAGATTTAGCAGAAAGTTCGTTCCAATTGTCCAGTACATCAAGCAGAAAAATAGATAAGATATCTATGTTACTCCATCTTGGAGGAGGCCTATATAAGGGATTAAAGTATATGTGAAAATGTATGATGCTGGTATAACCACATAAAACCTTTACAAGCACACCATGTTTTCATTTTCAAGCTGGAGAATATAAAATTGTGTACTACTCAAAGATGCAAGAAAAAAGTTAAGCAACTATTGAAAATAATTCGAAGAATGATACCACATAAATCTGATGTCGGACGATAGCTCCTAGTGAAACTAAACTAGAATAGTGAATTTAAGCTGGAAAATCTAGAATATTTCACGAAGCTGGTTTCACACTACATTTGGAGATTAACATAGAAGAAGAGCTAGCTTTACCTAGCCAAAGCTACCACCGTATCTGGCAACCAGTTTAACAACATTGCTATTATTATTCCACAGTAAGACAGCATCATGTTTATTAAGCAATTCTGACAAAACCTCAAAACATGGCCCCGGCAATATTTTCCAAATCAGATCAGACTCTAAAATCTAAACCACCCCGTTCACAGAGGAAGCACATAAAATTCAGCGACTAGATTTCTCTCCACATATTGCTTTCTCTGAACCAATCAAGTGCTGCTTTGTACCAGAATTGTTGGTTTTACAGGTGAACTATGCTTCCTCAAGCTTATCATTTAGTCTACAACTCCACACTGATTGATAATGAGCTCCTAGAATCATGCATTGACCCTAGGTTCTTTCATGACCATAAATAACCGCCAATTTAGTCAAATTGGAACCTTCATGCAGTAGTTCTTATTTCATGATTTTATGGGGGTTTTCTTGACCTGTGTGATAGTTTAGGTACCTAAAATAGAGTTATTCCTTTGCAAAATACACAAGCAGGAGTTACAAAATTTCACATGCCACTAAATGTCAAGCATTTAGTACATGGCCCCCAGCATCAATATAAAAGGCATATATTAATTATTGATGAAATGTTTATGCCTTTACAGTTCTCTACAAGAACATCTAAACAACCAACAGGAAGGAACCACCGCTTCCATGTTGAGCGTGGATTAGATACTGAATGCTTGATAGGTTGATATGGTACAGTTTGTTAGTCATTATGTATCTTCTGTGGGAGAACAATGTTTGGTATGATTGTATGAACAATAACAAGAACAAACCAGCGTCACAGAATACGGTTAAGGCTGACCACAAGTTGTGCAAGTGAAGGTAATTTGTATAAGCAGAATGGGTCCTCGGACAATCAGCAATGGAAAAATGGTAGTAATGCAGAATGACAACTGACAAATATGGATAAGTACCTGGATATCATCATGGGCCCTTGATGATCTGACAAGTAGCTTCTTTTATTTCTTCCTATGATTATTAGAAAAGTTGCTGCCATGACTTAATTTTTTCTGAAGGCAAAACGCTATCCCAATTACAGATGGGGGAAGTTAGCACCTACTTAACAAGTAACCTCAAGCCTCGATATTATCTCTACAATCAGCCATGTCAATAATGATGGGCAAAATGTAAAAACGCCAGAAGAAGTTAGTCAAGAGAGAGACTTTTCTTCATAGTCTCATAAACTAGATAAGTTATGCTCGCGGCTGGCACCACTTTGAGAAGATTTGGTAAAAGTCCTTTGTAGAATCCAGAAACTCCCTCATGCTGTAGTGTTCTCCAAAAAACATCAGACATTCCTCTATATGCAGCCTCTGAATTGGATCGTTGAGCTTGCAGTCTACATGTGTTATGAAGGCAAAAAGATTAAATACGTGGCAGTTAGATAGATACCTGCATGTAAAAGTGCACATTCTATCCACAATAGAAACTACTGCTCACCTTGTTCTGATGACTTGTAAAGGATAAACACATGTCGCTCCTAGAGCTCCTGAGACTGTCCCACAGCCCAGTTGTACTAAAGGACCAGGGTCTATATAAAAAAGGTCATATTTTAGTAACACTAATTGAAAACTGAGAGGAAGAAATCACAGGAATTTATAGGCATCATGGTAAGAGGTGTACCACTGTCCTCGAGGATATATGTCTTAGACATTTCTTTCAATGTTTCATAAACAGTAAGATCAATTCCAGCATACGGGACCATACCAAGCAACGATGGAACGAGGCCTCTATAGAATGCCCGAGGACCTTCCTGCATCAATATGTCTCTTGATAGTGTACCAATGCTAGGAATTCTACTGCTCTCGCATGCAAAAGTCTGCAGTCGAGTCTTCACTAAATCTATGGGATATATTGCTGTTTGTGCGACTGCACCAGCCATACCACCAGCCATGAGACGTCCAGAAGTGCCAATGTCACTCTTGTTTTCTCCTTTACTTTTCATTATGTACTCTTTTAGCAATTCATAGGCATAAAATCTTATTGCACTTTCTGGAGCAACCTTTACCACATTCAGTCCATTTCCTCTAAAGAATCCCCAGAGACCACCCTCTCTCCATATATCCCTGACTGCATGCATGGCTGTAGTACGGGTTGTTTGTACTTGCATTATAACTTTGAGACGATCAAGAGGTGCAGTTGTGGTACGAGATGCTGCACCAGCAACCCCTCCTGCAATTAGATATTTGCTTGCACTTACATGTTTGCTTATACCTTCTGGTATAGCTGCCTGCTCCCCTATATCTACAAGGCAGACTCTTTCCCAGTGATGATAAATGTTCTCAATGGTTGCTTCATGAGGATAGAGCAAAAGAAAGTCCCTCCATTCTTCAAATGTTATAATTCCATTGTTGTCCTTATCCACATCCTCAACAAATCGTGCAAGCTCCTCGTCATCAATTTCTATACCTGCGAACATCATACTGATATTACTTGTAAGACACATTCAAGAGAGTACATTTATCACGTGCTTTCCTATAAGAGCGATTACAGCTTATGGCAAAGAATTGATCGAAGACACTGCGAGTGATACTTTTCAAGGCTAAACAAGATTCGGATGGTAGGAGCTAATAACTGCTTTCATTATGGTGTGCTAGGTGAGCTTATGATTCCTATGACCTTCTTTACGCATGTAAAAAGATTTCTCACCCTTTTTATGGTTGGAGGAGCAATGGAGGCAAAAAGGGAGTTCTGGAATGCTAATTGCTAAATGGAGTTTAGAAGTCCACACTCCACAATAAAAACAAGGGTGTGGGGTTAAATTACCTAGCTACCAGGTCTAAATCCAAAACCAGAGAGTTTTGACTCCCATAAGGTGCTAAGGTTTAGACGTACAAATTTCAGTTGACTGATTCTTAGGCTGCAACTTGAAACTACCTCTGCTTAAACCCTTTAAACATTCATCTTCCAAAATGAATTCCATCACACTATAATCATGGTGTTATGAAGTCATTCATTTTCAATTAATTGGTTCAAGAATAAAGCACACAACACTTTAAAATCTCATATTTATCTAACATATAATGATATATGATAATGATGAAGGCTCCGTGAACATTACGGAAATAAATAAAATAAAAACAACAGCACCAGCACCAGCACCAGCAGCAGCAAGAAAAACAGAAGAAAAAAAAAATTAACATTCAGTTAGTGGATAACCATGATAACAGTTTATATGTATCTCTATGATATTTTAGTACCACATCGAAAATTCAAAGACAGAAGGTAGTTACAGATTAATTAGATTGGATCAGTGGTTGGGGCTCAACCCAAAACATCATATGCTTGGTACATGATTAACCTTGATAACCCAGAATCCCAGATAATCAGTTGGATTTTTTTGAGTAAATTTACATACTCTCGTTTTTCAGAAACAGAGGGTGCTACCACAGTCCAACTTATGCATTACGGAATAATAGACCATGAAATTAATGTCCCTAGCATCTACTTTTGGCCATACAAAACACCTATTCAAAGTCTCAAACACTTTTCACTCCTTTTAGATATAAACATACTTTCCATGGTAAAAGGAATGATTGTGAATGTTAATTCCTTACATAGTTAGCAGTGATGATGATTGATGGTCAATATTATATGTCAGAAAGGCTCAAAATGGGTTATGAATTCGACTTTCCAAACATGCATTGCAGTGCAGCTCACAAATAAGCCATGATCTTGAGAAATCAAACTTAAAAGATGAACCGCTTGTTACATTTGAAAGTTGAGAAGCTGAGTTTTATTTGATTATTAGAATCTGTCATAATTAGATTTTCCCCTACTAGCTCCATTTTGCAGCAAATTATCCTAGAACGTGAGTTCCATCACCAATCTATTTTTAGAATTTTAGCAAAACAGCGATGCTTTCTGACTATCAGGTTCCAGATCCATGTTTAGCCCATGGATTCTGTTCAGACATTAGCCTACAGGGCAGGGTTAGCATACTATGATGGGCCAATCAGATTCACACAGGTGGAAATTGGGGCTAACCAATCAATCTGGATAGAGGCACCTTTTGCATTTCATCCACATTCGCTTGCTCTATATTTGGCAAGACATCATCAAAGCGGACCAATTTTCTCACCTGTCAGCGGGAGGTAAAAGTCGTACTAAACTGACATAGGAACCTCCCAAACTCATCCACGAAGATATCATTAAGTTCCATGGGGAAGACAACTGCTACTAGTAAGCACCACAATAGCTAGCGACTGCACTCTGCACCGACTCCATCCTTCGAGCATGTATCGCAATACTTTTGGCCTTTCAAGGGAACCGATTCAGCTTCCAGCACTACCAACATCCAAAACTGAACCAAGACAACAAAATTGTGCAGCGACATTCCCTTCTGCACACAGCCATCACCTCGCTACATGCCTCCATCAGCATTATTCAGCATCACATTAGTGCGAGCAATAATAGGCTAATAGTTATTCTAACATGGACACAAAAATCGCGCAATAATCCTAGCTCCATCGAAACCATGGCCTTACTTGAACTTGAACGGCGTTTGACATGAGCGAATTGAGGCCGAGATACAGAGATCACTAGGTTGGTGGGGGCGGCATTTGAGTTACCAGCCTTGACGAGGGCGTGCCAGAGCTCCTCGGGGAGGATGCAGCCGTTGTGCTCGACGTCGATGGCCTGGAAGATGCGGTAGAGCTCGAGCTCCTTGTCGTCCATGTACTTCCGGAAGTCGTCGTAGCCGACGCGGCCGTCGCGGTCGCGGTCGCACGCGCGGAGCAGCTCGCGCGCGTAGTCCCCGCCGCCGCCGTCGTGTAGCGCGGTGAGGCCGGCCTCGATCTGCGCGTGGTCGAGGTGGCCCCGCCCCGACGCGTCGAAGAAGCCGAACATGGCCCGGATCCGCGCCTCCCGCTCCGCCTCCGTCTCGCGCAGCGCCAGCAGCACGTGCTCCATCGTCGCCGGCGGCGGCTTGCGCGCCGGGTCGCACTCCCCCCCGCCCCGCGGCGCCTGGGACGTGGAAGCTACCGGCGATGCGGCTGCTGCTGCCGGGCGGGGCTTCATCGCCTGGGCCGCCGCGCCGGACATGGATGGCGGCGAGGGTTTGGGAGGGGGGAGGAGAGGTGGCGCTTGGCGAGGCGGTGGGCGGTGGTGGTGTCGAGTTGGTGCCGTCTCCAAAAGGAAGCGAATATCCGGGAGCCTTTCACAATGGCGAGGGCGATGGCGACGGCGACGGCGACGGCGACGGCGATGCCATGTCCATGAGGCGTGACCGGCTGACCGCGTGAGCTGAGGTGAGCTGAGAAGCTGCTCCAACTCCAAGTCCAGCGCATGTGGCGACTGCTGAACATGTGCAAAGGTTGCCCGGAGCACCATGCTTGCCCAGGGAGCTCGGTACGTGACTTTTCGCCGAGACACAGCGACTGAGTCACTCAGATCAACGAAAGTTGCTGAAAACTTTAATCTAAAAAGATTGTGCTCGTATAAAAGACGTCTTAACGAAATCAAAAATTTACTAAAAAAAATATTTTATGTAGTCTAAGACAAACTATTTAAAACCACACAAAAATAACTATAAAAATATTATATCATTTGATTTATACAAAAATAACAAATTTTTTAAATTTCATTTGATTTAATTTAAGCTGAAATAAATGAGGCCTAAGAGTGGAAGATTGATGTTTCAAAGTTTTAAATCTGAGAATCATGAAAGGAATATCCTGGGCATTAACGAAGTTTTTTACGGGCTAAATCTAACGTAGTTAACGGAAGAAGCATATAGAAAATAAGTTCACATGATCAGGATAAATTGTGACCTGGTCCTAGTTCTCTGGCCTTTCTTTGACGGCGTCCCTGTTCTCTGCCTCTTAACCTGGTCTCATCCCCATCGTATGGACCTTCCCCTTCTCCGAGGTGTCGGTGGCGTGGGCGGCGTCTTTCACGTCTGGGGGCGGCGTTCGTGGTCGTTTTTCAGCACTGCGTCTTCGGCCAGCGGCTCGGTTCTTCTGGTGCTTTCGACCTTTAGCGGCCTCTGCCTTGCGCGCTAGTAGGGCAAGTATTGGGCGAAAGCCCTGCCTTTTGGGTTGATGTTGGCGTCACCTTTATTGTCGATCCCTCGTTGGAGACTTCACTTTTCGGACCTTGTCCCTGCTCTGGGTGAAAACCCTAGCGGTCTTGCGATGGCGGCGGGTTCTCCCCGTCGCTACCTTGTTGAAGGCATCATGGTCGCTATCTCGCGCTCTTTGGGTTTTCGTCAAGTTTGCTGCTTCAGAAATCGTTCGTCGTTGTGTGAGTATTGGTGATGTTTCCCCTTCTCCCTCTCCTGTATCTCTCCTTTCTGTTCAGCCGTTGGTCTAGATGGCAATGGTGTGGCTGCATTCCTTCTTTTTCCTCTGTTGTTGGTGTTCCCGGCGGTTGCCGGAGGTGTGTCTGACTTTACCCAGAGTTGAATTGGAGTGTTGTCATTGTACCCCATGTTTGCATGAGTTTTTATTTTATTTTCTCCTGCTTATCAATAAAAATGGGACGGTAGGTCTCCTGTCTCTCCTTTTTTTTTTTTTAAAAAAAAAGAAGAGATAAATTGTGAACTTGAGAAAAGTTGACATGGACTAAACCAACTCTTAAGAACAAATAAAGAATTCTCTCGTTTTACAGCTGAGGTACGTTGTTTTCTCCCACAGTAGCCGGTGAGGTTTAGATTTGCTCAGAAGTTCTATTTATTTATTAAAATAATGCCATGGATAACCTGCGTACATCATCACAGGAGCAGGGGGTCCACGTTTAATCCATTGTTTATCGAGTCAGAAGGCCTTGATTTCGCGGTCTCCATCAACAAAAAAAGAAAAGAAAAGAGAGTCAATAAGCCATGGAAAATTTCAGAGCTTCACAACATTGACGTCAAAAGTACTTGTGAACGGACGGTCTCAGGCTCTCAGCTGGAAGGAGGCAAGGCATCGAACAATTGGGTTGGCCAGGAAAGTGATTAAAAGCATCCTGGAGCAATATTAGTCGTGAACCACACGGATTAGTAAAGCCGGATCTCGTTTAATTAAGTTCACTTTTTTTTTCCTTTTTGCCAAACTTCCCTAAATTATAGTGCATGTACTAGAGCTTTGGTTATTTGACATAGTTTAGACATAACCAGGTTTTCGATGCACATCTCATATTTTTTTGTTTGCCAAGTTTTGCCTGTAAAATCTTGCCACGCTATGCATGTATGGACTATGGTAATGTTTGGTACATTGCATATAATAATTTTACAGTGAGATATTACACCTTCTTGTTTGAAGTCTATTTTAGATAAAGGACAACGGGCTGGTTTAGGTGTCAATGCTCTTAAATGGGCCCCTGCGTGGGCTTTTTAACCGTGTGTGGCTAGTAATCAAACCTGCTGTGCAAACCATGTAATCCATATGCCTTAGCAGTAATGTTTTTTTACAGGCGTTTGCTCTAAAAAAAAAAGTATTAGCCATTGATTAGGTAATAGTAGAATTTAGGTTTAATGTAAGTTACATGGCATTTCCCTATTCTGACCAATTTTCATACCGTGTGGAGGATTTTAGCATCCAAGCAAATTTTCATACCGTTATCCTCAAAAATAAAATGGTTGAACAATCCTCAGCTAGTTATTTAAAATGGATGCTAATTTTGTAAATCATAGTTTTTTTAGGGTTTTTTTAGTTGTGAGCTTATTCTTTGGGTCTAGCTGTTATTCTAGATGATCCTGGATGCAGGATGTTAGGAATAGATTTAGTCGATAATTACTTCTTTTACGACCAACTTAATCATTACAGCAATAGATAAACTTCTAAGCTATGCGTACCCTGTTTAGCCGAAAGAGTTTAATCCACGCGAGAATAAGAAGAAAAAGGGTTTGTATTCCAAGGCCTCGATGTAAGCAAACTTAGCTAAGAACATACCACTCCAAACTTAATTTAGATCAATTCAACTATTATTTACATTTTTCACTATTCATCTATTTTTTTTTCTCTTCTATTTTATTTGCCACAGTACGTAGGACGCCTTGAGTTAGACCTTCATCGTCATGCTCTGTTAGTATAATTTAATAAAAATATAAAAAATAAATTTTTCGTGTTGTCCTGCTATTAATCTTGTCCGACTTCGATCGAGTAAAACTGTTCACCAGGAGGTAAAGAACAGTAGAAATTACCGGCCAGGAAATTAACATCATGTAAGAGTCTCCAACGTGTAGAGATGGGCTCTATGGGCGGTTGGGCCTCAGTTCTGGTGGCTACGAAGCCATGCTTATGCAGGGACTCATGGCGTTGGGCCGGTTGTCTAGATTTCCTAATGGAAGAAGTCTTCAACCTGTATTAAAGGGGATGTAAAGCCTACTATTAGAGGCCCAAATGAGCCCACCCCGTGAGTCCTTCGCTTTGGGCATTCTCATACAGTCGTATAAATTAATGATTTATGAGCTAAAAGAGCGTATTCAGTGATTTGCCACTCTTATCATATGGAATTATATGGACTGTGTCTATGCCATGTGGTTCTAGTGGCGAATTATTAAGGTCCCGTTTTTTGGAGCTGATATGAACAGATGAACAAATGAAATGACTGAATTTCAAGAACTTCTCGAGATAATCTCGATATTCGGTTCCATTTTGTTTGACTTGTTTTTAAAAACCTTAAGACGCACATTCGAGATAGCGAAAAAAGACTCAAAAGACACAAAACATGTCTTTTCAAACTAGATAATACGTTAAGCTGTTAAGCCCAAAAGAACAGAGCCTTAAATTCCTCGATCAGTGAATGGACGAACAACTTTAGAAGTTTCAAAAAGGGCAAAGTATTTTACTCACAACTTGCAGCCAGAAAAAGGCCAGCTAAATTTAAGAATGTTTATTTCATGACTTTAAGATTTTTAAAAACTACATAAAAAATTCATAGTGTTAATTGTATGTTCGGAAAGTTGAATGAATAAACCGATATTCAGCTGAAATGAGTTGAATCTTGAAACCGGCCTATTTTATTAATTTGTGTTATTTTTTAATATATTTCAGACGTGGTTTTATGATAATAAAAACCAGAAAAAAAATTGGCAAATCATTTTCTGCTCAATTAAGTTTCGAGCGATTCCAAACATTAGTAGTTTTTTAGAGGGAAACACATGTACATTCCCGCTTGATGTAATTATGGTTCTTTTTTTTTCATCTTAAACCAAACTAGTAAAATTTAAACTTTGAAAACGTATCATTTTTATAACACCAGCACACTTAATACAAACACACCCTAGCTAAAAAAGAAAAGGGAAGGTAAAATTGAGTGCTACGTGGGCGAATCATCCTAAAAAGAAACTACATCAACAAAGACGGCCCGCCGGGCCCGGCATTTATGCGTGCTGGCTTGTGCTTGAGCTTCCGAGTTTCGACGACGAGAGTAATTAACTACATTTCGCATTGATTCTTCGCCTACAGATCAATCAATCGATCACCAAGATGCATCCCTTTCATTAACACATAAGATTCCAAGAAAGAAAACTAGTGATTAATTAAGCAGCAGCACGTACGTACGTATGTACCACACAGATTTGAGATTTGGCACTGCAGTACGTGTACAGGGACCCCGGCCGGCATGCAGCTACCGGCGACGAAGACAGACGCTGATGCTACGAGCTGCCTACAAGCAAATGGCATGAATCTCACGACGTACGTGTACTAGCTGCTACCTGCGGTTATATAAAGAAAATTATGAAGTTGAAGATACATGGCTGTAATTAAGCTGAAGTTCTAATTAAATTTTATCTATAAGAAAGAAACAACCTTAGTAGATTTTGTAAGTACATTGCAATAACTATTAGCGGTCAAAAATTGTATTTCAAATGCCATGTGGATATTCAAAGTGCCAGGTTTTTATGAATTAGAGGGAGTAGTCATGGAAAGGATGGATGCACATGGTGTTGGAAACTGTTAGGATATGCGTCGATGTAAGATCACGAACGACATTGGAAGACACGATGTTTGGTAATGCAGTTCAGCTTTTGCCTACATCTGCGAGGCTCTGATTATGGACGCTCCTCCCCAATCCATAATACCACAGCACACCGGCTAACCAGGTCACGACCACACGCCGGCCGCTGACCTCCTCTTGCCTATGCTACTATTATGAAGTCATTCACTTGGTTACATCAGGGTTGCCTACCTATATATAGTGGAGGTCTGGATAGAGTCCGACTCTAACACTAAACCAACCATGTCTATTACAACATAGAGTTCATGTAACTTACTCGTACACATATTCAACACAAAACCTAACAAACTCCACCTTGAAGAATATGGTCTCTCCACCTTGAAGTCGTTTCAGCGTCTTGCGCAAACCCGTGCACCCGGACTCTGGTTGTTGCTTCCTTATTTTGCAGCCTACAATGGGCCGCCCGACGAGTCCTCCTCGAACTCGCCGTCTTTTGGAACAGATGACGCCGATCCTACAAAAACACGCTTACTAACTCCACCTGCAACAGAATCCCCTTCTAATAAAGAACCTCAGCACTGTCTCCTCCGGAGTCATATGAGCCTATTGCCACATTAACGTCTGCTCCATATATGCATAAACCTCGTGTCTCCTCCTAGATCTTCCGCATAGCCAACCTCGCCAACCAAGCTCTGATACCACTTGTTAGGATATGCGCCGATTCAAGATCACGAACGACATCAGGAGACACGATGTTTGGTAACGCAGTTCAGCTTTCGCCACATCTGCAAGGCTTTGATTATGGGCGCTCCTCCCCAATCCATAATACCGCAGCACACCGGCTAACTAGGTCACGACCACACACCGGTCGCTGACCTCCTCTTGCCTATGCTACTATTATGAAGTCGTTCACTTGATTACACCAGGGTTGTCTCCCTATATATAGTGGAGGTCTGGATAGAGTTCGACTCTATCACTAAACCAACATTGTCTATTACAACACAGAGTTCATGTAACCTACTCATACACATATTCGACACAAAACCTAACAGAAACAATTACACTTTTAGCTTTAATTTAATCAAAAGATAATTCACGGTGATTAACAAATTACTAGTAGGCGTCATATAACACAAATATATCGTACCATAGATAAAAATAGATGCAACCAAATGTCCCTCAGATAACCTATAGACAACAAGGAACTATCGATTAGGCTAGAGATTAGATTGTATTAATCTTTTCTCAGACTCGTAACCGAGGATAGACAAAGATGAATATGTTGTTGCGATGATGGTAGCCCAACCAGATCACAGTGTAGAGGGAGTTGATGAAGCATATCAGCGCAATCAAAGAGGACACGGTAGTGAGAAGCCCCGCCACGAACGCTTCCCAAAAATCTTATTTGTCCAGCACACAGCCATCACCTCGCTACATGCCTCCGTCAGCAATATTCAGCATCGCATTAGTGCGAGCAATAATAGGCTAATAATTATTCTAACATGGACACAAAAATCGCGCAATAATCCTAGCTCCATCGAAACCATGGCCTTACTTGAACTTGAACGGCGTTTGACATGAGCGAATTGAGGCCGAGATACAGAGATCACTAGGTTGGTGGGGGCGGCATTTGAGTTACCAGCCTTGACGAGCGCGTGCCAGAGCTCCTCGGGGAGGATGCAGCCGTTGTGCTCGACGTCGATGGCCTGGAAGATGCGGTAGAGCTCGAGCTCCTTGTCGTCCATGTACTTCCGGAAGTCGTCGTAGCCGACGCGGCCGTCGCGGTCGCGGTCGCACGCGCGGAGCAGCTCGCGCGCGTAGTCCCCGCCGCCGCCGTCGTGTAGCGCGGTGAGGCCGGCCTCGATCTGCGCGTGGTCGAGGTGGCCCCGCCCCGACGCGTCGAAGAAGCCGAACATGGCGCGGATCCGCGCCTCCCGCTCCGCCTCCGTCTCGCGCAGCGCCAGCAGCACGTGCTCCATCGTCGCCGGCGGCGGCTTGCGCGCCGGGTCGCACTCCCCCCCGCCCCGCGGCTCCTGATACGTGGCAGCGACCGGCGATGCGGCTGCTGCTGCCTGGCGGGGCTTCATCGCCTGGGCCGCCGCGCCGGACATGGATGGCGGCGAGGGTTTGGGAGGGGGGAGGAGAGGTGGCGCTTGGCGAGGCGGTGGGCGGTGGTGGTGTCGAGTTGGTGCCGTCTCCAAAGGGAAGCGAATATCCGGGAGCCTTTCACGATGGCGAGGGCGATGGCGACGGCGACGGCGATGCCATGTCCACGAGGCGTGACCGGCTGACCGCGTGAGCTGAGGCGAGCTGAGAAGCTGCTCCAACTCCGAGTCCAGCGCATGTGGCGACTGCTGAACATGTGCAAAGGTGGCCCGGAGCACCATGCTTGCCCAGGGAGCTCGGTACGTGACTTTTCGCCGAGACACAGCGACTCAAGTCACTCAGATCACCGGGAACATGATTTTATTAATATATATATGATTGTGAAGCTTCGTTCGTTTAAACTGAAAGTCGCCGAAAACTTTAATCTGAAAAGGTTGTGCTCGTATAAAAGATGTCTTATCGAAATAAAAAATTTACTAAAAAATATTTTATGTAGTCTAAGACGAACTATTTAAAACCATGCAAAAATAACTATAAAATATTATATCATTTGATTTATACAAAACTAACAAAAATTTTAAATTTCATTTAATTTAATTTAAGCTGAAATAAACGAGGTCGAGGCCTAAGTGTGGAAGATTGATGTTTCAAAGTTTTAAATCTGAAAATCATGAAAGGAATATCCTGGGCATTAACGAAGTTTTTTACCGGCTAAATCTAACGTAGTTAACGGAAGAAGCATATAGAAAATAAGTTCACATGATCAAGATAAATTGTGACCTGGTCCCGGTTCTCTGGCCTTTCTTTGGCGGCGTCCCTGTTCTCTGCCTCTTAACCTGGTCTCGTCCCCATCGTATGGACCCTCCCCTTCTCCGAGGTGTCGGTGGCGTGGACGGCGTCTTTCACGTCTGGGGGCGGCGTTCATAGTCGTTTTCCAGCTCTGCGTCTTCGGCCAGCGGCTCAGTTCTTCTAGTGCTTTCGACCTTCGGCGGCCTCTGCCTTGCGCGCTAGTAGGGCAGGTATTGGGCGAAAGCCCTGCCTTTTGAACTGGTGTTGGCGTCACTTTTATTGTCGTTCCCTCGTTGTAGACATCACTTTTCGGACCTTGTCCCCGCTCTGGGTGAAAACCCTAACGGTCTTGCGATGGCGGCGGGCTCTCCCCGTCGCTACCTTGTTGAAGGCATCATGGTCGCCGTCTCGCGCTCTTTGGGTTTTCGTCAAGTTTGTTGTTTCAGAAGTCGTTCGTCGTTGTGTGAGTATCGGTGATGTTTCCCCTTCTCCCTCTCCGTATCTCTCCTTTCTGTTCAGCCGTTGGTCTAGATGGCAACGGTGTGTCTGCATTCCTTCTTTTCCCTCTGTTGTTGGTGTTCTCGGCGGTTGCCAGAGGTGTGTCTGACTTTGTCCATAGTTGAATTGGAGTGTTGTTTATTGTATCCCATGTTCGCATGAGTTTTTTTATTTTATTTTTTCTTACTTATCAATAAAAATGGAACGGTAGTTCTCCTGTCTCTCCTTTTTTTAAAAAAAGATTAACTGTGAACTTGAGAAAAGTTGACATGGACTAAACCAACTATTAAGAACAAATAAAGAATTCTCTCGTCTTACAGCTGAGGTACGTTGTTTTCTCCCACGGTAGCCCGTGAGGTTTAGATTTGCTCAGAAGTTCTATTTATTTATTAAAATAATGTCATGGATAACCTGCGTACATCATCACAGGAGCAGGGGTCCACGCTTAATCCATTGTTTATCGAGTCAAAAGGCCTTTGATTTCGCGGTCTCCATCAACCAAAAAAAAAAGAGAGTAAATTGCACTTTTGCTCTTTAAAGTTGGACGAAAATCTCACTTGGCCCCTTAAACTTTATTTTGTGTCAAGCGTCCTCTTGAAGTTGTTTCCGGATGTCACGCAGGCTAATTTTTTCAGCACCCAAAGTCAACTTCCGGGGGTTGTGGTGTAACAAAATCTAACTTTATGGGGCTTTGTGACATACGGAAACAACTTCTATGGGCCACGTGACACAAAACAAAGTTTAGGGGGCTAAGTGAGATTTTCGCCCAACTTTCGGGAGGCTAAAGTGTAATTTACTAAAAAAAAAAAAAGAGTCAATAAGCCATGGAAAATTTCAGAGCTTCACAACATTGACGTCAAAAGTACTTGTGAACGGACGGTCTCAGGCTCTCAGCTGGAAGGAGGCAAGGCATCGAACAATTGGGTTGGCCAGGAAAGTGATTAAAAGCATCCTGGAGCAATATTAGTCGTGAACCACACGGATTAGTAAAGCCGGATCTCGTTTAATTAAGTTCACTTTTTTTTTCCTTTTTGCCAAACTTCCCTAAATTATAGTGCATGTACTAGAGCTTTGGTTATTTGACATAGTTTAGACATAACCAGGTTTTCGATGCACATCTCATATTTTTTTGTTTGCCAAGTTTTGCCTGTAAAATCTTGCCACGTATGCGTGTATGGACTACGGTAATGTTTGGTACATCGCATATAACAATTTTACAGTGAGATATTATACGGGTAGTAGTATTAGCCATTGATTAATGTAAGTTACATGGCATTTCCCTATTCTGACCAATTATAGAACCGGTTCTATGCACAAATAAAATACAAATTCATGGCCCATTAGAGCATCCACGGCGTAGCTTCCAAACATGAGAAAAAATAATACATTAAATGAAGCCTCCAAGTCTCCAACCAGTGTGGATGATTTTAGCATCCAAGCAAATTTTCATACCGTTATCCTCAAAAATAAAAATGGTTGAACAATCCGCTAGTTATTTAAAATGGATGCTAATTTTGTAAATCATAGTTTTTTTTAGTTGTGAGCTTATTCTTTGGGGCTGGCTGTTATTATAGATGATCCTGGATGCAGGATGTTCGGAATAGATTTAGTCGATAATCACTTCAACTACTATTTACATTTTTTCACTATTCATCTAAATTTAGATCAATTTAATTTTTTTTCAACATACCACTCCAAACTTAATTTAGATCAATTCAACTACTATTTACATTTTTTTCACTATTCATCTAAATTTTTCTCTCTTCAATTTTATTTGCTACAGTACATAGGACGCCTTAAGTTAGACCCTCGTCGTCACGCTCTGTTAGTATAATTTAATAAAAATATTAAAAAACTAAATTTTTCGTGTTGTCCTGCTATTAATCTTGTCCGACTTCGATCGAGTAAAACTGTTCACCAGGAGGTAAAGAACAGTAGAAATTACCGGCCAGGAAATTAACATCATGTAAAAGTCTCTCACTCTCCATCGTGTAGAGATGGGCTGTATGGGTGGTTGGGCCGAAGTGCTGGTGGCTACGAAACCATGCTAATGCAGGGCCTCGTGGCGTTGGGCCTGTTGTCTAGTTTTCCTAATTGTCTTCCACCTGCATTAAAGGGGTTATAAAGCCTACTATTAGAGGCCCAAAGGAGCCCACCCCCGTGAGGCCTTCGCTTTGGGCATTCTCACAGTCGTAAAAATTAATGATTAATGACCTAAAAAAGTATATTCGGTGATTTGCCACTCTTATCATATGGAATTACATGGACTGTGTCTATGGTTCTTGTGGCAAATTATTAAGGTTCCGTTCTTTGGAGCTGATCTGAACAGATGAACAAATAAAATGACTGAATTTCAAGAGTTTCTCGAGGTAATCCTGAGATTTGGTTCCATTTCTTTTGATTTGCTTTTTAAAACGTTAAGACACACCTTTGAGATAGCGAAAAAACAGACTCAAAAGACACAAAACATATGACTTTGCAAAACGTAGATAATCCGTTAAGATGTTAAGCCCAAAAAAACAGAGCCTTAAATTCCTCGATCAGCGAATGGATGAACAACTTTAGAAGTTTCAAAAGGCAGCTTAGGCAAAGTATTTTACTCACAACGTGCAGCCCGAAAAAGGCCAGCTATTTTTAAAAATGCTCCTCCCATGACTCTTAAGATTTTTAAAAAACTACGTAAAATAATTTATAGTGTTAATTGTATGTTCGGAATAGCTGAGTTGAATGAATAAACCGACTCAGCTAAAATGAGTTGAATCTTGAAACGACCTATTTTGTTAATTTGTATTATTTTTAATAGATTTTAGACGTGGTTTTATGATAATAAAAACCAGAACACTTAATACAAACACACCCTAGCTAAAAAAGAAAAAAGGAAGGTAAAATTGAGTGCCACGTGGGCGAATCATCCTAAAAAGAAACTATCAACAAAGACGGCCCGGCATTTATGCGTGCTGGCTTGTGCTTGAGCTAGAGCTTCCGAGTTTCGACGACGAGAGCAACTACATTTCGCATTAATTCTTCGCCTACAGATCAATTAATTGATCACCAAGATGCATCCATTTCATTAACACATAAGATTCCAAGAAAGAAAACTAATTAATTAAGCAGCAGCACGTACGTACGTATGTACCACACAGATTTGAGATTTGGCACTGCAGTACGTGTACAGGGACCCCGGCCGGCATGCAGCTACCGGCGACGAAGACAGACGCTGATGCTACGAGCTGCCTACAAGCAAATGGCATGAATCTCACGACGTACGTGTACTTACTGCTACCTGCGGTTATATATAAAGAAAATTATGAAGTTGGAGATACATGGCTGTAAGCTGAAGTTCTAATTAAATTTTATCTATAAGAAACTTGCAACCTATTTAGGTTGGACATATGAAAATCATGCATATAAACATATAGTATAAAGAGTGCTACCATATGTAATCATCGTGTATTTAGTAGATTTTATAAGTACATTGCAATAACTATTAGCGGTTAAAATTGTGGATATTCAAAGTGCCAGGTTTTTATGAATTAGAGGGAGTAGTCATGGAAAGGATGGATGCACATGGTGTTGAAAACAATTACACTTTTAGATTTAATTTAATCAAAAGATAATTCACGGTGATTAACAAATTACTAGTAGGCGTCATATAACACAAATATATCGTACCATAGATAAAAATAGATGCAACCAAATGTCCCTCAGATAACCTATAGACAACAAGGAACTATCGATTAGGCTAGAGATTAGATTGTATTAATCTTTTCTCAGACTCGTATCCGAGGATAGACGAAGATGAATATGTTGTTGCGATGATGGTAGCCCAATCAGATCACAATGTAGAGGGAGTTGATGAAGCATATCAGCGCAATCAAAGAGGACACAGTAGTGAGAAGCCGCGCCAACGAACGCTTCCCAAAAATATGAATATGCTCGAGCATCCACACCTGTTACTCTATTCCCATCCTCTATTTCACTATTAGCTACTCCCTCTATCCTTCCCTCTAAATTTTCTTCACATTTTACACTGCACTCTAAAAGATTCATTTCTTACGTCAGACACTCTATCCAAAGCTACAGTATTTTAGAGTCCCTGCTACGGATGCTTAGGTGTAGGAACTCAACGACGACAGGCTTAGGAGACGTGCTCTCCTATGCACGTTGGTGTGGTGGGATGGAGTAAGCTAATTTGTGCCAACACAGTAGATGATGGAGGAAGGAAAAAACTAGGTGCTTCTCTTGTGTAGTGCTCAAACAATATTTATTTATAGATAGATTCCAGGTCAAATAACACTCAATGGCTACCTTTTAGCCACCAAGAGTGCGGTAGTTCACTCGACGGTATTTTATCAGCCGTCAAAAGGTACATAGACACTCGAGTCTATAGTCGTTTCTTGGTGTACCCTCGCTACGCAAATTAGATCCTTTTCAAAGCCGCGTGGTGATAAGATAGAAACCTGTCGTAGCAGTATGGCCCACGAGTGATTCAAAGAGCATAATAATAACACAAAAGGAGGCCACACCCGTGCAATCATGAGAGCTCATTTTTGACAGACCATTCACACAGGTTGCATGTGACACGCACATGTGGGTAAGTGGGTTCTCTCTTCCTCTCTTTCCCACATGAGCTATTGGGGTGGAGCACAATCTACGATTTATATATGTTGGTGTCCCCACGTCACACAAGTTGTATGGTAAGAGTTCTCGCCTCCCTTGCATACGTAGGTCTTTAAAATCGCCTTCCTTTCATACGTAGGTCTTTAAAATTTCTAGAAATTATTCACAGTAGTTATACGTACAAGCCTTAGCCCGTTTATTCTAACTTATTATAGTGTACATATATAAGAACATAAGACGAGCTAATTAAGTTGGAAGGATTGATCGTAAATGCTTAGCCAAGTTCGACGGCTTCATTAGACGAAATAGCAGCTGCTACAGCTCAGGAGATTAACCACCAAGGAGACAGCCCTATTAATTGTAGCAATTCGTAAGTACGTGCCTACCGATCGATCTAGGTTGCCTAATTAATTACTCATGATCTTGAGTATTGTTAGTTTATTTTTATTCGTTTCTTTAATTTAATTCATCTTTCACTCATGTACATGTAACAACCCCCTTAATTATTTTTCCCAAACAATCAGTGGCCAGGGCGGATTTAGGGCGATTTGCTCGCCGCTACGGATTCTGATCAAGGCTTTTCTGATAATTAAGGTTGGGTCCAATATGTAATAAAAGGGTGTAAAGTTTATCTCGTTTAATACTACTTCCTGTCATAAAAACAAGTCGTTGTTAACTTTTGGACACATATTTGACCATTCGTCTTACTCAAAAATTTAGTACAAACATGCGTAAATATAAACCATGCTTAAAGTACATTTAATGATAAAACAAATCACAATAAAATAAATGATAACTTACGTAGTTTTTGAATAAGACGAATGGTCAAACGCGTGTCCAAAGTCAACAACAACTTGTTTTTATGACCAGAGGAAGTAATATATATCTTTTTTGTAAAAAAAAAAACCTGCAAGTAATTTAAATGGAATATTAAATGGGTCACACGTACGTGTACGTACGTACGCGCGCGATATATATGCAAGAGAATGCATGTGTCGTGATCAGGTGCGTGGTCGTTTTCGATCGGCGCCATGGGACAGGCGGTATGAGCTGACCCCGACGGCATACCATGCGACGCGACGAGACATGCATCAACGTCGAATTTAACAACGGCGACGCCTGATCACTCCATCGATCTCGATCGCATCAGCTGATCCGATCCCCTCTCTCTCACGCACACTCACCGGCACATAGTGTTCGGAGAATGGGTCGGACCAGTCGGGTCGGCACGAGCACGACCCAAAAAACGGCACAAAACTCGACCCAGCATAAAAGCTAATGGATCGTGCTGACCGGGCCTGAAAGTTGTGCCCGTGCCGTGCCTCAATTCCCGGCACGTCGTGCCGCCCGGCTCGGGAGAGGACTGCGTGCCGTGCTTGGCAGGGCGGAGCTAGATCGGGGTTCACCACATATAGATACATATATAGTTTTCAAGCAAGCTTATGTCAGATGGTAATTTTTTACAATTATAGCATTAGACATTTCATATTGTTTGCTTTGGCTTAAATCTAGCACTAGGATTAAACATGAAAATCAGTCCACTCTCATTAAAAGATTGAACGAAAGTTTATTCTTAGATCTTTGAGTGGTTTTGATGTATTCACAAACCATTTCAAAATATCAAATTATCTGATTTATATAAAAAGAAATGCACTGTACTAGTCCACTCTAATCCATGCAAAATTAATTATTAAAATTAAATATGGTTACGACTTTTATTATCTACATATGTTACTCCATTTGGTAATAGAGATGCCACTTTGAACGCTAACATGGTCTGCAAATTATGGTATTCATAAATAATTATCACTACGATTTATTGATCAACCTAAATAAATCATAATATTATAAGAAAAATTTTTCAAACGGATTTGCATCTACGATATTCTTGCAGCCAAATCTAGGTATGTATAGCTACATTTTAAAAAAATTAAGAACATTGTTGACCACCGGCTCCCTTTTATTGGTAGCTAAACTGCTAAAGAATCAATCTTTAGCTTGAACTGATGATGAATTGCATACTGAGTTATGCAGAGCTAACAAATTTGAAGCAAAGCAAGAAAGGATGTCTCAGCCCTTGCTTGTGTTGTTAATGGAGTTATGTGCTGATTAATGGAGTAATTGTTATGATTACAAAATTACAGCTACCTTGCAGTGTACTCCGTATATACATACGCCTGTGTCTTGGCTTTCTCTTGTCGCTAGCTTCTCGAGGAAGAGCTGACCCGGGTGCACATATCATTGGCTGGGGGATGCACGAATGGTCGATGGTACTAGTTCACCGCTAATTTTTCACATGTACCCGGTGTCCTGTGACACGGGTAACCTATACTTGGATCCGCCCCTGGACTGCTTGGGCCAGTTCGACACAAAAAACTGATTTCGTTCCAGCCCACGGCATGGCACGGAAAAAAAGCTGAGCCGTGCTGGCCCGAGGCACGACGTGCTCAGGCTAGGTCGATACGACATGGCCCAACTCACAGCACCAGTGGCACACATAGGTGATCTCTGACTCCCCTGTCTCTGCATGCGATCAGCGTCGTCGATGGAACATATCGAGAAAACAGACGGGAGCTATAGCTCATAGATCGTTGCATTGGATGCTTCGTTCCTCTCTCTCTCTAGCCTAGGCGCATGGTGAGATGTATATCGTTCAGACCATCAGTACGTGTGCTTGACACGGACAAGGCAACCAATTGCTTAATTAACGTAATGGCAGCTCTACATGTTTTAATCAGTGCGTACGTGGTCGAGCCTAGCTAGCTAGCTAGCAATGTATGCTAGCTAGCACGTCTTACTTGTACACATACGGCTGTCCAGATCCATCGATCCGGCCTGCTCCTCGCGTGGTACGTAAGATGGGGTTTTCGCCTCGTCTAATCTGGAATTAATGGGAAGCCCAGATCCATCGACTGTGCATGCTAGTGCTACCATCATCGATCAATTCTAGTTTCCCTATGAGTCCATGACGATGTGTGCTTCGATCGTCGATAACTCCAATGCTGATAGCTTCTGCTTTTACGTACCAAGATCGATGATGCAACCCTTAATTGTGCAATACTAGCTTGCTAACGACATTGACCAGTTCATCCAGGCCAGGGTTCCGCGTTTAACGTTGAGTTAATTCCGTGTGCACCACATGCAGGAAAGAGCGAGCTACGTGTACTTGTTAGAATACAAGGACTAGATCCATTTATAGCTAAATCTTTAAAACCCATGTATAAAAAGCGAAGGGAAAAACATTTAAAATCATACTTTGCTAATTGGATATTGAAACAACAACTTAAACAAGAGAATGTGCTTCCCCTCGTTAGCTCACACGGTACCAAGAGAGGGATAACTCACACTCGTGCTCGGGCCACCTCCGTTGAAATCTCGAAAACACAAGAGACAAGAAATCTCCGTTGAAATTAAGGCCCTATTCTTTTGAGCTGATCTTAACGGCTGAGCAGCTGAACGGCTAAAATGACTGAATTTCAAACGCTTCTCGAGGTAGTCTTAAGATTCGGATCAATTGCAGGAAAGAGCGAGCTACGTGTACTTGTTAGAATACAAGGACTAGATCCATTTATAGCTAAATCTTTAAAACCCATGTATAAAAAGCGAAGGGAAAAACATTTAAAATCATACTTTGCTAATTGGATATTGAAACAACAACTTAAACAAGAGAATGTGCTTCCCCTCGTTAGCTCACACGGTACCAAGAGAGGGATAACTCACATGCGTGCTCGGGCCACCTCCGCTGAAATCTCTAAAAACACAAGAGACAAGAAATCTCCGTTGAAATTAAAGCCCTTTCTTTTGAGCTGATCTTAACGGCTGAAATGGCTGAATTTCAAACGCTTCTCGAGGTAGTCTCAAGATTCGGATCCATTTCGTTTGACTTTCTTTTTAAAGCGTTAGCACCCACATTCGAAACAGCGAAAAAAGGACTTTAAAAACTCAAAGCATATGTCTTTTTAAAACATAGTTAAATCGTTAAGCCGGGTTTTTAGGAAGTGTTAGGCGCGACTACTTGCTGTTGTTTGCTTCCACGCACGACGTCAACTATTTCCTCTACTTTGCAATTTGCGTTGGCTACGTCAGCATAACAACGGGGTCATCATCATCTATACTCAGTTTCGAGTCTGAGATAGCACATGCATTCCTATCCATGCGGGTCATTTTCCTGATGTGGCGGGATATATCGTGTAATTCGTGTGAGTATATATGCAAGTGATATGTATGTTACAGTTGCATTCATATCTAGTCGTACTTTTTTTAGAAAGTTAATTAAATGTATCATGATTTATTAATAGGTTGTTTGGTTAGCTGTATTTACAGAGATTTGCATCTACAGATGCAGAATTTTGCTTTTTTTACTATGTTTGGTTGCCTATATCTGGTTTTGTGCCTGGCTCTGTGAATGCAAGATTCTCCATACAGTCGGCTCTAGAGAAACACCGAAAATGGATGTTTCTCTGGATGCAACGCATGCCGGCTTCGTGTTCTGCGCGTGGAGCCACAGTCAGTTACCATATCAAACCATGCATAGGCTGCCACGTAGTAGGTAACTTTTTTCTTTTTTTGTTTGTATCTTTTTATTAGCATATCTAATTACCGAACCGATTATAAAAATGGATTTCTGGCATTTTTTTGAACAAAACTAGACCACACTCGCAATATAAATTTTAAAATATTCGTCTATTAAACACTCAACCAAACACTGATTTTGCATATGCACATCCCGTATTTTACCAGTCTGGCTAAATCGGACGGGCTAGGCTCGTGAGACAAGGCAACCAAACAGCCTATAAGTGATCAAGTTAAACATAAAAGTGCACTTATATCTCCAATAGTATTCGCCTTCGGATATATACAAGTCAAAGTTTCATAACTCAAGTTATAAGTATATGAACTATTTGGATCTAATTCATAAAAACATATTTTGAACTAATTTGATCTAATTCATAAAAACTATATGTGTAGTCTCAGTTTTGAAAAGTGCTTTCATAATATTATAGTTATAATGTGTTTTATAGCTAAATTATTTAGTAACCAGTGGTCAAAGGTGTATTTCAAACACAATTATTTGTGGCTGGAGTAGTTGATAGTAGCCAGCTTTATTGCCTTGTCTCCGGTTTGTCCTTTCTTTGTGCAACTCCTTTTATCTTTTTTTATGAAAAAGGACAGCTGATCAAAGTACTACTTGCATTCGATAGTACAGCTGCAGCTACAGAAGGAAGGTGCCAGTGAGCCAGTCGGTACTAATGCACAACCACCCTTACCCTACTTACCTCTTTATGGTTTCCTTTCACCAAACCACACTCCAATGTCCACTTCTTAGCATGGGACAACCCACTTCTAACTGCATCCAGATCGACCCCAAATGTAAGCTAGCAAAACTTTCCAAATCCAACCATCGTTTAAGGTTTGGGTTCATGTGGAGATCAGAGAGTAGGAATGACATCTGAAACTCTTGTCATATGAACAAACCCTGCATATTATTAGTAGCTGCATTTCCTTTGTGATGACAAGTGCCATCTTATCACTACCATCTTTATGGCAAAGTGTGTTACCTTAACCAAGAGGTCAGGAGGTGGTTCATCATGGTAGCCATCGGTGAGGTCTATCCACACTGGCTTGCGTACCAGAAAAACAACGGAGGCCGGCCAGATTCCGGCATCCCGCCACGGCCCAGAATTTTGCCGGAAAAACAAATGATTTCTGGAACCCGGGCTGACAATGGACCCTGTACCATGCGTCTCACCCACTGTAGCAGCTAGAAAAAGCAAGATTTATTATAGCTAATTGCCATGGAGACAAAAGGAGGAGATACTACTGCTCCTTTTATTGTTACATTACTGCCTGATCCTACTTCTTGTTGACCTTCTGGTACTGGTGCCGTTTTAAAGCGGCTTGCACTTGCTGTGAGGAAAAGGGCCTGGTACAGACATTGTCAGAAGAGATCAGGCACTAGCTTCTTATCCAGTAAGAACTGACACATGCCTGTGGAACCAACACGTAAACGTACGGCAAATACCTGTTTCTCATAAATTGAGTCGACAGAGGGGCAACGAACTTCATCACTCTGATTGACTTTTTCACCAAAACTTCTGCAGCAATGGGAAGTAGCTTGGTGAAAATTATCGCAGATCAACTGTTCGATACTTCGATGGTGATATCGCTAGAGGGCCTAGTACTCTTGCCATACATGAGAGGATGAGACTGCATGAAAGCAAACGTTGAAATCAGGGCATGAGAGGATGAGACTGCATGAAAGCAAATGTTGAAGTCAGGGCATCTTATTTTAGTAAAATTAAAGAAGCTAAGAGGATGGCCATTAAATGTTACTCGATTTAAAGGATCAAAAATGTATTTCTTGTATAAAGAGAGCAAACTAAGAAATAGATCACAACTGACTAACTTGTATAAGAGAGTGAAAACAACACGAAATAGACCACAAAAATACTCCAATTCTAAGCAAGTCGTGCAAAGCGATGTCGCCAAACAAAAACAAAAGGCAACAAGTTCTCAAGGAAAACCCGCAATCAGGAAAAGCTGCATGCTACAATCAAGCGCATTAAGCAACAATCAGCTTTTCCGCTAGTTCAATAAGACTTCCCCATGCCATAAAAAACCCAAAATCACTCAAAACATGAGAGGATTTTAGCTAAGGTTCTTTGACAAGTCCTTATCGTAAGTCAGTTGAAGCTGGTAGTTATAGCTTTACAGACTATTATAAACCCTAGAATTAAGGAAAACATAAACAAAAAAATATCTCGATGCAACTAAAGTAAAATTTTCTATACATTGAAAGCTAGCACAGCTACCGAATCAAGGAAAGTTAGCATAGGAAGAGAACTGTTGGCGCAGCCCCCAGGCCCCCAGTCCTCATTTTTTTTTCTGTTTCATGACGTCGTGAAAATATTACAAAAACATAGAATTAAATATATTATCATGTTCTGCGCGAAGAAATTTTTTAATTATATCATAGCAGTTAACACGATGTCAGAAAAATATAACTTGTATAAAGGTTTCATCCACAAATATCATCGACCAACAACAAGCATACACCATAGTCATCAGTCATCACCAGGCTGTACAGAGAAGCTACCTTAGACAAGCTTAAATGCCAACCAACTCCAAACAATTCAAGAGCTAAACCCTCACGACAATAGAGAACTTGACAGTTCTATTAGAAGTCTTACCCAGAATCCACACCCACTTAAAGCAAGTTTTTTTTATAAGTACATTTCAAGCTCTAGTTCTACTCCCCAAACAAGACGCAGGGTTGCAACTGACAAGAAATTCCAAATGATGCAAAATAAATTAAAGATGGTATCACAAATAAAGCTCAAATTATCCCATGACAGTATTTTTTCACACAAGTCTTACCATATCAGTCACGTAGTAATAATAAGGACAACGTCCATGAGTCGCATGATTGGACCACAACCCGCCACGGGGGGCGGGAGGGAGCACATAGATGCACATTTACCTTGCACAAACAGCTAGCTAGCTGCAGGAGCTTATGAGAATCAACACAGGGTTGCCCCACAATATAAATGAGGCTGCCACAGGTGTAGGTGGGAGTGTTTACTACCGCTGTACAAGCAGAGAAGGTGGTTACGCTATGCACAAACTGTTCGCCGACAGCCCACCCTACAGTGCAGACCCTGTGGACCCCCTTGAGTTGTACCTCCCCTGATCTCGCTCTTCAGCAATACTATCATCTTCTTCCTTCTATCCTTCCTTGGCACACGCTTCCTATGCTACAGTACCAACCTTCGCACACCCTTGCTATTCTGCTACTGACCCCAGCACTCCTGCTCTCTAGTGTATACCTTCGTGATTGCCACTTGCCAGTGAAAATTAGGCCAAACTCTCAGTGAGAGACCCTCTCTCCCTATCTGACACGTACTATTTGACTACCTACGCATCCAAACCGCATTTAACACTACACTGCACGCAAGTACAGGCTGGGCAGTTTATATTCACTTAAACCGGCGCTTAACCTCCTCCCCCACAACCCTTTCATTCAGAGTAGCCCAGCAGCTCGTCCCCTCCAGTCTGCCACCTCGGTCCTTCGGTGACAGAGAATCTCCACTCCAGAGAAATGGTACAGCCTAAGAAGAAGTTTCGTGGAGTCAGGCAGCGCCACTGGGGCTCCTGGGTCTCAGAGATCAGGCACCCTCTCCTGTAAGCAATTCCCTTCCCTCGCTCTAGTTTCGGTTGACACCAGCAGTTCTTGATCCATCTACGGACCTCGAGTCTCAACTCTCAATGCTGAGTGTGTCTCATTGTCTTGCAACGAATGCAGCAAAAGGAGGGTGTGGCTGGGTACCTTCGAGACGGCCGAGGAGGCTGCACGGGCCTACGACGAGGCTGCGGTGCTGATGAGTGGTCGCAATGCCAAGACCAACTTCCCCGTCCAGAGGAGCAGCACTGGAGATATTGCTCCAGTTGCCGGCCGGGACGTCCGCGGCAATGGCGGCCGCAGCTCCTCCATGAGCAACCTGTCCCAGATTCTCAGTGCCAAGCTCCGCAAGTGCTGCAAGGCGCCATCTCCATCCCTAACCTGCCTCCGCCTCGACCCCGAGAAGTCCCACATTGGCGTCTGGCAGAAGCGTGCAGGGTCCCGTGCTGACTCCAACTGGGTCATGACCGTGGAGCTCAACAAGGAGGCAGCGTCCAGTGATGCCGCAGGACAGTCCACGTCAGCAGCAGCAGCAGCTTCACCAGCAACAATGGACGACGAGGAGAGGATTGCGCTGCAGATGATTGAGGAGCTTCTGAGCCGAAGCAGTCCAGTTTCACCTTCACATGGTGTGGACGAAGGTAGCTTTGTCATCTGAAAGCATGGAAGAAACAGCATAATGAGGTCACCATCCAAGATCAGGATTCCGGTAGGCTGGTTGGCACACGAGCAGCTCACAGCTCAGGTTGCTTCAGTAAGATAGATGCCTATTACCCAAAACTAAGTTAAAAGAATTATAAGTTTGAAATTGTGTGCAGCTATATGTAACTTATATTATTATATACGCATCACTGTCCAGATACTTTGTTACACATCAATGTGAGTTATATTATCATATAGTTTCTCATAAAGAAATAAATAGATTGTGATTCTATGTTAATATTCATCCCTTGTTCAATTTTACACTCAGTGTTGGACTCTCTTGTCAAATCTCAAGAACATGCTGAAGATGACATCTGTGAATACGACCTCTGCTTCATACAACATAATCATTTCCAAGGACCATGGGCTCTAAGGTTTATATATTAATATATGAGAAGAAAATACCAAATTTTGTGTGTATGCATTTATTGGGAGGAAATACATTTACGAGGCATATAAGACAAACCAGGAAGCAGCCAAAGCCAAGCACTGCACAGATGAACAAATACTTATGTCATTGTCTCGAATCAATTTTGTTCAATCAACCACTAAATGAGTAATTTGCCCACCACAAAAAAAAGAATAAATGAGTAACTCTACACAAAGGCTCTACGGGATTGGAATAAATTCAACAAAAAGAATTAGATGCAGAAGTTCACTAAAAATAAATTATCAATTATATACTCACTATTTGGCATTGGGCCTCTGCCAACACACAGTATAGCACTTGCATCATGTTACCATCATATGTCAGTACTATATGTCTACACTTGGGGGTGTTTGCATGAGTTTTTTTTTAAAAAAAACAAACGTTGGAATTTTTAACTAAATCTCAAGAAATCCTGAAAAGGACCCCTTTCCAAACAAGCAGTAACCCCTAAGGTTGTAACTTGTAAGTGATGAACCCAACGCCATGGACCATCCAAAGATTGTTTATTTAATAAGCAAATGCAAGACATATAAATAAATGACAATCATGTTAGGCTAGCTAGGAAGAGCCCATGTCATAATGGCCAACAGAACCTTGCCTATAGAGTTTATACTAGGAGCAACGGATAATTATACACAGAACAAAATCACAAGACTGCTCCAGCTCATGTTCATGATGCATTAAAGATAAAGCCATCTAATAAGGTGAGTTAGTCAAAATGGTTCTATGTACTAGAGAGTAGTGACCATCCATAATAGTGGTAGTAAAGAAACAATAAGCAATCCTTGCTAAGTGCCAACTTCAAGCAAATGTTGAACTCAACGAACCTTAATGGTTTGGTTCTGTAAGTTGGGAGTTGAGATGCTAGCTGCCCAGCTCGACACTGGTAAGTCAAAAAAGTTCATATGTGTGTAAAATGACAAAAATACAAAATGACTAACAAAGAGAAAGGTCCCCCACATTCTACTTTGCAAACTCCACGGATAGGTTCAAAGGTTGGTCACTTGGTCCAAAGCATGCAGTCAATGCTTAAGGGCCCAGTCAGTTGGTTGGTCAGTCCTGATGTACAATTGTATCAGAAAAGAAAAAAATAATTAACATACAGAAGAAAACTAGCTGCCAACCATAGTTTCTACATACTGAGTTCTTGGGTGTCATGGAACAAACGGCATTACATTCATAGATAGTACATAAAAAAGAAAAAGTAGCATCTGATTAAGACCTTCTGAAGTTAAATGGCATGCCGAAACAAAAGGTGTGGATACCTACATGTAATACAGCTAACCTAGTCAATTTAGATTCTTAAGACAATTATGTTGCTTATTTATTATCATGTCCTTGTCCACACTAAGGAGTACAAAAATGCTCAAGTGGGGACTAACTGGCTCATCTTTGCTGCCACCTACATTTGAGTTACACAGTTTTATGAAGTTCTGTTTGATGATCCATTTCATTCAGTGGGCAGTACTGCAGTAGTATCCCGACCTTCAAAATTTCCAGACTCTTTTGCCATTACTGCTACTGTTACCATCGTCACAGAGTCTTTCTTACAAGTTGCAACAAGCCAAAGCTCTCCCGACCAACATCTCCAGGCAGCATCTGTAACGATGTACATGTAGTATAATTCCTAAGTCATTCTTTTGCTATTTGCCACTGGATGCAATCTATCGTCACTGAATCCCTATACACAAGTCTTCACTCTTGATGTGCAAGAACAAAATAGAAGAGTACGACCTTAAAGAAACAAAGTTTAAGGTAATGCTGTGCATGGATTTATATCATAATTAGATTTTTATGATTTATCTTTTGTAGACAAGGTGGTGCATGTGGAACACTAATTCGCAAATACCTATTTATTAATTTACAGTTTGGACATTAACATGCACATGAAGCACTGGATGAAAATTGCACGAATTTAGACCAGCACTCCAGCCATCAAAATTTTGTTTTTAAGCTACACCTCCAGGTATCAATAAACTATAACACAAAAAAAAAGTTTCAAAAGAATCCAGTAAATGTAAGTGGAAATTAGTAGTGTATAGCCGCATACCCCAAATTTTCAACTATTCCATGTTTGATAACTTTTGGTACCACAATTGTTGGCCAAAGAACCTCTACATTGCAAAAGCATGCTTTAAATATGTCCAGCAAGATAGCTGTGGTGGTCCCCCAACATTAACTCCACCCTTTACTTCAATACTATTCAGATCGATCAGTGATATCATTTTAATTAAGATTGTAAAGCATATTGTATTTGAGTAATTTGGGTTACTTTGTTATTGCCATATACTAGATCTACATAAAATGGTTTAAATAAGATCACATGTATATGTCAATTGATTCGAGTATGTTGTAAAGGAAAAAATATAGACATGGTATTAATAGGTTGATGGTTTCACATGAATCCAGGAATAAGTTGCTGAACTGAACCACATTCAAATCAAACCTTGTTCTAATTAAACTAATGGAGCAAACAAAGCATAATTTGTATTTGGACGATTACTAGTACCAACATCATGCTTAGATGAATGGCTGTTCAGATTATAACAAAGATGTTACTGTTCAATTGATGTACAAATGAAAAACAAAGGCAGCATGGAAGCATTATGCAGGGGTCCATTAAAATCACATACGTAGTTTTTTTTCCTTATCTTGCAGTCAGATGTCATAATAGTTTGAATAGAATGGCATTGTAGTAGTAAAAATGTTTTTCTGTTTGAGATGCAATGGAAAATGGGGGTAGAACCCTCTTTTTTTTAAAAAAGAATGGCATTGTAGTAGTAAAAATGTCATAATAAAAAAATATGTCATAACACAGTAAGCAAAAAGAAAGTTGGCAGGACAACAAAATATTCTAATCGCAAAGGATGTTGATGTTGCAATAGTTCTAAAGAATGCTATAGCACTGGTGATACCACAAAATCACTTTTATATAGCTAGTTGACTAGTTCCCCACTGTACTTGAAGTATGGCAAGTACTAACTGATTTTTTTTAATAAACAGTGAACAAGTACACATTCTCTGAAGTCTATGCAGTAAAAATGTATCAAATAGGCAGGAAGCAAACAGGAAAAAAAAATATTTGGAGGCTTGGTAAGAGTGTGAATTGGACATGAACAAAACTGTATTAACAGTATAGAGTAGCTAGATTCATCAGTAAATAGCTAGTTCTTGTTGAATGGCTATTTCTCAGATTTAACACAGCATATATGGTCAGCAAGGAGCTATAGACAGTTGACCAATCCATTCTATACCTTTGGTAAGGAGTAACAACAACCGCTAGAGCATAGGACCCCCATCTGCTCCTTGGGGTAGGTCCAAGTACCACAGCACAGTGGTCCTAATATTGTTTAGGCCTCGCTACTAATATGATCCCTTAAATGATTGATGCATGCATATTGTTATATTCTAAGACGGTAATACCCACACTACTCTTATGAAATTGTGCGCAGGTAAAATTTACATCAGAACAATTCAGTGGGAGGTGAAACAGGGGTTGCGGTAGCCTGCGAGGAAGGAGTCATCAAAGGTAATTACCTATATTAATTCATGTTAATACTAAATCCCTACTAGAGCCTACCCCAATTAGTTTGGGACCTAAAGGCTTTGTTGTTGTTGTACTAAATCCCTGCTAGAGATTTGTTGGAGGATGAGAACAAGGGGTGCTGATTAAAAACAGATGAAACAGCAAAAAAAAAACTGCACAAAGGTTCTGGGGACACACTGACATTTACCCTATTGGCCCTAATGATTCAAATGGAAAAAAAGAGATGTTAACAAAAGAGCACAAGAACAAACCCAGCAAACCATCAATGTAGATGAAGGAATAAAGGGAAATGCACTCTGTAAGTCAATTGTGCCATGTGTGCTTGACTTGCATTTGTTGCCATTACATATGAGAACGTATCAGGTGCAATCGGGGTTTCCGTGCAATCTCCGTGCAACCCAACTAGAAAATGTCATAAAAAAGGACTGTTTCCTTGAGTTAGCTCAAGAAATACCTGAAATTCCACAAGTACTAATTCCAGACACATCCGACTTGCCCTCAGGAAGACGGATCCCTCACATACGCTGCCTCCCACAGATTCAATTCGCTATTGAACAAAAAAGGCATATATTCCTGATAGGCATACAACCAAGTAATCCTTTAAGAAAGATTGATAGGCATACAATTCATTTTATGCATCCTGGTCAAGAATAGGTCCCAGAACTCATTTTTTCCTCTTCCTGTCACTGCCAACAGAAAAACCGCTTATGTATTTTGAATTCGCAAGTTCCCGGGGAATTGGAGCTCCTGCTGTTTTCAGGACCTGAGATAGCTCTCTGAAAAGTTTTTTATCCCCCTCATTCACAAAGACAATAGCCATGCCCTCTTCACCCATACGAGATGCGCGTCCAACTTGGTGAACATATTCATCAATGGAATTTGGCATGTCAAATAATATAACTTGACGTACTTTCAGGAGATCCATGCCACGTCCCAACACCCCAGTAGAAACAATAACAGATACTTCTCCTCCGAGAAACCTTCTCAAACTTTCTCTTCTCTCAGTCATTGTTTTTTCACCATGAATAGAAATAACCTCTAATCCAGTGGCGATAGTAATTGCTTCAGACAAGAGATCGGCACCAACCCTGGAACTCACAAACACAATAGCAGGAGGTTTAAAGTGCTGCTTACTTTTCATTATCTCAAAAATCTTCTGCTTCTTCTGCTTAGATTCCACCCAAATGATTACTTGTTTAACTGATTTGTTTGGTCTGCTTGGGTTCCCACAAGAAATATGCATCACATTGCTAGCCAGTGAGTTTGACATCTTCTCAACTTCTGAATGTATTGTTGCTGAAAACATTAGAACCTGTGGATGTGAAAGTGCATGAAAGATTTGCATGGCCTGATCCCTGAATCCCCTCTCTAGCAAGCAGTCCACCTCATCCAAAACAAAAACAGAAACATCATTAAGGTCAACATTGTGTTTCATGAGAAGATCAACTAGTCTTCCAGGGGTGCCAACAATTAACTCGATACCATTTTCAATTCTGTAGATTTGCTGAGCCAAGGGATCTCCACCAACAACTAGAGCAGTTTTAAAAGGTAAACCCTTGCCTAAAACTTTTGCTTGCTCTTCCACCTGCATGCATAGTTCTCTTGTTGGAGCAAGAACTACAGCCAATGCCCCCCTTTTGCTTGTACATTGCTGTGACCGTACTTGTGAACAATGTGCAATTATAGGAACTAGAAAAGAAACTGTTTTCCCTGAACCAGTATCCGCAGAGACAAGTAAGCTTCTATAACTTATTGATGCAGGAATGACTTGCATCTGCACTGGAGTAGGCATAATATATCCTGCAGTCTCAAGATTGTGGACAAGCTTCTCAGGGAGACCACAAGAAGAGAAGCACATGATTGGGTCAGGAACAGTTTCACCCTTGACACAAATGTCAAGCTTACTTCTTAATGAAGCAATTTGTCTGGTATGTAAATTTGGTATTTCAGGAAAATTATTTTCCCTAACAATGTAGTTCTCATCACCAAAAGGAAGATTTACACGTTTTCCTGCTTTTACTGTTGGCTTTGATTTAGCAGCAAGCCTAGCAAGAAGAGCTGTCTTACATTCTACACTGCAGATGTCATCATCAGTCTGATCACATATATATTCACCATATCGACCACATATAACACAGCGAGGCTCCCCAGGAAGAGCTTCTCTCTGCTCAAAGCATCTTTCCTTTACAGACAAATCTGTAAAAGATGTCAGGAAGACGACATTTCAGTTCTCAGATTGAATACATCAAAGAGGTGCAAGTGATAAATTCAGGCATCATGAAATGAGGGCCAAAAAACAATGCTAGCTGTTATGATGTTTGCTCAAATCACAAAAGCAAAACTATGACAACAGAAAAACAAAACGTCCATGAGCTAATTAAGTAAAAGGCCATTGATAAAGTCTGAAGAAACAAGAGAATTTGATTGATAGACTCTTCAATTCAAAGTCCTAACTGCTAAATATTTAGCCTAGAATAAAACAACCTACTTCCTTGTACAGCTTGTCAACATCCATGAATAAATGTGTTCTCTGTTAAGAAAGCATAATGCAATTACCTTCCAACAAGTTACTATTATCAGATGGAGCAGGCAAGCTATCAGCTAAATCATTCTCCCCTTGTCCCATTCAGCTGAGGAGAGACTGAAACAACGGAAAACTGCACAGAATAAAAAGGAAGGGAAAGAAATCAGCTCACATGCCGTAAACTTGAAACTTCAAAAGGGGAAAGAAATCAGCTCACATCTTGGAACAAACATGCATAACCAGTATATTTTACCTTGTTTATTGTTTGGAAAGAAATTTATCAAGCTCCTTGCAAGAATGCACCTTATGGAAATTTTATTCAACAAATTTGATAAATTTCAGCCAATTCTTCTGTGATATAAACAGTAGAATATAAATTTCAAAGGATCTGCTTAAATTTAGTAATTTCCTACTAAACCTTGTAAAGTAGAAATGAACAATCCTTATAAACTAGAAGCCACCAAATTCACCAATGACGCTACCCTATATAAAAAAATGCGCCCGGAAGAATGCATAATTGTCCTACACTGCAGAAAATGGTCTGCGCATTTTTCCAAAATCGCATCATCATTACAACATGGCATCCAGTAGGCGCAAGACGAGGCATCCAGCAGACCAGCACTACACCCAACCAACATCAATTCAGACACAATTATCCACTAGACCATTAGAGCATCTCCAATAAGGACACCTCAGCTAGCTTTAACTTAGCATTTTGCTTATGTGGAGGGGAGAAGGGGATAAAAGAGAGAAAGACTCCGTACTAGGAGTCACTGTACACCAGAATCTAAAGATAGATTCACACTATTATGTGTGGGTCCATATTGATTTTAGAGACTATGTTATAGCTAGTCAATTGGAGATGTTTCTATTTTCTATCTATAGATGTTATGACCATTTCTTGTAGCCAGTGATTGACCTCCACCATTAGAGATTCCTCGAGTCTCTACTGCTTACAAAGCAGCTTGTAGTGGTGAGTGGTGAATGATCCGTCACTCGTCCTCGTCGGCCAATCAAGCATCCAGACGCTCCACGATTCCCCCTCCCACCTCTTGATCGTCCCCATCCCCACTGCTCCCACACCCAATCCAACCCCAGCGCCTCAAGCACTCAATCCCCACACGCCATCCATCCACCCCCCTCCCCCCTCCTCGCGGCAGCACATGCGCCCTTCCACCGCTGCAGTGACCTCCGTTGGTTGGTCTCTCGGCTTGGCTCCCTCCGGTGTCCCTGCGGCCGGATTTGATTCCGTGAAAGTGAGGAAGGAGACCGGGCAACGCCGCCATCGGTTAAGGAGGGAGCCAGCTCTAGGGGAGAAGCCGGGCGGCGCCGCAGCGCAGAGAGAGAGAGAGAGAGAGAGAGAGAGGAAAGGAGGTCTGAGGAAGAGACTCCTACCTGGTGCCGTCGTCGTCGCCGCCCCACACGAGCTCGACGTCGCCCTCTGAAGCAGCACACCGGAGGAGAGGGATGGAGCGGGGAGGACAACGAACCGAAGCAGCTCTGGGGCCTGGAAAATGGACCGAACGGGCCAGATCATAGGCCAAAAATGGTTCGTACGATAAACAGACCGAAACGGGCCGGCCTGGTTTCAACAGTCGGGGCATCTTAGACTAAATAAAAAATTCACAAAGATCGAGAAGAAAAACAATTATATTTCAGAATATAATTATAAATTTCATAAATAAATTGTATATATAAGGAAATAGACATATAAGTTTATGGTATCGGACCAAACCAAAATTCATAGAATAATCCTATCCCATCTAAGCATAGGATTAAACATTCTAAATCCGAGACCTGACAAACCGTCCGGACCTGGACACAAACCCAAACCCGAATTGGTATTCATCGGGTTCACCACCATTCAGACTCTCTGTAGCTTCAAGGTATAGATGGCCAAATGGGCCGGGCTAAATGGGCCAGCACGAGGCACGACATTTTAGCTCAGCCCGAAGCACGGCCCGGCACAATATAGATCGGGCCTGAGTTGGCCCGGCCCGTTCGACCGTGCCGTGCTTCGGCCAAAGGCTAGGCCCGTGGACCGGCATGGGCATGGGCACGCCACAATTAGTTTTTGTTTTGTTTTAATTTAATAGTATATATTAGAACAAACTATAATGGAGTAAACACAAAAGAGCAAACGTCTTACTAGCTAGCAGAGGTGTGAGCAAGCCTTAGATCTCAGGTTCAAAGTTTGGTGGCCTCATTTTGTCTATTTTAAGCATATTTCCATAGCCATTGTTAAATGGGCCGACGTGACCAGGGCCGTTCCTGAGTTTTCCGGGGTCCGGGGCGAAATCATAGATGGAGGCCCCTAACATAAGTATTAAATTTTTTTTGTAATACCATATATGAACTAGAAAACAGCATTCAATGTATAGTACAAATTATACCGATAAATAAAAGTACAAGTAC
>SPJY01007168.1:1326496-1348846 GCA_005191435.1 Raddia distichophylla | reverse complement strand
AACACACAACAAATCAATCAAGCAAAGAGTGAAAGAACATGTAGAACAAGCAAATAGTAGATCGAAGTACATACGTTGCTCCAACTTCGGTTTAATCGGTTATTTCGGTTTCTAGTAATTGAAAACCGAACCAAACCATATTAACCGAACAGTTCTGAAAAAATAACCGAACACTAACCGAAAAACTGAAATAACCGATAATTTTGGTTAGTTCGGTTCGGTTCGGTTTGGTTTTTCGGTTATCGGTTTTTTTTGCCCACCCCTACCAACACGGCTCGGTCAGCGGACCGTGCTTGGGCCGAAGGCCGGGCACGCCGGGCCAGCCCGGCACGGCACGATTAATTTTTTCTGATTTTTTATTCATCAATATGTATATTATAATGTCACATGACACAACCAACACAAGTGAAATCAAGTTTTAGTGGCTAGTAGGTGTGGCAATAAGGCTTTGGATGTCAAGAGGTCCTTGGTTCAAAGCGTGGAGTCACCATTTTTACCACATATTATCTCTATCTAGTATAGAGCTCGATGGGCCCGCTTAGCTATAACATACTCCCTCCGTTTCAAATTGTAGTAAACTGTTGACGGCTTGCGGGGCTAGAGACGGCTTTGCTACAACAACATCGCTGCATCATCTGTAGACGCTAGTTCTTGGTTTCGATGCAAGCGTCGTCTCTCTAGGAAGCGACGACTCCCTCTTCTCTCTCCTCCAACTCATCAATTTACTGACATGGCGTTGCTTAAAGATGGCTTAGAGACTGTTGAGGTGGACTGTGTACATGCTCTTAAAGTTGTTTATGAAATATCTTTTAAAAAAATTGGAAATTTTCATGACCATGAGAATCGACCCAATCCACATTTTCTATCCAGTGCCAAATATAGATTAAAAATGTAGATTTTTATTATGTCATAAAAAAACACCGATAGCAATAACTATAAACAAAAGAATGGCAAAACATATGGGAACAAATGATTAATTTCTATCCATAAATATGCCAAAGTCCTGATCCATATAAATATTTAGAGTATGTGCAATGGTTGAGATAACAGATGTCTCTAACTATTACCATGTCAATTGGAGACAACATTAGAGATATTATATACAATGGTAGAGATGGCAACATGTTTTTGTAGGTAATTTGCTCACATATAAAGTTTTTTAATTCTCGTGTAAAGTCGACTTTACTTTGAAGACGGCTCAAATACCTTTACATTCTTTCTCTCTTCCACATCATCACATATCTTATGTATCAGACCTTAGAGATGATTTAGAGACTACTGAGCTGGAATGTTATTTATGCTTTTAGCATTCGAAACTTTTATACACCAGCAACACATGGAAAATAGGAGCAAACGACAATTGCGCCTTTCATCAGGACTCGAACTCGAGACCTCTAGCTCTGATACCATATTAATCTGCATGTCCTAACCAATTCATCCAAAAGCTTAAATTGATAAAAAGGATGAACAATTCACTTATACTTTCCAACAAAACCACCTACCAATACTTTAGACATTAAACATTCCGGCTGAACCGAAACATTCCCAAATTTAAAATGCTTCACCAAGACGCAGCGGTACAAAACAAGGAGCCAAAGTAATAAGGCATACACCATACGTCCTCTACGCCTGAGCTAGTCCACGCCGGGGGCAAGCAAACAAATTGCTGGAGCTTTCGATTTCGGCGAGGAGAAGGTACGGGCACTTGTGCATGCCGCCCCGTGAGAATACGCAGGGAGAATGGGGGATGCGCCTGGCCGTCCGGTCCTGCTCTTCCCCGCGGTGGCGGACCCAGAACAAGAATTTAGATAGGACAAACGTAAAATACACTAAGTATACAAATGGTCAAATACTCTAGTATAGCATAATAAATGTGCACAAAAGAACAACTACTACTTCACTAAATCTATAAATATCTAAATCTATAAAGTATAAATCACTAAATCTTTAAATCTGTAAATGAGTAAATCTATAAATGTTTAAAACAGTGAAATGCACTAAATCTCTAAATGTCTAAATCACTAAATGACTAAATCTATAAACCACTAAATGACTAAATATCTAAATCACTAAATGACTAAATCTTTAAAAAACTATAAAATTAAAATCAATGAATCTGGGCATGTGGGGTGTGGCTGCAACCTACAAGCCGTTGGTGGTCGCTGGCCGCCGTCGCCCGGCCCTAGCCTGCTGCCGGGAGGAGAAGCCGGGACCATGCAGGGTGGCGGGACCGCGGGAGCCGCTTGCAGGGGCCTGCCCAGCGCCCTGACTCCAAAGGGAGATCAGAAACGGCGGCGGGATGCGGCCGTGCGGTGGGGAGCTGCTGAGATTGCGAGATGGAGAGGATTGGGGAGGCTCGAGGCCGGGTGCTTGGGACCGGGAGGGAGACCGAAAGTGGTGTGGGGCGGTGGGGGTGCGCCGGCTGGGCTGTGTCCCTGTGGACCGTGGTGGCTTGGTGGGTGGTGTAGGCCGGTGGGCCGGCTGGGTAAATTGGGTCGTTGGTATCTCTAATATATACTGGATTTTTTACTATACTCCTATCTGATGGTAAATGGGTCAAAAAAATTTATCTCGGGCCTTGACCCAAGATGCTGGTGGGTCTGCCCCCGCTTCCCCGGATCCCGGCCAGGTTCACTTACGTTACGGCTTAAAGGTTTCAGCTAAGCTCCGGCCGGTTGCTTTCTGCACAGTTCCAAGCTCGGCCTCGTCAATCGTCATGTCCTGCTCATCATGTCCATGCGCCTCTCTGGCTTTGGCTAATTATCCACGCAAGTACTGCAAAATCATAATCTCACATGGGCGGAAGAATCGTATTTGAAAAATTAGCCGTATACATTTGTGAATATATCGTCGGCGTGTAAACGTACAAGTGTTCAATGATTTGTGAGTTTTTAAGTAATGTTCGTGCACCATGATAGTTTGAAAAGACAGTACTATTTTTTAATATCGGCAATTCCTAATTGCCATATGTTATTATATACAGCATCGTTATCATATGGACGATTCAAGATGTGGAATATGACTCCACTCGGAGTGACCCTGACGAATGTCTTATCCATGCACTTTTAGGCACTAAAAATCCTCTCCGCATTCATTTCGCTCGAGTGACAACACCACATACCACGGCCGCATGTCTCATGATATATCGCGTGTGGTTACCACGACATTGGCTCTGGTCAACCCCACACACTCCTTCAGCAAGCACGAAGAGGTTGCCGCGCCTGGTCAACGGGACCGGGCGGAGAGGTTGACTCGATCGCGTGGGCCCACCCGCACTCGCCGCCGGCCAGCCCGCCGCCGCGTCGCGGAGTATCCGAGCCGCCGCGATGCAAGCCCGTGGTCGGAGGCAGCTAGGATGCTCAGATTGGCGGCATATCCACTCGGAATATTCGCTGGGATCCGAATCATGCTCGGGATCTTCAGGGCACGGTCGGGAAGGAATCTACGAATGATCTGCCGGTTTGGACGCCACGCGAGAGAGAGAGAGGGGGAGAGAGCACGAGGAGGAGGGATCTGCCGCGGCATATCCACTGGATATTCGCTTCCGGAATGGAATGATGCTTGGGATCTTCCATGTCGTAGACTGTGTAATCAATCAATAGTACATTAATTAATACTACTGCTACTACTGCAGGCTATCGATGTCCGAAGCGGAGCTATACTTGCATGGGGTTTTGGGTTTGAAATAATTTCACGTGTGGTGCGGTGCCAGCTCCGTGTTATTTTGGTGTCGATGGCTTCTAAGCTTCGCCCGTGTCCAATGAGCCTGATCGTCCGTGTGACTAAGGCACTTTTTTTTTTTAACAGTTGTGGCTAAGACGATGAGCTAGGCACTTATAGGCAACACATGTATATCGTAGCTAAAAATATTGAAATAAGGAACGGTACACCTATGGTATGAATTAGGGGTGAGAACATCCCTACCCAGTTACAAGCTTTATTAGTATTGTTCTTTTTGTTTTTTCCTTATTGTGTGAATCCCATATATAAAACTAGCTTGGGTACTAAAACTATAATGAGCGCATCTGAAAACAAGTAAATAATACAAAAGTATGAATAAATGTATTTTTATGACGTATTCAAACTATTGCGAGCCATTTATTTTGTTTGATTCAACGGTAAAAATAACTCTTATTGTCCCCTCAATCGGGGAACAAGACAATGGGTACAAACGTGAACAATGTATCTTTAATTCAACATTGTAGAGAACTCTTTATCTCCTAATGCATTAGTGTGCTCTCATGTTTAAAAAGAAAAATATAGAATCTCTTTATCCAATCCGATGTAACAAGAGAACTTCAAAGGCAGGATAGAAGAACACGTGGACTTAGACGACTTCGACAGATCTCCTACCCTTATTTTTTATTGCATAAAAAATCTTCTTTCAGATCCACTTTAGTTGAAGTGGCTACTCACTAAACGACTCCAACTACCGTCTACAATATATCTTTCGTTCTATCACACACATGCTTACCACGAGAATTCGCGAGAAACCTATCCCCAACCCCACCCATACCATACCTCCCAACTTCCAAACCAAAGGAATCTCGTGGTCACACTCCTATCATGGACCCACTCCATCAATGTTTTAGCAAGAACACCTGGCATATAAGCATGGTATGCATACCTTCAAATATATATGTCTCCAGTCAGGAGACAGTAGAGCTTTGACTGCTGTGGGTCCCCCCTCGCCAACCCGCCGGCCGCCGCCGCGTCCCCTAAGGCACACGGCGCCGCGCCGCCGCCGCCGCAACCCAACCACTCGCCTGAGCTCCGGCCGGCGAGCTCCATGAGACGAGCTGCCGCTCCAAGAGACTCCCCAAATACCTGACACAGCCATGATCGAGATAGACGTCGATCGAGCTCGGGCGGGCGGAATATCCGGTCGGATATTCGCTCGGATTCTTCGGCTCGCGACGTGGCGCCGTACGCACGACGTGCGACCTCCGTGGCCTCGCCTCGCGACCAGCTGGTTTCTCGATTGTTTTTAGGGCGCTTTGCCTGCGACCAAACAGATGCAAGAATATGCGCGTGGCGTGGCTTGCATCGCCTAATTTGGTCGTGCGACGAGCTGGTTAGCTTAATCCGACAGAAGAAAAGGTCAAGGAGGGTGCATTTTCTATACTGCCGTTAATTTGATTGGGGGGCGGGGGCGCCGTGAGGACTTGTTTACTCAACAACTTGCTTGATTGATTGTGTCCCACCTGCTGTTGTTTTTTTTTGTCGTTATCAACTTAGCATCTTAATAAATCTTATCATTGTCAACTATGATGCACAGAAGAGATGATATGGCACGATATCTCGTAGCCCCATGGCAGTCTCTGCATTAAATTTAAATATGCTGTTAAGAGTAGAATATTCTCTCCAAAATTCAACCCCTAAAGAATCTCGATGAGCATATCCTCTATTCCTCTTGCTTGTAATCGTACCATCTTTAGACACGCGCTAACTGCTCGTGTGCAGGAGCAACAGCTCGCCTGTCCGCCCGCGCAGTCTGCGCAACGTTCAAAATTTTCTCCCGCCCGCGCGAGTCTTGATGCAGGCCGCTTTGACAGCGGACCTACTCGGATGCTCTTAATCTCACTCTTCGAAAGCCCCATTGATGTTATGGGTGAATTTACATTGGGCCAAGTTGTTGTTGTGTGTTTTTTTTTCTCCTCCACAACTAGCGGGAGAAGGTATAGTATTAGATTTTGCTTTGTTAGCCTAACTTTTTGTCACAGGTTTGTGGTCATCGTCGGGTTGTCCGACTTCATCCGTGTCTAGTATTTGCATTAGCTAATAAGAGACCTCTTTGAATAATTGCTCGAATGAGGAATGGAAAGAGCCTCGATGTAAGATCTACTCTGGATAGCAGCGGCGACGTGTGGTTCATATCTCTCTATCGGAAGATTATTCAAGGTGGAGAAATCGAGAAAAAAAGAGAAATGTTTCATATGTGTTTGGACGACCTCATATGCTAGCCAGTTGTCTCAGCTATGACAACTACGGTATTTAGTAGCACATGCTTGGATTTATCTTTCTCAAGTGCAACCATGACCGGCATACAAGCTTCAAGCCTATTGTTGCTATTGATCATCAATTCCATCGCCCTGTGTGGGTGTGGCTGGAGCTTGGAGGAGATGAAGTTAGCAGAGATGCGGATGACGATGATCTTCGGATTCGATGATGGAGGCAAACCGGAGTGAAGCGAGTTGCATAGATTGTTTGTTAATTAGGTTCCATAATTTTTTTACTGCTGATTTAGCTATTAGACATAGATCTTGATGTAAAAAGATTTTGATACGAAGGAACCTTTAAAAATGTCTGTAGAAAGGGTGAAAGTTGTTCTCAACAAAGAAAAAAAATGTCCCTGTTTGGTGCTCCTGCCAATTTCCCTCCGCCCACTGAACACTCCAGCCTGCTATAAAACCGCCACAGCCTCAGCCTCAGCCTCAACCCCAACCCCAGCCGCACCGCACATCGATCCTTCTCTCTCCCCTGCTCTCCTCCGGCTTCCTCTACCCCATTGCATCGCCGGATCCTCGACCAGCCTGCTCCAATTTCTGTTCTTGGCCTGCCTCCCGCGGGTTGGAGATGAAGTTCGGCAAGAGCCTGAGCAGCCAGGTCGGGGAGGCGCTGCCGGGGTGGCGCGACAAGTACCTTGCCTACAAGGACCTCAAGAAGTGGCTCAACCTCATCGCGGACGCCGGCGAGCCACACAGCAAGCGCCGCCGGGTGGAGGGCGGCGCCGCGGCGCCGCCGCTGATGGAACCGGTGGACGCCCGGTTCGTGCGGCTCCTCGAGGCCGAGCTGGACAAGCTGAACGACTTCTTCCTCGACAAGGAGGAGGAGTACATCATCCTGCAGAAGGTGGCTGATCGATCGATTCATTGGTTGATTCGATCCAATTCCATCACCCCTTGCCTTCCCCCCGCCCTGTTTCGTTCTTGGGTTGATCTGTGCGGTTGGGGGGATGCAGGAGCTGCAGGAGCATGTGGTGAGGGCGGCGGAGATGGGGTCGGCGGCGGAGCTGATGCGGGTGCAGAGAAAGATCATCGATTTCCACGGCGAGATGGTGCTGCTCGAGAACTACAGCTCCCTCAACTACACCGGTGAGCTCTCCCTCTCTTCCTCTCATTTGTCCTTCTTCTTCTTCTTCTTTCTGCGAATATTTGCAGATATTGGACTGTAATGTGGTGGGTGTGGGTGTATATACTTTCTGCCATTGGAATGCTCATCTTTTCCTATTGTGCCAAGGAATACTCTATGGCATAGCAATACATGTAAGCAGAGTGCCTGCTTAGTTGCATCTGTGAATGTGGAATTAGGGAAGATTACAAATCCAATAAGCCGTGGCATATAAGGAAGCAGAATTGTTTGTAGACTCCATATAGAAGCAGAATTTTGTTCAATATAGTTCAATCAGGGCTGCTCATCCTTGCACAAAGTGTGGTAAAAAAAAAGTGATGTGGCCGAATTGTAATTATGAATCGGTGATTAGTACATCTGCCACTAGTGGATGCAGCCGTTTAGGAATTGTAAGCATTATCATTTTTCATGCTGCATAGTGACTCGGTTGCTATCACAAATGATTTCTTTTTATCGGTCACTCAATTCTGCTAACGCCGATTCCCGTCGCTGTTCTTTTATTTTATTTTTTCTGTTATCAGCAAGGATAGAACACTAGTGAGAGTGTCAAAGTGTGGATTGTGCAACAGTATGATTATGAACATGCAATCCCAATTGAGCAAAGTGACCATTTACCTTTTTGTAAAAATCAACCTATCACTTGTCCAATAAAGGACTCATTTGTTTACGCGTTAGGTTGCGTTGCGTTGCGTTCCCGGCGTCCTGCGTCCGTATTTTTTGAACGCGCGGCTTGCGTTCCCGGTGTCCCGCGTCCGCATTTTTTGAACGCGCGGCTGGGCGGCAAAACGCAACGCAACGCAAATCCAAAACAAACAAACACCAAAGTGTGGTTCACACAAAAGTTTGTAGGATTCCTATGATATACGTCGATGTCAAAAACTTTTGAAAACATGTCGAGCCTAATGGGTCCACAGAACACACCTGACCTTCGTAATTAGACACTTCTATTTTATAATATTTGTTTCTAGATTTCATCTATAAATAATCCATTTTTTATTCACGGGTTCAAACTGAGCTGATAGTCAATCTAACACTGCTGCTGCATGGAGTTGTGTAGTAGAAAATTCGGTTATAACATTAAACCTTACAAGATTCACTTTTTTGGTTCTTTCAGTTCACTTCAAGTATATATTCCCAGCATATTTTGGGGAGTCAATGTCAAGTACTCACGATATACTTATATTTTTCCTGATGGAAGACTGGGTTTTTGTAAGAGAAGTACCATCAACAAAATAGTTTTCTTTGATTGTTTGTTTGATGGTTTGCCTATGAAGATGTAATTGTTGGAAAATTTTCGTTCTTCTAACTCGGGAGTCTGGAAAAATTCTAGAGCATTGATAATTTCTGCTCCCAAAGTGTTTGCACGGATTTTAATGCATCGCTATTCTGTGTTGAGGACAAGTGCAAGTTTTGGTTACCTACCAATAAGATAACAACCTTCCTGTCGCGAAACATTAGAAAGCTGTATGCTAATGGTACAATATATGCTGATGTTACATGTTACTGTTTCCCAGGATTAGCTAAAATTCTCAAGAAGTACGAAAAGCGAACTGGTGCCCTGATCCGCATCTCCTTCATCCAGAAGGTGCTGCAGCAGCCCTTCTACACCACTGACCTCCTGCACAAGCTATTGAAGGACTGTGAAGTGATGCTGGACCAGCTCGTGCCGGCAAGCGAGCATTCTGTGCCAACTGAAGATGGCAAAGAAGACAGTGACAGCGACGACGAGCCTTCAAAGCCCAGCTCCTCCTTGGCCAACGGTGGTGCAGCCCTGGAACTGGACGAGATGGACGACGTGAAGAGCATGTACATGAAGAGCATGGAGGCCGCTTTCCGGGCACATCAAGAGATCCGAAGCAGGAGCTCAACACCGAGCGTGTTCTCCCTGCCACCTCTGCACGGCAGCAATGATCAGGAGGAGCAGGAGAGGTGAAACAATATGTCCTGGGAATGGTTGAGCAGTCTAACAAAATGATCTCACCGATACACTGTGTGATTTCCAGGTCTTTACTCATGAATTGAGAGAATTTTTCGATCGATCTTGACTCTTGTAGCAGCGGTTTGGTTCTCCTTCTCATTGTCTGTAACCCAGTATTTTCGTGTAACCCATGGTTACAGTTGCAAATTGATGGGGGTAAAAACTAAAAAGGTATGCTATACATTAGGAAACCATAAATTTCAGCATAAAACATAAATCTGAATGTGCAGCTTATACAGCTTGTAGCTTCTCTTTTCTGAATTATGTCGAGTGTGAACGATGCACCAATGCAAAACTGGATTTTGAGATCGGCTGGAAATCAGTTGGTGGAGGAATGCTTATGAGTGTAGAAGGCGGATGCTTATGTAGCATCTGCCATTGCTTTCTTGGCAATCAGACGAGAGAGATGCTTCTGAATTCTGAGCCTTCTGACAAAATGAACAGCAGTGTGGAGATGAGAGGTCGGCTACGACAATCATGCCCGACTGGTCATTTGGTCTCCATGTATAGGCTGAACTGAGCTAAAAACAAACGCATTCGATTCTTATAAATACGTGAGCTTCTCCGGCCAGTTAATCGACGCGAGATCAAGCTAAAAACTATGACAAATCAGCCATGAGGGTTAAGAACAAACAACAAAGGACCTAACGCCGGATGAGGCCGGCGCTGTCGGATCCGGCCGGGCCTTCACCACCACAGCCACCTCAGTCCTTGCATTAGGCACCGATGTAGTGATGTGGCTGGGCATCTATTGCATGGAGATCGTTGGACCCAGAGACCTTCACTTTAGGCCACTGTTTTCTCTAATCAGCAATGACAAAGATCTTCACTTCATAGTTCATACGCAATTCTAAAAGCGATGGCATGAGTGCATGACTTTACCTGCCATTCCATACGCCTATGGTCCTGACTCCTGATGTACAAATGACCAAATTCTCTGAACCTGCCTGCCGGTGAACGTCCATTGCTGCCCAGACACATCTGCCTCGTAATCACTACTCCATTCCTGTCATCATATCCTATGACAGCATAGTTCATGCCCCTACTCTTTTCGTACAGTTCTCGAATTATGTGAGGCAACTATATCATCAATTAACCTGGGAAGGTCGTTGAATGAGGTGACCATCAAAAATAAGTACCCCTTGCCTAGAATTGATGATTTATTTGACCAGCTGAAGGGAGCATGTGTCTTTTCAAAGATCAATATAAGATCGGGATACCATCAGATTAAGATTAAGAAGGAAGATATTCCCAAGACAGCTTTCACGACTCGGTATGGATTATACGAGTATTTGGTGATGTCGTTTGGACTCACAAATGCCCAGCGCATTTTATGCAAATGATGAACAAAGTGTTTATGGAGTATCTTGACAAGTTTATGGTGGTATTCATAGACGACATACTGATCTACTCCAAGAATGAGGAGGAGCACGCTGAGCATCTCCGTATTGTGCTCGGATTGCTGAGAGAGCATCAGTTATACGCCAAGTTCAGCAAATGCAACCTTTGGATTAAGGAAGTAGCCTTCCTAGGCCACATCGTGTCTGAAGGAGGAGTAGCTGTCGACACCGGCAAGGTGAAGGAGATATTGGAGTGGAAACAACCCACCACTATGACTAAAGTTCGAGGATTCCTGGGAATGGCAGGATACTACCGAAGGTTTATTGAGAATTTCTCCAAGTTAGCCAAGTCTTTGACTGAGCTTTTGAAAAAGGATGCGAAGTTTAGATGGACGACCGCATGCCAGGAGAGCTTTGAGGTTTTGAAGGACAAGTTGACCTCAGCGCCCGTTCTAATACTACCCGATATACACCAAGATTTTGAGGTGTGTTGCGATGCTTCAAGGCAAGGATTAGGATGTGTGCTAATGCAAGAAGGGAAGGTAGTGGCTTATGCTTCGCGCCAACTAAAGCCACACGAGGAGAACTACCCGACCCATGATCTCGAATTGGCCGCCGTAATGCACGCCTTAAAAATTTGGAGGCATTACTTGGTAGGGAACCGCACCGAAGTATATACGGATCATCAAAGTTTGAAGTATATATTCACACAGCCGGATTTGAATTTAAGGCAGAGAAGATGGTTAGAACAGATGGCTGATTATGACATCGGGATGCACTATCATCCGGGGAAGGCGAACTCAGTCGCCGACGCTTTGAGTCGAAACCCAAGGTGCAATGAGCTGATCGCGGAGTTTGAGAAGCTAAACTTGGAAGTAGTACCACATGGATACCTAAGTGTTATGGAAGTGCAACCCACATTAGAGGAAAGGATCAAGGAGGCGCAGCAAGATGACGAAGGAATTTTCGAGATCGCCACCAGGATCGGAGCCGACAGGATGGACGACAACGGGATTGTTTGGTTCGGTAAGCGAATTGTGGTGCCAGACAACGTGGAGCTTCGTGAATTGATTATGAAGGAAGCTCACAACTCTGCATATTCTATACACCCAGGAGGCACGAAGATGCACCTTGACTTGGGAGAAAGGTATTGGTGGACAGGAATGAAGGGAGACATAGCTTTGTATGTTGCCAAATGTGACGTATGCCAGCGTGTGAAGGCAAAACATTAGAGACTAGCAGGATTGCTCCAACCTTTTCCTATTCCACAGTGGAAGTGCGAGGAGGTTGGCATGGATTTCATTATCGGATTGCCAAAAACTCGAAGAGGGTATGATTCTATTCTATTTGGGTTATAGTAGACCGATTGACCAAAGTAGCGCACTTTATACCTGTGAAGACTACTTATAACAGTGCCAAGTTAGCTGAACTGTATATGGCAAGGATCGTGAGTTTACATGGGGTACCAAAAAGGATCGTGTCAGATCGAGGGACCCAATTCATATCAAGGTTCTGGAAGCAAATTCACTCATTGTTGGGCACCTATCTAGCGTTTAGCAGTGCTTACCACCCACAGACGGATGGACAAACCGAGAGAACCAATTAAATCTTGGAAGATATGCTGCTGAGATCAGTAGCCTTGTGCAGGTCCAAGAATTAGGAGGAAACACTTCCCTATGCGGAATTCTCCTATAATAATAGCTATCAATCAAGTATAAAAATGGCACCATTCGAAGCGCTATATGGACGGAAGTGTTGCACACCTCTCTATTGGAGCGAGACAGGCGAAGGAAAAGTGTTTGGACCGGAAGCACTAAAGGAGGCAGAAGAGCAAGTTAAGTTAATTCGTGAGAGAATGAAGGCAGCTCAGCCAAGACAGAAGAGCTACGCAGATAACCATCGAAGGGACATTAAATTCGAAACTGGAGATCATGTGTACCTGAAGGTGTCACCGATGAAGGGTCTGAGAAGATTCCATGTGTCTGGGAAGTTGGCGCCCAAATACATAGGCCCTTTTCTCATCACGGTACGAAGGAGGGAGGTTGCTTATCAATTAGAGTTACCCCCGCACCTCTCAATGGTACATAACTTGTTCCATGTCTCTCAACTCAAGAAATGCTTGCGAGTACCTGAGGAGCAAGTACCAATTGATGTGGTGGAGTTGGGAGAGGACTTAACATACAAGGAGAGACCGGTTAAGGTTCTGGAGGAAGCACGGTGTTGCACTCGAAGCAAGACGATCAAGTTCTGCAAGGTTCAGTGGGCTAATCATTCAGAGGAGGAAGCTACATGGGAGAAGGAGTTTCTACGCTAGGAGTATCCGGAGTTGTTCATGGATTCTTCCGAATCTTGGGGTCGACATTCTCGTAAGGGGGGGAGGTTTTGTGACATCCTAATACCTATTAGAATGTCCCAAGCTTCATTCAAAACAAAACTAAGGTAGTATTAATTTTATTTATTTAATCGAAGCCTAGAAAGTGTCATTTTATGTCAAGAAGAAGCCAATTAAGGTTCTGAGACCCACTTGAGGTCCATGGCCGACCCCAGGTCGTCCTAGAGGTTTCCTAAGACTTCTCCCACGTCCTTAGAAGTCTCTAGACTCTTCCCAAACTGAATTCCACTCGAATTAGGTCCCGAGAGCCTGTTTTGGACCCAACTTGAATTCTAGCCCAACCTAACTCTTCCTAACCGACCTAGTGCGCCCAATGCACTATAAATACCCCCCTAGGTCATCCACTCACGACACAAAGCCACCACACCCCAAACCCTAGCCGTCGCCGACGTTTTCGATCTCTCACGAGAAGAAACAAGGGTACGTTGTCTTGTACCTCGCCCAAAACCTAGATTAGAGCCTGCCATGTTGTAGAGCTCCTCTTGCCATTCAATTTGACTATAAATATGCCTAGGTTTGGTTTAGATTTGCTCCAAAAATCATAGACGCAAGAAGCACTGCCACGCGGGCCCCCGCGTCGGGTGGACCCCGCCTGGCAGTGACACGCCGCCGCTGCCCGCGTCGCTGCCCTCTGTTGGGCTGAGCCGAACGCAAGGGAGAGAGTGAGATGGGCCGAATTGGCCGGTTGGGCCCATTTAGGCTTAAAATTCCTTTTATTTATTTAGATTTTCCCGATTTAGCTTTAAACTTCGAATATTTATTCCCGGAGCTCCCGAACTCCAAATCCAGTTATTCCAGAGCTGTTAGCTTCATAATTTTCTCTAGTATTTTATTGCATTATTATTTCCTATGCTTTATGTACTTATTATTGGTGTTATTTGTATTGTTGTTGTATGTTGTACTGTTGTCCGCGTTAGACGCCGGGTGTTGCTGTTGCTGCTGTGTGGATCCAGGAGCCGACGCCAGAGGTGATCTGCAGCCTGCAGGACAATCTTTTCGAAGGCAAGTGCTAGACTTGCACATTTGCTCATATTTCTACCTAGTTTAAATAACTTCGTTAACAATAAAATGCCCTCTTGATTATTGTTAGGGCAGGAGTTGTTAACGAGGGGATTCACTTGACGTTTATGTCAAAACTTACTTATTGCACAACATTTAGACTTAGCGTGTGTGTGCCTTTGTTGTGTTAGTATTTCACTAGCGCGACTAGCTTATCCTTGATAGCCCGTTACCTTTCCATAGCCTATCCTTTGATTAGTTGTAGGATTGTTATTATCATCATTAAAATGTGATTTGCCGGAGCCGTGGCTTTAGGTTGGTTTTGGATAATTAAATAACAACTAAAAGCAACTAGTCAGGGGGAGGCTCAGCACGGATGTGTTGGGGAATGTGGCTTTGGTTTTGGAGAGCCTACTCTATTAAGGACTGGAACCTGTGGCATACTAGACCAAAGCTTACCGGACAGCCGCAGGCGCCTTCGGGTCCTGGCTGAGTGTCCTATGGAGCCCAATAACCGCTTGCTCGTGGGATGTCCGGTCGCGCGTTGGTATTATTGCTCTAGGGTAGAGGATCGCGCCTTCATCCCGAGGGGTAGGTACGAGCCCGCGACCGAATGGCTTTAGTGGGGAACGACCCGGTGCGGCTTCCTGGCTCAGGGTACCCTGTTGCGTCGGTTGCCTACCGGGCCGGGAAAACCTAAAGTACAGGGCATGTGAAGTGGTGGGTAAAGTAGGTTGAAAGGCTTTGTACCGTATCTCCCTCTTTTGGGATGAGACGGGACCTGTCGGGGAATGTGTCCACACTCTGCAGAGTTAAAGCTATCATGGTAGCCATGTCCACGGTTATGGACGGGGAGTGATGTTTCCACAGTGTAGTCCCACCTCTTTAATAATAATTAATTTGACTAGTCGGTAGGTGGATTGGACTGGTGCGTGTCTACACGTTCTTTTGATGTTAATGGGATTATGAGTGCATGCATCTACTCACTAAAAGTAATACAACTTGTTAGACAATAGGTCTTGTGTAAAAAAGCCACCCCATCCTTTGACCCTGCATTGCATATAAGGACATTGTACTTGCTGGGGAGCCACATCCTCATTAGGCAAGAATTGTGGAATATTTGTTGCAGGTGACGAGCAGCAGAATTAGGTTGGTTTAGGAAGCTAGCTGCGGTGTCCAAGCTGGACGTCGATACCTTTACCACGTCGTTGGCTTGCTTTGGATATATCTTCACTTAGTTAATATTATTATTTTCCGCTACTCTGATTGTGTTGGATCTTATTGCTATTTTGTATTGTTCCGATGGGAATGCCCATCGTTTACCTGTAAGACAATAATGTTGACTGTTGAATACACTTATTTCTTTTAGCTAATGATGTGTGTACTGGTATTGCTCTGTTTGTCTTGCGATGCTTGTCCTACGCGCATCGTCTGGATGAGATCACGGTGTTGGACACCAGGGCCGCGACAGTCTCGGCGCGTGCTGACAGTTGTAGGAGCTGGCGCCGCGCTGTGAGCCGCCGGCCATGGCCACCACCTCGCCCGCCGCCTCGCCGTCATCGCCGAAGTACTCCATGCATTCCTCACCAAACGCTGAGGCCACCGACGATGCCGTGACGACGACCAGAATTGCATAAAAAGAGTTGTGTCGGTGTAATAAATACCAGGGTATAGAGAGCCTTGGGGAAAACCTCGAAGGCCAGGCGAGGGACCCACACGTCAGGCGGGCGAACCAGGCCCCAGCGTGCGGGCGCGCGTCCCGGGGGAGGCACGCCTGTCCCCCCCCCCACGCGCGCCCGCCCGTGCGCCTCGCCTCCGCTGTGCCACTGCCACGCGGGCCCCCGCGTCGGGTGGACCCCGCCTGGCAGTGACACGCCGCCGCTGCCCGCGTCGCTGCCCTCTGTTGGGCTGAGCCGAACGCAAGGGAGAGAGTGAGATGGGCCGAATTGGCCGGTTGGGCCCATTTAGGCTTAAAATTCCTTTTATTTATTTAGATTTTCCCGATTTAGCTTTAAACTTCGAATATTTATTCCCGGAGCTCCCGAACTCCAAATCCAGTTATTCCAGAGCTGTTAGCTTCATAATTTTCTCTAGTATTTTATTGCATTATTATTTCCTATGCTTTATGTACTTATTATTGGTGTTATTTGTATTGTTGTTGTATGTTGTACTGTTGTCCGCGTTAGACGCCGGGTGTTGCTGTTGCTGCTGTGTGGATCCAGGAGCCGACGCCAGAGGTGATCTGCAGCCTGCAGGACAATCTTTTCGAAGGCAAGTGCTAGACTTGCACATTTGCTCATATTTCTACCTAGTTTAAATAACTTCGTTAACAATAAAATGCCCTCTTGATTATTGTTAGAGCAGGAGTTGTTAACGAGGGGATTCACTTTACGTTTCTGTCAAAACTTACTTATTGCACAACATTTAGACTTAGCGTGTGTGCGCCTTTGTTGTGTTAGTATTTCACTAGCGCGACTAGCTTATCCTTGATAGCCCGTTACCTTTCCATAGCCTATCCTTTGATTAGTTGTAGGATTGTTATTATCATCATTAAAATGTGATTTGCCGGAGCCGTGGCTTTAGGTTGGTTTTGGATAATTAAATAACAACTAAAAGCAACTAGTCAGGGGGAGGCTCAGCACGGATGTGTTGGGGAATGTGGCTTTGGTTTTGGAGAGCCTCCTCTATTAAGGACTGGAACCTGTGGCATACTAGACCAAACCTTACCGGACAGCCGCAGGCGCCTTCGGGTCCTGGCTGAGTGTCCTATGGAGCCCAATAACTGCTTGCTCGTGGGATGTCCGGTCGCGTGTTGGTATTATTGCTCTAGGGTAGAGGGTTGCGCCTTCATCCCGAGGGGTAGGTACAAGCCCGCGACCGAATGGCTTTAGCAGGGAACGACCCGGTGCGGCTTCCTAGCTCAGGGTACCCTGTTACGTCGGTTGCCGGTCGGGCCGGGGAAACCTAAAGTACAGGGCAAGTGAAGTGGTGGGTAAAGTAGGTTGAAAGGCTTTGTACCGTATCTCCCTCTTTTGGGATGAGACGGGACCTGTCGGGGAACGTGTCCGCACTTTGCAGAGTTAAAACTATCATGGTAGCCGTGTTCACGGTTATGGATGGGGAGTGATGTTTCCACAGTGTAGTCCCACCTCTTTAATAATAATTAATTTGACTAGTCGGTAGGTGGATTGGACTGGTGCGTGTCTGCACCTTCTTTTGATGTTAATGGGATTATGAGTGCATGCATCTACTCACTAAAAGTAATAAAACTTGTTAGACAATAGGTCTTGTGTAAAAGAGCCACCCCATCCTTTGACCTTGCATTGCATATAAGGACATTGTACTTGCTGGGGAGCCACATCCTCATTAGACAAGAATTGGGGATTATTTGTTGCAGGTGACGTTTGTTGCAGGTGACGAGCAGCAGAATTAGATTGGTTTGGGAAGCTAGCTGCGGCGTTCGAGCTGGACGTCGATACCTTTACCACGTCGTTGGCTTGCTTTGGATATATCTTCACTCAGTTAATATTATTATTTTTCGCTACTCTGATTGTTGGATCTTATTGCTATTTCGTATTGTTTCCGATGGGAATGCCCATCGTTTACCTGTAAGACAATAATGTCGACTGTTGAATACCCTTATTTCTTTTAGCTAATGATGTGTGTACTGGTATTGCTCTGTCCGTCTTGCGATGCTTGTCTTGCGCGCATCGTCTGGACGAGATCACGGTGTTGGACACCGGGGCCGCGACAGCCTCGGCGCGTGCTGACAGTTGTAGGAGGCGCCGCGCTGTGAGCCGGGCATGCTGTCCAGGCGCAGCGCGTCGTTGCTGGAGCCGCCCTGCAGCACCCGGCGCTTGCCGCGCCGCTGGCCATGGCCACCACCTTGCCCGCCGCCTCGCCGTCGTACTCCATGCACTCCTCACCAAATGCTGAGGCCACCGACGACGCCGTGACGATGGCCAGAATTGCATAAAAAGAGTTGGAATCCTATTATGGATTGGATAATATAATAATCAGAGTGGTGACATTGGTGGGTAATTTTGACGAAGTGTGGGATGGACGACGGAGCAAGAAATATCCTCTCTTTAATAATATATGATATAATAGATGTGCTCCCATCCATGTTGTTTTGTGATCTCTTATTAGTATTACAAACGCTATGCAGGTTAATCCTGATCAACCAATCGATGTATCATATCGCACGTCGACTGTTACCTTCATTTAGTGTTGGTGATGTACAGTTGTAGAATCTTGCTTTTTTCTTGTGTTTGGTTGCCTGCATCTGGGTTTGAGCCTGACTCTGTGGATGCAAGATTCTCCATGCAGTCTGGCTCTGAAGAAACACAGAAAATGAGCGTTTCTCTGAATGCAACGCATGACGGCCTCGTGTTCTGTGCATGGGGCCACAGTCAGTCACCATATCAAGCCATGCATGGACTGCGAACGTGGCAGGTAAGTTTCTATTTTTCTTTTTTGTTTGTATCTTTTTGTTAGCATATCCGATGACCGAACTGATTCCAAAAATGTATTTCTGATATTTTTTTCGAACAAAATTATACCACACTCGCTATATAAATTTCAAAATAATTAAATTTTAAAATATTCGCCTACTAAACACTTAACCAAACACTGTCTCTGCATCTGCATATCCCGTATCTCACCAGCCTGGCTGAGTCGGATGGGTCAGGCTCGTGAGAGAAGGCAACCAAACAGCCTATTAGTGTTGGTGATGTCGTCACTCTCTTTCCATTTTCTCAATGGCTAGCTGTCTCCACATGATGGCCGGCATCGCGCGCATTCCAAAACGCTCTATACAGCGTATTCCGTTCACAGGCCGTGCCCCTGTCGTACCACGTCGTCTTTTTTCCCGGCCCGTCCTTCCATCGCGATGCTCGGCCCTGCGTCTACGTACTTTCGCCCACTCGCGACGTGCCCTTCTGCCCATGCGTCTGCGAACCGCTCGGGGCCAGCGCTGGTGGTTTTGCAGAAAACCCATTTTATTCGCCCGTTTTCTGTTTCTGTCCTCCGGATTTATTCTCCAGTCCCCCCGCCGTGTTGGCTTCGTGCGCTGTTCTCCCGTTTTGCCCTTGCTGTTTGCCTTTTCATGCGTTTTAGTCCTTTTGCCTTGTGTAATTACATCCGGTTTTCCCATGAATTACTTGCTCATGCCATTGTTACCTTCGGTTTCTTCGCAGGTTGGTGCCTGTTCGTGCCAACATCGTCTTCTTCGTTGTGCCTCTGTGTTCATCGTGTCCTCTGCTGCATCGCCGGCCTCCGGGTGGCCTTGGCCGATTTTTCCGCTCTCTCTTTACCGGATTCTACATGCCGCGCCGCCCGTCCCTCTTGCGCGCCCGTCTTGGTCGAAGGTTTCGTCCTGCCCATGTTCCGTTGCCTCGGTGCCGTCGTTCTCGCCGGCCTGTTTGTACGTCCCTCCATTCTGTTTTCTTGGTTTTTGGCTTTTTGCTTCTTCATGTCCCGTTGCTTGCAGCTCTGCTTTCGTTTGTTTACTTGCCGCCGTGCATGTGCAGCTCTGCTTTCGTTTGTTCACCCGTGAGGATGCCACGGCTAATCGCCGGCGCAGGTGAGATTACCTGTTGTCAAGGCTGGCTGCTTCAAGTTTGTGCTCTTCTTTTTCCTTTTCCTGTTTTCTTATTTATGCTTTGAGATAGCTCGGTCATTAATGTTTATGTTTTGCGAAATAAAAGCCCTTACACCGGTTAATATTCAGGCTAAACAAACAACACAGATATATTTTAACTACGGCATAACCTGTATGAGTCTCATGTTAATGCAACGCAACAAAAAAACACTACAACGCAACGCAGCGTAGCGCGTATACCCCCTAGTTTATAATATGGGAGCGCCTCGCGCCCAGGCGACTGGGCACGCACGCACGCATGCCGGGCCCACCCGTCGGCGGCGGCGGCGACAAGCCCAGTCGCCTGGGTTTAAGTAAAACCGTTATAATATACTCCGTAAGCGTTTGACCTAGATAACGAGACAACGAGTCCCTTTTTTTTTACATATATAATGGAGAAACGAGACTTGGAGTAGTTACGGACGGAGTACATTACATCCAGATTAACTATATATAGACTAGGTGTCTGTGGAGGCTTAGCATATCATATGCAAGCTTTGCATCGAGATTTACAATTATATTATATGCATATAAATAAATAGAGAAACTCGGTGGTCTGCTGGCAAAGGCCCAAGGGCAATGTACGTGGACATAAACAAAAGACTTATTTCCTCCGTTCCAAAATAAATGACGTTTTTTGACCATTCGTCTTATTCAAAAAATTTATGTAAATGTCTTTTATTTTATCGTGACTTGTTTCATCATTACTTATATTTTAAGTATGATTTATATTTTTACATATTTATACTATATTTTTTAATAAGACAAATGGTCAAACGTGCATTTTAAAAGTCAAAAACATTATTTATTTTAGGACGGAGGGAGTATTGTTTAAGACTATGGAGTCACATGGACATAAACAAAATACTTAGGGTCTGTTTGGTTTGTGGCCACAGTCTGCCACGCCTAAGCTTAGCAGGTTGCCACAGGTGTGAGCTGGCTAAAGTTAGTCTGTGTTTGGTTCGCTGCCACACCTAAAGGTAGGCATGGCTAACAATTGTGTGGTAGCCGTTTGGATTGTAGCCACGGCTTAACTTAGGCAAGGCTAAGAAGTTTTGGCAAGCGTTTGGATGGATGCCGTAAAATTGTGCCTAAGGCTCCAAATATTTCAAACTTCACTAATTGAAATGCGAACATTTTATAGCTAGCCCCAATCAATATATGAGAGGTTTGTATTAGTTGGCTAGCAACTAATATACCATTACACCATTATGCATAGAATCATATATGAAGATACAAGCTAGCAGTACGTGTAATGACTAGTAAACTAATTGAAATCCCTTCGGTACAAGTTCCATACATAGCACTTAACATCATTATAAGTCCAGTACATAACACTTAATATCATTAGAAGTCCTGTACATAGCATTTCACATCACCAAAAGTCCAGTATATAGTACTAAACATCAACAAAAGTCCAAATCTAACACATACTGCAAAATCATGACATCACTTGCCATCAAACAACCATAGGACCAGTCCACCTATATACAACTATTACAATATAGCAGTTGACATATATACAAAAGAGAGGCACATAACATGTATTAGATAGCACCATCACCAAGGAACTTGTACACCCAAGTTTGTAAGGTGGTCTCACTTGCACTACTCAAGAATCCACGCAAACCTTTATTCTCATTGCGCGAGAGAAACATACCGACCATTATCTTTTGATCGGTTGTGATCGTCATGGCTTCTATCCTCTCCCACAGTGCTGCATGTGGGTCAGCTAGTGTAGGCTGTGGTGGTACTGCAGTTGCTGCAAGGGATTCTTGCAATACCTTCAAGGTAGCGCTAATCTCATCATTTGTCCTTAACATGCGGCTCTTTGACTTTGTTGCCCTCTTCGGAGACTTGAAGCCTTTTTTACGCTTCACACCAGAGCTAGAAGAGGTGGTGTCGACACCTGGTGACTTGCTAGGTGCACCACCTATAGGAGATGGCAAAGTGTCAGAGTCATCGACTGTGATATCCTCAGGTTGAGCATAACAGGACATGTCCTCGTCTCCTCGGGAATCATCATCTGATTCCTCCTTTGGACTCATGCAAGTTAATGGATCAATGGCTAGAGATCCATCTGCATTGGTTCCTGTAAATAACTCTTGCATCTCGTGGAAAAACTTGATGGGTTTTGATAGGAATCGTCTTGCTCTATCCTGCACATCAACAATGAGGCAAAAATTAAATATGTTATTTGACAAGAAGCAATATGTACAGAAATAGATGCAAACATAGGGCACATACAGTCAACATAGCCTTCTCAGAATCTGATATGGTCACTATGCATCTAGTTGTATCAAATGCATTTCCACTTTTGCTTAAGGCAATGGCGACATACTTCCAATTTTTCTTGTAGTGCCTATAGTGACGGTTCACCTGGTCTACAGTTACCCCCATACGGAATTTTTTGTTCAGATCATCCGCACATTTCAGATGGTGTTGCTTTTTGATCTTGAAGCCAGCATGTTGATTCTTCGATAACTCAATAAGCCAATCAAGCATAAATTTCGTCTGACCATCATCCCAGGAAATGCTCCTCTCTCGAGATGGACCGTCAATGTCGACCTTCTCCTTTCCCTTACCCATCTCTGGTCATAACACATATAGCACATAGAGCAACATACAAGGCATTTTTATCAAGTAAAAAGAAGTAAATTGCTAAAAATGGTCTTACAACACATAATAATGGTCTTACAAGTACAAAACAGTCACAACATATAATAGTCTAATACAATCCATGTCTTAGAAGTACGGGTTACATCTCAGCTACTCTTTCATCACACATTTGTTGTGCTAATGCATCCCTTTTGGCAGCCCATATTTGGTTGTCTTTTTACAGGTCCACATGGGTACGTTTGCTTCTTGG
>SPJY01007168.1:1306931-1324676 GCA_005191435.1 Raddia distichophylla | reverse complement strand
CCGGCGTCGGCGTCGGGAGGCGGCCGGCGGCGGCGTGGTCGCCGGCGGACGGGCGGCGGCGGAACCGCCTCCGCCTGTGCGCACTCACGCGGGGTGGGTAGGGGGGGATGGGATTGGATTGGATCTAGATCCAGATCCGGCTGGTCAGGGCTGTTTTTATATATATGGACCAGGGACCAGGTGATTCATTTTTGGATGGAATGGTTCAGGTGTAGAATAAGCTAATCTACACCTAGGTGTAGTATAGGATATCTATATTAAAAATTATATAAAGTGATGATATATTTGAATAACCATATAAATAGAAAATATTTGAATTCAAAATATTTGATTCAAATATTTAAGAAAAAATTAAACTTAAACATTGGCACATCTAATAACCTACAGCAAGAACCTAATATTTGGAAGCTTCTTGGCCCTGCGCGTTTCGGTGTTGCGTCGCGTTCGCTTGCCCGCGAGCGCGCGCGCCGCACGTTCAAACGCGGCGAACGCGACGCAACGCAACGGCGTATAACGCGGTAGCGAACAAGGCCCATCAAGAACCTACAGCAAGAACAACGTGATGATCAAGAACCAGCTCTTTCAGCCATGGTCGATGCAGCAACTCAGGACAGATAGTGCTCACAACAGCAGAGAAAATAAGGAAATTTAAAGTGATGATGTCTAAATTTAGTTTTTCGACACAAATATCAAAAGAAACATAGATAAGAGTATACTAGTTATCCCATTCTTAACATAGATTGTGCAACAAACGCGTTCTAATCTTCTAGCTGAGCTTCTAATTTAATTTTTCAGGGAGCTCCCCCAACCAGTAGGGAGTGTATGGGAAATCAGTATAGCAACACAGCATAGCAGAATTCCCTGTTCTCTGAATTCCACCTGCAACACAGCATAGCAGCCAATCAGAAAACACTGTGATATTTAAGTCATATATTAATGTGCTTTAAGCTGATGCAGCTTACTTTGTACTTTTTTAATCCCTGATCTATCAAAGTTTGGCCAGTGCAAATCTGAACTCTGTCTAGCATATAAATACGAAGCATATAAATGAAATACTTTAATCTGAACTCTGTCTAGCATATAAAAAGTGGAAGCACATGCAGCATGCCCTGCTATCAACTAATATAGTATACCAATTTCAGAAGGAGAATATTGTATCTACTCATATAACATAGCACAAAGCAAAAAAAAATTGCACAAAATTGTTCCTTCAACAATGTTGTGGTCTGCCAAATAGGATCTTTCAAAGCATGGCGGATGAAAAGCACCACAGGCAGAAACTTGTGCGAAGTAGGTTCCCTATGGGCTGACACTGCAATTGTAAACTCTTCAAAAGCTTTAAGAAACTCACAAATAGCTTCTGCCTTGACCCACTCTTCCTCACTAGGAGAAACCTCAAGTATCTACTAGCATAGCTGTTGATGACAACTTTATACGTCAGTGCTTCTCTAAGCATTTTAAAGGTCGAGTTCCATCGAGTTGGAACATCAAGTTAAATACCAGATTTTGAGGGCAATCCCATCCCTAGAGCAAGTGAGTTGAACTCCTGGATTCTTGAAGAAGAAGAGTCTATGTGCTTCAATAACTCACACAACTTATTTATTGCTCCATGGATTAATTGCATATCATCTTGCACCAAAATGTTAAGAATGTGAGCACAACACTTAACGTGCAAGTGTTGACCTTCAAATAGCAGGTCGTGCTTGTGATTCAGTATCAGCTCCCCACATGCCGAGGTGTTGTTGCTCGCGTTATTCAAGGTCAGAGTGAATAGTTTATGCCTAATATCCCACTGGGCAATGCTGGGCAGCTTCTGAGCGCAGAGTATCAGCTGCTCTTCGGCGTGGGTGGCGAGGTCGCTGAGCCGCGCGACGATCTGGCCACCATGAACGCCCTCCTCCGCATGTAAATAAATAAATAGAGAAACTCGGTGGTTCCCGCTGGCCAAGGCCCAGGACATAAACAAAAGACTTATTGTCTAAGACTGTGGAGTCACATGGACATAAACAAAAGACTTACTCCATGATCGATCGGAGAAGCAGTCCCATAAATTAACCCAGGAAGGGGAAGCAGGCACATAAATAATACAAGTCCAAACCCTGTGGCCTGTGGTGGTGACTGGTGAGCATTGCCATTCATTTCTTTTGTGATCGATCTGTGTGTGTGTGAGAGAGAGAGAGAATGGAGAGCACGGCGCAGTCCCTTGTGGGCAATGCTGGGCAGCTTCTGAGCGCAGAGTATCAGCTGCTCTCCGGCGTGGGTGGCGAAGTCGCTGAGCTGCGCGACGATCTGGCCACCATGAACGCCCTCCTCCGCATGCTGCAGTCCGAGGCGGACGAGGGCGGCGTGGACCACTTCGTCCGGGAGTGGATGAAACAGCTGCGCGAGCTCTCCTACGATTCGGAGGACTGCATCGACCTGTACAGGCTCCGCATCAAGTCCAGGCCACGCGACAGCGCGCGAGCGTGGCTGCAACGCCTGCTTGGGACGCTGCTGCCGCGCCGTCGCCTCGCGCGTGAGATCAGCGCCCTCCGCGCCCGCGCCACCGCTATCGGCGAGCGCCACGCACGGTACGGTGTTAACCGCTCCACCACGTCTTTTGCCCCTCCGCCTCCGGCGTCTGCGGCTGCGCAGGCGCTCGGCCCTGCCCCTGAGCACCAGCAACAGCCGCAAGTCGTGGCCATGGGGGGTCAGGCTGACAAGCTTGCCGAGCAGGTGAAGGCGCCTGTTGAGCAAGACCCCTGTGTCAAGGTCTTCGCCATCGTGGGGTTCGGCGGCGTCGGCAAGACTACACTGGCCATGCAGGTGTGCCGGCGGCTGGAGCCGGAGTTCCAGCGCCAGGCGATGGTGTCGGTGTCTCAGGCGTTCGAGCCCGGCAGGGATCTCAAGGCGTTGCTCAGCCGCGTGCTCGACCAGGTAGTCAAGGACAAGACGGGCAACGAGGGAGGCGTCAAGGAAGAGGTGAAGCTAGATAACATGGACGGCTTGAATGACCATCAGCTGGCCAAGAAACTGGACGAGTGTCTTAAGGACAAGAGGTATGTAATCTATCTATCTATTTATATTTATATATTTACATTTACGGCAACACTTTACCACGGCCGTCCAGCCATCCGGACGCTTCGCGAGGGCTGAGTGCGATACCAGCGCTGCTACATTTTCTGACTGCGAGCGCTTCGCCTACATGGTGGACCCCCACCGAGACGATGCGTATCGCGAGACATGGCATGCGTTCTCCCAGCCGGCTACGCGCGAGCTCCAACTGTGTGAAGCACGGCACGCCATGGTGTGAACTAAATGCAAGTCCACACTGGGGAAAAAGAGAGATGTGTACGCTCATGTATTTTCTTGAACTGTGCGCCATGCAAGGGCCCACACACGGAGAGCAGAGCGTTGCAATCCTGCTCCTGTCTTTTTTTTAAGACAAATTTTTAGCTCCTGCCTTGTGGATAGAAAAAGGAGGGTAGAACCTTTGCATGTTCACGTGGGAGGCAAGGGGATGGACAAATTTGGTCCTGTACATTTTAGCTTAACGTAGTGTAGTGTAGCGTTTCAATAAAATTTAAAAGTATTTAAATTTTTTTAAATATTATAAAAAAATAATTTAAAAATAGTTTTATTTTCTTTAAGAGAGCTATTAAAAACCTGAGAAAAATCTTTATAAATTATTACACTAAATAGGCTATATAAAAAAGATAAATTTTACTGGAACGCTACGCTACGCTACACTAAGCTCAAATGTACAAGGCCAAGTGAGCTGATTTTCCGCGCATGGCACCATATAGTCCAGACGCAATGGAGATCTTTTTTAGCTTTTACACTATTGAAACTTCAAATCTGGCTAAAGAAAATTGATTTTTTTTTTAAGAAACTTGAATTTTAGACAAGTTTCATCAATATTTTATACTCCCTCCGTTCCAAATTATAGATCGTTTGATTTTTTTGACATGTACTTTGACCATTCGTCTTATTCAAAAAATTTTATAATTATAATTTATTTTTGTTATGATTTAGTCTATCAAGAAAGGTACTTTAATAAAGACTTGAGTTTTTTTTCATATTTTCACTAATTTTTTGAATAAGACGAGTGGTCAAAGTACATGTCAAAAAAGTCAAACGACCTATAATTTGGAACGGAGGGAGTACAAGTTTTGATGACACTAGTTTTTTGTGAGAAATTTTGGTATTTATTATTTCGGAAACACTTTGGGGCTGTTTGGATCGGAGCCGCTGCGCGCCGCGCCGCACTTGCGGCCGCCACGCCTGCGCCGGCGCTCGTTTGGCTCGCGCCGCATCGCGCCTCGCCTCACCTCGCGCTGCCTTGTCCCTAGTTCATTTTCGCGCGTGAGGCCGCCTCACCTGCGGCGGCCGATTTCAGCGCCGCAGCAGCGGCGCGGTGCGCGGCGGCTCGAACCAAACAGGCCCTTTATCCTGCACGTCCGGAGCACCGGACGTTCCTCGCGCTCCCACGTGCTCTCGCGTAGACCAACATGGGCCCACGTGTGTGCAGCTCGCTGCTCCCGCTCAGCTTTTTTTTTTTTTTTTTTTTTTTGNNNGGTCCTGTGGAGAGGTACGGCGGGACAACACACTGTGTGCCTGCAATTGTTTTTGCTTTTTCCTATGTCAAGCCTGCATGCATAGGGGACAAGGCATCTTTGACTTCTGCATGGGTCGGCCCGGATTCTCTGCGCACAGCCCTTATGGCCGCATGCATGCATTATTAAAACTTTGAAATCCGTCCAAAAAAAACTTGAATCTCTTCTAAAAAAACTTGGATTAACCAAGTTTCATCAGTATTTAGTCAAGTTTCATCGGTATTTACTCAAGTTATATGGTACACCATTTTTCATCGGTATTTAGCCAAGTTTTGACAGTACTTTATTCAAGTTACATTGGTATTTCAGCCAAGTTTCTTTAGCTTACATGGTACTAGCCAAGTTTCATTGGCTTCTCCTCAAGTTCCAACAATAACTTATCAAGTTTCGTTAGGTTTTCCTAAGTTTCATTAGCACGCACTTAAGTTTCATCAGTACACTTTTCAAGTTTCATAAGTATATTCACAAGTTTCATTTGTAGATTCTCAAGTTTTATTCGTATATTCTTAAGTTTTATCGGTAGATTCTAAAGCTTTCATTGACAACAAATGTTAATAATCAGTGGAAACTCTCAACACACCACAGTCACAAGGTTCTATGCAGGATGTTTGGTTTGGGGGACATGATAGGGCCCACGCCTGAGGGCAGCGAGGAAACATAGGTTTTTCCTAGGGGGATGCGCGCGAATCAATATCTATGCTCAGATTTTTTGGCGAAGGGATCGAACGATTAGGTTGGTCCGATCTGGGGACCGTGCGCCGGACGTCCGAACCTAGGCCTTGTTCTTTTCAGCGTATCGTACCGTTGCGTATTACTGTAGCAAATTTTGTTATTTTTATATAGCCCATATGTTGTCATAATTTGCGACGATTTTTTCGTGACTTTTAGTAGTCATTCCAAAGATTCTAAAACTATTTTTTAATTATTTTTTTATAATCTTTAGCCCTCATTTTGAGGGTTTTTAAATTTGCTACAGTAATACGCAAACGCAACGATACGCTGAAAAGAACAAGGCCCTAGTGTCCACCTTATTCTTTTTCTAGCGCATATCATGAGGATAAATGTGGAAGCTCTATTCCAATTAGTAATAATAGTAAGATAGGCGCACCGCTATAAATTCTGCTAACGCTGCTACAACCCATCTGTAGTGATATGTACGTAGTGCCGCCCGCACTTTAAAATTGTTGGACCTTGATTCAAAGATATGTGGTGACATCTTGATTACCTCATTGATTTTCATCACCTACAATCAATGTAGTAGTGAAGATTGTTCCGAACTAATCCATCAACCTGTGCTCACACATGGGCTAGCAATTTGTAGAGACATAAGCATTTTAAGATATATGAGTATTAAATTTTTTTTTGACAAGTTTGGGGCCAAGCCAATTAAGTTTCATTATTTTTGTTCTCCCTTATCAATTTATTTTCTAACATAATACTCACATATATACTTTGTAATTTTATCTAGTTATGGTAGGGATAATATGTAACTTTATTTATCCTGTTATGATATATTTCGGTTACCAAACACTTTAAATGTTGTTCCACCCCTATTCATAGTTCTTCTCATTTGCATCGCACCTTTGTTTGTTTTCGACAAGTGTTTAGTTGGAACTCTAGCACGAGCTCTGTCAACTCATGTTGTAGCTAGGAATGGCAATCGGACCCGTGGGGGCGGGGCCCCGCGGGTTCTGCACCCGATGGGGGTGGGTTCAGGTTTAGTTTTGCCCCCCACGGGTCTAGCGGGTCGGGCCCCGAATCACTCGCGGGTCGGGGGCGGGGGTAGTTTACAGCCCACGGGCACCCATGGGTCCCCGAACCAAGCTGCGGCCCAAGTAACTCAGCGGCCTAGTGCGGCAATGCCCTCACGGCCTCACCTCGCGGGCCTCACTCCCTCAGGAGTCAGGCCTCAGCCGACACCGACAGCTGCCCCTCTAATCCTCTCCCACTCGGCCACTCGTGCCACTCCTCAGTCCCCACTCAGTCACTCCTCACGAGTCACGCCGCCGCCAGTCGCCCGCCGCCTCCAAGGCTCCAACCCGCCCGCTGCCGCCGCCGCCGCCTCCAAGGCTCCAACAGGCCTCTCGTCTGTCCAGTGTCCGTCGCCCTAGATCCGCCGCCGCCCGCCGGTGCACCGCCATCCCCAAGAGGTCTCGCCGGTCCACCGCCAGCCGGCCCGGCCCCAGATCCGCCGCCACCCTTCGGTCCACTGCTGTGCTGTGCTGTTGTTTCTTCTTTCCAATTTTTGTGCATTGGTGTTGTGCTGTTGTTTCTTCTTTCCAATTTTTGTTGGTCAGCTGATGATGGTGCATTTGTGCTGTATTATTGTGATTGAATATATAGTCAATTATGCTAGTGGAGTGGAATTTAAATTTTCCTGCTATATGCTATATTGCCATTTGCCAATCAGTCCCATCTCATAGCAAAAACACAAACCCATGGGCCCCCGGCGGGTTTCGGGTACCCGGCGGGTTCAGGTTCGGTTTTGTGCCCATATTTAATTTTGGGTTCGGGTCGGGTTGTCAGTTTCGGGTTTTGGGTCGGGTCGGGTTCATCTCCACCCGGCAGGACCCGACCCGTTGCCATCCCTAGTTGTAGCTCATATGTCTAGCTTAACATCACGAATATAGATTTTAACTTTCCAAATTCAATTTTTCTATTGTGATTTATAAGAAAAGTCTTTTTATCCACATGTTGGTGTACATTGTACTTTTTATTTCAAACCCTTCCTTTAGATTTTGTTAATAATTGTGATTCTAGACCCTAGGTTACGTTCTTAATTACTAAATTGGCATAAATATGTATTTTACCCTGTGCCATTTAGTTCTTTAGATGTTGAGTTTACTCTATTAAACAATGTAGATATGCTATAATGTTTCAGTCAACATATAATAAGCTTAATTATATATAGTTACATCTGACACAATCCTCTATCATAGAGTATTAGTGTTTTAATATGGATTGTTGTTGTCATTGGTATATGATTCATTATGCAAACATCTTTCATGATTGCTAAACCATGGAATCCGGTATGCATGGTGGTAAACAATATGCATGTATACAAGGGTTGCCCACATATATTTATGAGCCCCTAGGTTTACAGAGTTTGACTTAAACTGTATCTTAACCACTAAGATAGCTCAACTTTAATTTCGATAACTGACTTTGTACACGTATTTGATACAAAACATAAGGAACTAGATTTCCCATCATCTGTTGCTAAGTTGGCCATCATAAAGAATTTTATCTTGACGCGGCACCACAATAACTATATAATTTTGGCCACATCACTTTCCATGTCAGCGTGGAAACCAAACCTGTGCCATAGGTTAGTGAAACTTTCTCTTAAGGATGGCTCTATTCTCCCTCTCCGTCTCGCTCCCTCTACTCCACCCACCTTCGCCGCCGCCACGAGACACCTGCCGGCCGCTGCGCCCCTGCCTTAAACCTCCTTCCTCCTCGCTGCATCTACCTCCGCTGCAGCGTTTCCCCACCTCCACTCTCCTCGCCCAACCACCCGCAGTCCACAGTAACTCTGGCTCGGAGTTACTGCGAGGTCGCCGCCACGAACGCCTCATCTGCGCCCCGCCGTCGCTTCTCCTTTGCTGATGGCGTTGACGCACGCCTGCTCACTCCTCTGCCGCCGCGTTTCCATGGGAGATCGGTCAGATCTGCTGCGCCTTCTTCAAGATCCGCCACGCCAACGTTGGGAACTGGCGCCTCCGATTTGCCTCCCCGCCGCATTAACTCCGGTGAATGGGAGACGGTGAGGCCACGACGTTGGGATTCACGCCGGCCTCTCTCGCACAGGCGTAACTCTCCCCCACCCACCGGCCGGCTGCCTGCGCTGCCTCTCGACCTCCCACCGAGTCGCCGTGTGCAGGGAGCCCTTAAAGTGTTGGCACTGCAGAAGAAACGGCCACCTCACCCGCCATTGCCGCGCCCCTCTCAGCTCCTTCCCTCGCCCTTCTGTCTCCCCACTTGCCTCGCCCCGGCATCCCACCCCACCTCCGCCTCCGCCTCCCACGCCCGCTCCGGCTGTCATGGGGGACGTGGGCCGACATCTGCGCCGCTCTGCCTCCGCTGTGCTCACCGATGCCACCATGGAGTATTAGATCAGCGTCGCCTCCACCCAGTGGGCCGTCAGTTTCTTCCGTAGGACCTACAGGCCGGAGAAGAGGGGAGCGCTCACGGCCGTACGCTTCGCCGCCTTGAAGACGGGGGATGCGGCTAATCGGACGTCGCCGTCTCCCCGCACCTTCTAGAAGACTTCCTCGTTCGCTTCAAGACCCAGGTGCAGGAGGACCACGCCGTCGACTGCTGCCGCTTCGAGCACTCCGACTTTGACATCCAGTTCAGGCTTGGCGTCCACGTCCGGCGTCCACGCGGCCCACGCCACTCAACTGCAGGGTGCGCATCTAGATAGAAGGCATGCCCATGCACGCCTGGTGCGACAAGGTGGCGGAGAACATCATCGGCTCCGCCTGCATCCTCCAGTGCGTGGAAGACTCTGCTCCCGCCTCGAAGACACGTCCACTTTTAATGTGTGGGCGTGGATGATGAATTCGGCCAACATCCCCCTCTCCCACTGCCTCACCATCGCCGTGGCGGCACCGGCATCCCTGGAGGCGGAGGAGAGTGTGGCCGGGGTTGGCCTCATGCAGATGGAGGACTTCGACCTCCTCCTCCACCTGGTGATCATCGAGGAGCTGGACGAGTCCACCTGTTGCATCAACATCGCCTCCTTCGATTGCGAGCCCGGCCAGCCGGACTCCGGCCGCCGCCATCTGCGCCGCGAAGACAAGCCAGCCCCGCGTGACGACCACCACCGCGACGATAGCGGCGACAGGGAGAACGGCCACTAACGCCACCACCGCTCCCGGTCCCGCCATCGCATGGGCGACCTGCCTGAGGACGCACGCAGCGTCCATGGCGACCATGACACCTCCCCCCGTGGGCGGCAGGGAGGCCGTGAGGAGCCCGGCCCCAGCAGGCGCCGTCATGCACCATCGCCGCCTCGCTACCACGCCAACACGTTCCCGGTCCGCCCGCGGTCAGGTCCCCTTCGCTTGCTCCCATCTCGCCTCCTGTGATCCTCTCACCTAGGAGTGCCTCTCCACCGGTGCCCAGCCCCAAGCCGGCCAGCTCCCCTGTCCCAGCATTGTCACGGCGTGGTCACCGCACCCTCGATGGCGCCTCCCAGCCCCTCCCTTGCACTCGCCTTGGTGCCATACGTCGCACTGCCTACACGCTCGGCTCCACGCGCTGTCGAGGGGATCCACGTGGACGAGGAAGCTCCACCCACACCGGTAGCGCGCCCGCTCTCCTCCCTGCAGCTGGGCATGCCGGCGTTGTTCAAACCGGCCCCTCCACCGCTGCTTCTGCTATCGGCCCCGTCGCCGCCTTCGGCTCCACGCAGCCGCCCGGCCCTCGCCTCCGCACCTCGTCGCAGAGCACGGCTAGCCGCCAAGACCGGTTCCAAGGCGTCCTTGGAGGATCGGGCTCGCAAGGCCATCGCCGACGCTCTCCTGCCTTTGCTACCGGCCGGCGATGGCATGGCCGATGTCCTCAGCGACATCGACAGCCTCCTTGCATCAGCGGCTACCCCTATCTTCGCGGCGCTCGCTAAGCTGGCGGGCGTGTCTCTGGATGACGGCGTCTCTCCGGGAACTCCCCCGCCGCCAAGTCCTGCCGCACCGACCGTCAACGCCACCGCCTAGGGCCCCTGCCATCAGTTCAGGAGCTCCCGCTCCCAATGGATAGTACGAAGTATCCCAGCATCGTCGTGTCTGTGTCCGTGTCCGTGTCGTATCTGAGGCTGCGCCCTCGTTATCGTATGTGGAAGGTGTCGGAGGCTGCGCCCTCCCCGGTCAAGACTTGCACCTTTGGTCTGTACACTGAACTGCCTGCTGGCTGCGTCCGTCGTAACCAGCGCCGTCTTTTGTGGAGTATCATCGTTCATTCGTTCGCCATGTTAAGTGAACCCTCCATCCTTTCCTGGAATGTGCGGGGGCTCGGATCTTCCGCTCGTCGTGCTACCCTTCGCCAGATTGTTAGCACCTCGGCTTGCAACGTTGCTTGCATCCAGGAGACCAAGATGTCTTCCCTCGGCGATCGTCTAATCCGCGAGTGCCTTGGCAGGGATTTCGACTCCTCTTTCATTTTTGCGGCGGCAAACAGCTCTAGGGGCGGGATCCTTCTCGTTGCAAAGTCCTCCCTGTTCGCCATCTCCGACCACCACATCACGATTTGGGCTGTCCACTCCACCATCACGTCAATCCTCACTGGCTTGTCTTGGAGGCTTACAGTGGTCTACGGCCCCCAGGGACGTCAAGAGAAACTTAACTTCCTCGCTGAGCTCCAGGCCGGCGCCCCTACCCCGGGCACCAAATGTCTAGTTATCGGGGATTTCAACCTTATCCGCTTCGTCTCCGACAAGAGCAATGACAACGTCTCGCTGCCATTGTTGAATGCTTTCCAGGCAACCCTAGACGCCCTTCATCTCAAAGAGCTTTCTCTCACCGGTCGCCGTTTCACCTAGAGCAACGAAAGGGCAACGCCGACCATGACTCGCATTGATCAAGCTTTCTGCTGCACAGATTGGGATCTCCAGTTCCCAATTGCCTCGCTTCGAGCTTTGCCCTTGACAATGTCCGACCATACTCTGCTCCTCCTGTTGGCCTCGGATGAGCGGCCCCATCATCGTTGTTTTCGATTCGAAAATTACTGGACTTCCCTACTAGGGTTTTCAGATGTCGTGGCTGAGGCGTGGGGCCGATCCGTTACCACTCCCGACCCTTTTTGTCGCATCCACGTCAAGCTTTCTAGAACTGCCAAGGCGTTGTCTATTTGGGCCAGGCAAAAGGTGGGCAACTTTAACCTCTAGTTTGCCATTGTTTAGGAGATCACCCTCATCCTAGACCAACTGCAGGAGAGATGGACCTTGAGTGGCCCGGAGCATACTCTTCGCCAGGCTCTTAAGACGCGCTCCCTGGGCCTGGCCGTCCTCATCAAAGCTAAAGCTCGCCAGCGGTCCCGCCTCCTTTGGATAAGGCTTGGCGACGCCAACACTAAGTTTTTCCACATCCGGGTCAATAGCAGGCGCAGAAAAAACAACATCCACTCGCTCAGCACGAGCAATGGTGAGGTGACGTCGCATCCCGATAAGGAGGCCGAGTGCCTTTGCCACTTCATCCAAATGCTCGGCTCCACCACAACCCGCACCCTCTCTTTCCAATGGAAAAGCCTGGGTCTCTAGCCGACTGCGCTGCAAGGGTTAGAGGAGCCCTTCACCCTTGAGGAGCTACGTAGCACCGTCATGGCCCTCCCTAACGAGAAAGCTCCTGGACCAGATGGGTTCACTGGTCTCTTCTACAGGTCCTGTTGGGACGTCATCAAGCTGGACATCTTCGCCGTCTTTGTGGCCCTCTTTCAAGGAAAGAGGGAGCACTTCGGCCTTCTAAACACCACGAACATCGTACTGCTCCCCAAGAAGGGCACTTTCCTCCATCACGGACTTTCACCCTATCATCCTCACACACAGTGTTGGGTAGCTCTTTGCGAAGGTCCTAGCAAACAGGCTCGCCCCGCGCCTGGGCGAGATGGTATCTAAGAACCAATCGGCCTTCATTAAGCGAAGGAGCATCCAAGACACATTCCTCTTTATTCAAAAAACAGTGAGAGACCTTCACATATCCAAGACGCCTGCGTTGTTCCTCAAGCTCGACTTCGCCAAGGCTTTCGACACCGTGCATTGGGGTTACCTCCTCGAGCTGCTTCAGGCGTTGGGGTTTGGCCACCAGTGGCGCTCTTGGATCGCCACGCTCCTTGGGACGACCTCCTCCATGGTGCTCCTCAATGGGTGCCCGGGCCCCTACTTCCACCACAAGAGGGGTGTTCTGTAGGGGGGACCCTATCCCCGATGCTCTTTATCCTCGCCATCGATTTGCTCCAACGGATACTCCAGAAGGCCTAGGAGGCCAACTTGTTCTTCTCGCCCATTCAGACCCATGTGGAGATCAAGATCGCCCTTTATGCGGATGACGCTACCCTCTTTCTGGGGCCGGACAGACGGGACCTTCAGCGTGCCTTCCACCTCCTCCACAGTTTCGCTAAAGTATCCGGCCTGCGAATCAACCCGTCAAAGTGCATGGCCTTCCCAATTGCTTGCGACGCCCACTTGGTCGAAGATGTTCTGCAGGACTTCCAGGGAAGCCAGGGTAATTTCCCTTGCTCCTACCTAGGACTGCCCCTCCACACCCGTCGTCCCACCCGTGCATCATTCTGGCCGCTGATTCAGAAGCTGCAAGCAAGACTGGCCAGTTGGAAGAGGGGCCTTTGTCCAAAGCAGGCCGGCTCACCATGGTTAACTCGATCCTCTCCGCCATGCCTACGTACTACTTGTCCTCCTTCCGCTTACCCAAATGGGTCATCAAACGAATCGATAGAATTAGAAGGAGTGTTTCCTTTGGAGAGGCAAGGATCTTGCGCGTGGGGGTCACTACCTCGTTAACTGGGACACCGTTTGCAGACCCAAGAAGTTGGGCGGCCTAGGGGTTCTCGACCTTCATAGATTCGGCTGCGCCTTGCACCTTCGTTGTCTCTGGAGCAGGGCTACCACCTCCGTTGGCGCTTCGAACTCTTTGTGGGAGGGGAGACATAGCCCCTGCGATCAAACCGACTTGGTGCTCTTCTCCATGGCAACCTCCTTGGTGGTGGGTGATGGTGCAAACACAGCCTTCTAGACAGACAGGTGGCTGCCGAGTGGGCCGCTTAGCCTGCTCGCTCCCATGGCCTATGCACAGTCCAGTCAGAAAGATGCCACGGTGGCTGCGGCCTTAGCCAACTCCCACTGGATTTCTACCATTGGCAACCTTGCGGAGGTGCAAGTCCTCAGTGACATCTTGCGCATCTGGGACCATGTCCATGACACGGCTCTAAATCCTGGCTTTCCGGATCATACCGTGTGGCGGCTTTCGACTAGCGGTGTCTACTTCGCCAAATCCGCGTATAATGCGCAGTTCTTCGGGAGTCTTCCGTGGCCGGCGACCACGCGCATTTGGAAGGCCAATACGGAAAGCAGGGTGTGTTACTTCGCTTGGTCCCTCTGCCCCAGGAGAATCAACACCGCCGATCTCCTTGCTCGCAAAGGGTGGCCGCACACGCTAGTCTGCCAACTCTGCTACTCTTCCAACGAAAGCATCGATCACCTCGCAGCCGAGTGTGCCTTGTCCACGCAGATTTGGGCTAGCGTCTTCGCCACCTTGCAAGTACAACTCCCACTGCCGACCGCGCCTTTTCTGCGTTGGTGGCTGGATCAGTGAACTGGTGCCAGGAAGGAAGGGCGTCGGCTCAATGGGCTCATCTGCTTGACTCTATGGCCATGTTTGTTTCAGATTAATGTTGAGTTGTGTTTTACTGTAGCAAATTTGTGACCCACTCGAAAGACGTAAAAATTTTTAAAAAGTTATGAAAAAATTATTTTGCGAACTTAAAGAAGAGCTATTTAAAACCCCACAAAAATAACTACAAAACATTACAACATTTGGCCTATACAAAAATAACAAATTTTCATTTAATTTAATTTAATTTAATTTAATTTAATCTGAAACAAACAAGGCCTATGGCAGATTTGGAAAGAGAGAAACCGCCGACTCTTCGAGGGCTACTCGTCGAACGCGGCCTTGGTTCTCAAAGCCATACTGGACGACTTTCATGACTGGGCTAGGAGTGATCCAAATAGCGAGTAATCCGCCTGTGTTTGTCCTCTAGAAAGGCCTTTCCTAGACTTGTATTATAAACCTCCTTTTTCTTAATGAGAAGGCAGAGCTCCTGCCGTTCCATAAAAAAAAAAAATTCTCTAAGCAAAATGGCTCAAAGCTATTATCACACGTGATTATTGTCAAAGTGGTTCTCATGGCAGTTCCTGTTTTGATGGTATTATTGTAACATTATCGATCTAAGCAATTTATTACATACTATTTATTGGTGTGCCTGACCATATAATCTCCCGTATGTTTTGGACTTGTGGGAGTAACTTCCTTTTGCATGAATACAATGACTAACCATGCATGGTATACATACGACTAAACAGGTATCTCATTGTCATTGATGATGTATGGACCATACGAGCATGGGAAGCAATCGAATCGGTGTTGCCAGAGAACAAACGCGACAGCAGGATCCTTGTTACCACTCGAATAGACACTGTGGCTAAAGCATGCAGTCCTGCGAGAGTTAGCGGGAATTATATCCATCATATGGAACCCCTCAACATTGATGATTCCAAGAAGCTGTTCCTCAGTAGAGTGTTTGGCTCCGTGGATGAATCTTTGTGCCCTGAGGAGCTCAAAGATGTAATGGTTGACATTCTGAAGAAATGTGGTGGCATGCCATTGGCCATTGTTAGCATCGCCAACGTACTGACGGGCTATAAATCATCAGGAAGCAAAGAAAAGTGGGAAACGGTGTGCAAATCAATTGGCTCTCAGATGGAGAGCCACCCTACCCTTGAGGGCATGAGGCATATAGTCACACTCAGCTACAATCACCTGCCTTATGAGCTCAAGAGTTGCATGATGTACCTTAGCATTTTCCCAGAGGATTATGAGATCAATAAGGATCGGCTCCTGGCCAGATGGATCGCCGAAGGGTTGGTCCCGGAGAAGCGGGGCTTGACCCTAATAGAGGTCGCAGAATCCTACTTGGACGAGCTGGTGAGCAGGAACATGATTGAACCACGATTTGGCTTTGATGGGAAGGTGGAATCGTGCCGGGTGCATGACATGCTTCTTGAGGTCATGGTGTCCAAGTGCCTGGAGTGTAACTTTGCCAGCCTGCTAGGCGGGCAGTATGCAGGGATGTCCTATGGCAGAGTTCGTCGCCTCTCCGTCCATGGGGATGACAGCAGGGGGCCCATGAAAAAGAAGAAGGAGGGGCATGAAATTGATGGGATGGATGTGGAGCACGTTCGGTCGTTGAGCATGTTTCAGCTTGAAGGGCGCAAGGCTACTAAGCTGCTCAATCACCTCCTGGGCAAGTTCACCCTGTTAAGGGTGCTCGACCTGGAAGATTGTGAGGGCCTAGCAGATAATCATATGAGATATATTTGCAGGTTGTACCTTCTCAAGTTCTTGAGCTTGAAGGGCACAAAAATCAGCCAGGTGCCTGCTCAAGTCGAGAAGCTAGAGCACCTGCAGACGCTTAATGTACGTCACACGAACCTAGGAGGGCTACCAAATACTGTGACCAACCTGGAGAAGCTCGAGCGCTTGCAGTTCTACAGCAACCGTGGGTGGAATGTTATGTGGAGGCTGCCCCAGGGGCTCAACAAGATGAAGGCGCTGCGTGTGGTGAACAATGCAGTCCTCGGGAACGACACCAAGGTTGCCCAGGAGATAGGTGAACTAGAACAGCTTCAGGAGCTATGTGTCTACATCGACTCCTACAGCATCCGTGACGAGGAGGCCGAGGTTCTCGCCGACCTTGCAAACTCCCTGGGTAAAATACACTCCCTCCGGTCTCTCAACATAGGAGACCTAGGTTGGAACCACATACTGAAGTTTCTTCATAGGCTCCCCACGCCGCCACGACTTCTCCGGTATCTTCGGATGACCGGTGATACTGGTGGGAAGTTGCCCCACTGGGTCAGCTCACTCACATACCTTGTGGAGATTGTGATTGCGTGGGTAGACCTTGCTGATGACGAGCCATTCGGCGTACTGTGTAAGCTGCCTAACCTCAAGAGCATCAGGATGGAGCGGAGGTACTACACCGGCGACAGACTGGTTGCACGCAGTGCGCACAGCTTTCCAGCACTCATCGACCTCAAAATGAACTGTAATTACTCCGAGGACACCAAGCCCAGAGTTTTTCAGTTTGAAGCAGAAGCCATGCCAAAGCTCCAGACGCTTCACCTTGAGTTCAATCACTACGATAAGAGCATCGAGGGCATCCAGAATTTGACGAACCTCAGAGAGGTGCGGCTCACTGGTAAGGAGAACAACCGTGCTATAATCGATGCTCTGGAGCTGCTGAAGGACCAACGTGAGAGACGCCCAGAGTCCGAACGATTCCAAGTTGCAGTGAAATATGAATGATTCGTATTCACTTTCTTCCGTACGTCAAAACTTATTTTCCTAGTGCATTCCATGGGTGTCAGTTTGCGTTCCTTTTCAGCGTATGTTTCCTGAATTATTCACTTTACGTTTACCAACAGCCCGCATGCATTGCAAACAACATTATAAGGATGGCACGTACATATGATAGTTACGGTGTGTTACGGTGCATGCACGTGCGTACATATCTCTACTCCTTTAAAGAGAGAGTAGGCCGTGCGTTGGCTCTTCCCTCAACCACACATCTCAATTTTGCGATTGGATCCTTGCGGCGCCAATCGCGATCCGTTGCGGTGCTGCCTCTAACACGCGCTGCCTCAGCTCCCAACCGCAGCCCCACTCACGTTGCCTCCCATCTTCCCCCACTCGCCTCGCCTCGACCTGCCACATCCGTCGCCCACTCGCCCGTGTTTAATGCCGATAACTCAGTGTAAAGTATGTGTAAATAACTTCTTTATTGATTCTTGATCGAGAGAGGTTTACAATGGGAACGTTTTCCCTTTTATACAAAAGTACTGTGTCGGTTCTCCTTTACAGATTGCTTTTTGCGTACGCCGTATGCCATAGAAGAGTTGCGTCCCTTCGGTGATTAGCGTACTAATTAAGCACCAATAACTGTCAATTATGGTTAATCTCGTAATTAGGATAATTACTATTTTGCCCATACTAAACTGTCTCAGTTTATTTCTCAACACTCCCCCTTGGGCAAAATATTATTATATGCAAATGTCATATAAAAACTCCTTCCAAAAACCCGATGGGAAAAATGGATGAAGAAAAATTATACATTGCATATGTATACTTGTATTGCTATATTGCCTCGTTAAAAACTTTATATATGAGAAACCATTATTGGAAAAACTCATAATAAAGAAAAGAGTACAATATATATTCAGTAACAGGTTATGAGTTTAGGGATTTACTCCCCCTGAACTCTGCACATCACGAAGTCTCCTCATTCCTATTCCATATACACAATTATGAAATGTAGAATAAGGTAGTGATTTAGTAAACAAATCAGCGAGATTGTCACA
>SPJY01007168.1:1195472-1305744 GCA_005191435.1 Raddia distichophylla | reverse complement strand
AGCGCCGAGGCTGAGTACCGTGCTGTTGCCAACGGTGTCGCTGAGGCCTGCTGGCTTCGTCAGCTGCTAGAGGAGCTTCATACTCCTCTTCGCCAGGCTACTCTTGTCTACTGCGACAATGTCAGCGCGGTCTACTTTTTCACCAACCCAGTGCAGCATCAGCGGACTAAACATGTTGAGATCGACCTGCATTTTGTCCGTGAGCGCGTTGCTCTTGGTCAAGTGCGCGTTCTCCATGTCCCCACGACGTCCCAGTACGCTGACATCTTCACTAAGGGCCTTCCTACTACAGTCTTCACCGAGTTCCGGTCCAGTCTGAATGTCTGTGCGCCGACCGTTCTGACTGCGGGGGAGTAATGGTCCTTTTGTTTAATGGTCCTTTTGTTTTGACCGCGGTGGAGTGTGTGTGTTTGCTTTGTATCAGTCTAAACTGCTTAGCGCCGTTCAGACTGCGGGGGAGTGTTAGAGTATTGTGTTAGAGTATTGGGCCTTAGGGGCAAGGCCCATCTCCTGTACTATATATACTCTCCTAAGCAATACACAAACCATCTATTCCGCAAAACCCTTCCTCTAACAGATTGAGTTAAACCTTGATGTGTCATGGGCAAGCGCCAATACTACTTGAGTCGATTATTTCATGGAAGTTTTGTCATGTATACCATTAGTCCTATTTTCTAATTCATACTTTCTGTAGTTCTCTACCAATCACTTTACCCTAACCGATAGCTCTATTGATATTATATGTTTTCTGCTTTGCCTTTCAGAGAGGTGTTTGAGGATTGCTCAAAAGGTTTCTGAACAGGGTTTGCTATTACCTTGCCAATACATCGAGCTGTTGTTTTATCCATGAACCTTTTTCCTTTACTTATAAGTAGTGCCAAAAACTATTTTGTCATCTTTAAGTGTATCATAGTCATAGAGGAGCAAAACGCGATAATTGGTTACATGCATACTCACCCTTTTGGTGGAATCAACATAGCACTATTGCCTTCATATTCTAAAAAAAGAAATCACACATAAGTGTTTTCTACATTTTGCCCAATGGAAATTATTACCAAAAAATCCTGGTTAATGCAGTAGTATTATCAAAATTAAACCTAATCAGCTGCACATTGTCTGCCATGCGTGTTATTTTCAGTAGTATTATCAAAGTTAAACCCAATCAGCTGCGCATTGTAGTGCATTCTCTTTTAAATCATGTTATTCCATATTTTAGCGCTCTGACACTTCCAACATGGGTATCAGGTTTCTTGTGATTTACTGATTTACTGAAGGCAAGGTTCAGTGGCTCACCCAACAAGTATCCAGCATTGACCTCCATGTGATGTTTACCTAGCTGTAAACCTGTAATTCAATCACTGCCCTCTCTCATCTCTCAATCTCCAATTGTTCCTTTGAAAAAGTATTTCCTGCATGAATTAAAATTTTCTGGTCCTCACTCAGCATTGTCGTCTAGCTCTGGTAAACATTTTATTATACATGAACCATTGTCTCTCGTGTGCTGCTTGTCCATGCCAATGGAAATGCTTTCATTCCTATAATTCATATTGAAGTTGCCGAAGTTGCCGGTGAGATCACATAAGCTATCAGCCTCAAGCAACTAGGTGTTCCTGGGTTTGGACGAGTGTTGGTTATGAACTAAACTAATCCCCAAATTTTAAATAAAATATTTCCAAAGTGTGTCTCAATGCTCTTTTTATTTCTTCTTCTGATCATGAATCGTGAGAGTTTCAGCAACAGAGAAATTGGTACTATGTTTCGGATGGTTTGGGTTACCGAGATGAAGGTTTTCTTGGCGATTCTTAGGAATGTACTTATATTGGTCGCCAAATATCTTTTATGTTTTTCACTCAACTTGTACATTTGTTATTTTGTTGTACAAAGGATGGTGCATTCATCCTTAGCTGTAGATATTTTAATTTTTTCTGAGCATGGTAATCTATATTATCTATGTTAGTGCATTCGTTCTTACACATATATATATTTATATTCTATTTTGTTTGAAATTTTTAGTACTGAAATTTGTAAACCTGGAAATAAGAGGCATTATCCTCATTTGCTATGCATGTCACCTGTATCAAAAGAAATGATTGTCATTTATGTTCTAATCCATATTTAGTTGAACTGCCAATGCATTACAATTTCTTTTATCTGTCTCTATGGGCATAAATTTTGTTTGTTATTACACACCTCATGTAACATATATGGGACTCGAACGCTGGTCTGCCGACCGAACGCGAGCGCTGCTAGCCAACTGGCCAATTCACCCTCCGTGTTGAGGACCTGGCAAAAGAAATCATTTTATATATAAATCATATATGGACGGCCGGATTTGATTTCGCGAGACGATCGAACGGCCGTGGTAAAAAAAGGCGACGTGGCCTATGGCGCAGGCCAAGGGGCGACGTGGACGCACGAGGAGGCCGGCTGGTAGCGGATTGTTGTATAAAGTTGATTATGAAACACGCTTTGCACGTGCACGATTACTTTTAAGCATTGTTGTCTCATGATCTATATTTTATGCATTATGAATTCATAGTATCATGTGCTCTATGTTACTGAATGAATATTGCTGACATGACTAACCGGGAATTTTTAATATGACAATATTGCTAATACTTTAGCATATGGCAAGAAAATGTGAGCAAGCTATAAGATTGCATCGCCGCATCGCTTTTATAGCCCCTACTCCATCTTTTGCAGCTCATACACATCATAGTATCTAATGTTATCTTAATTGTCTTTATACGTTTTTCAGTATGATATTTTTTTAATCATGATGTATTAATCCATATACCCGAGTTCCTTTTACGTACACGATTATAATTTTTATCATACGGTATATTATCCGACGCGCTTTGCACGTGCACGCTAACTAGTGATAGTTTAGTGGCGAGTACTCGGATTACTCGGGAGTACTCGGATATTACTCAATAGCCATTACTTGGTAAATCTATCTACTATCTATATAAAGTAGAGTTAAACGGAGCCACCACATTAATCCTAAAATCCTAGAAATTCCCACGTTAATCGAAAAATAGTAGAAATTCTCACGTTAATCGTAGAAAAAAGAAAAATCTACATCGTTGAATATGGATATTATTATGTAAATCTAACGGTCAATATTAACCTCTTGAAAAATAGTAGAAATTCTTATGTTAATCATATAAAAAAGAAAAAATCTACATCGTTGAATATGGATATTATTATGTAAATCTAACGGTCAATATTAACCTCTATAACAAACTATTGAAGCTGATCTATATATTAGAGATAAACTCTAGATCTAATCTGATATATTATCTATATCTTAACACAAATCTAGCCGCACAAACGCGTGGGTTACCTTGCTCGTTATATATATAAAGGAGGAAAAAAAGAAGCCACCACGTTCGTCCACATCACCCAGATTATTTCAGTCGTTCGATCAACGGTGGGACCAAATTATAACGGCTTAGATTGATTAAATAAATTCTCACATAAATCAAGAAAATAAAAGATCTATGCCTAGAGATAAGTTCTAAATCCGATTTGATATATTAGAGATAGATTATAAGTTATAGATAAACTCTATATGCCAAAACAAATCTAGTCGCGCAAACGCGCAGGCCACATCGCTCGTTTACATGTAAATTAGTCCATTGGGGCATGACCCCCCTTTCTCCCATAGCTAGATTGAGAAGCTATGGTGATGAGAGAAGCCCGCGGAGACGGCGCTAGGTTTGTCCACGGGGGCATGATCCCCTTTTCTCCCATCCCGGAGTATTCGCCGCCGATCCTTTCGATTAATGGCGATTTTTATTGGTTTTGACCTGATTACTCGGGTTTGCCTAACTCGACTCGGCCAACCAACAAGTAGCGAGTTCTCGGCGATTACTCGGCGAGTAATGCCGAGTTTTAGAACATTGTTAGTGGTTAGAAGTTAGGAAGTGAACTATGTGCGTCTTCTTTTTACCCTTTTAAAAAAAATAAAAAGAACATAAATAGAAACAGATTCTATGCCCATTTACACATGACATGTTGCTCTTCTTCCCTCCAATGTTCCAACCGAAAGGTCGAAACACTCGCCACCCACAAGTCAAGCATGTACGCCATTTTTGTTGGAACAAACCAAATAGGAATATATATCATTAAAAAACAAAAACTTACTTTATTCTAAAGTCAAATCACAGGTGTAGATGCCAAAATAAAAAAGTCACCCTTCATCCATCCACTGTTTTGACCTCAAGTGCAGTCCACTTGTCAAGAAAGAAGAAATAGGCAGTATAAATATAGAGCCATGGACCATGGCGGTGATGGTCCAGGGCAAAGCAGAAGGCTGAAGCAGCTTGCAGCAAAGCAAGCACCACCACCAACCTCTCCTCAGTGTCCTCACCACCCACGCAATCCCCCACGGCAACAGTTCCCTCCATGCCCATGTCCGCCTCCGCCTCGCTCCTCTCTCGCGGCATCCTCTCCTACCTTCCCACCAGCCTCCCCTCCATCCTCCCGCGCGGCCGCGACGTCGCCGCCGAACCGGCATCGGCGCCACCGCCACCGCCCGCTGCAGAGGCAGCGTCGCTGCCGTCGCCCAAGAAGATGTCTTCTTCGGGACAGAAGACGGCCGGGAGGGGGAGCGGCGGCATGGCGGCCGGCCGCGCCGACCCGGCGGAGCTGGCGCGCGTGTTCGAGCTGTTCGACCGGAACGGCGACGGAAGCATCACGCGGGAGGAGCTGGAGGACTCGCTGGGCAAGATGGGCATCCCCGTGCCGGGCGACGAGCTCGCGGGCATGATCGCGCGCATCGACGCCAACGGCGACGGGTGCGTCGACTTGGAGGAGTTCGGCGAGCTCTACCGCGCCATCATGTCCGGCTCCGGCGGCGACAAGGGCGGCGGCGGCGGCGGCGAGGCGGAGGAGGAGGAGGACATGAGGGAGGCGTTCCGGGTGTTCGACGCCAACGGCGACGGCTACATCACGGTGGACGAGCTCGGCGCGGTGCTGTCGTCGCTGGGGCTGAAGCAGGGCCGCACGGCGGAGGAGTGCCGGCGCATGATCGGCCAGGTCGACCGCGACGGCGACGGCCGGGTCGACTTCCCCGAGTTCCTCCAGATGATGCGCGGCGGCGGGTTCGCTGCGCTCAGCTAATCCATCTCTCAAATCTGAATGCGCTCATGCTTCTTGATACTTTAGCGGGTGTAGATATTGGAATCGCTTCACGTAACCACGCTCGAAATTTTTTCCCCTTGTTTTTTTTTTGGGTTTTTTCGTTCCTTAATTATGGGCTTGCTGGTTAATTACTGTACTGCGCTTGCTCCCAAGAATCGCTTGGGGGAAGAAGAGAAGGATTGTACTGTATGATTGTATGGATGGATGTACTGAAGAAGGTTGTAGCTACTAGCTAGGCATGCATGTATGGGCAGACCACGTTTGCTAGTGAAAGAAAGGGGTTCGATCTGTTCACTTCAAAGCCTCCGTACTGTACAATTACATGCACCCCTCAAGAAAAAAGCCTCTGTACATACACAACACATACACTTGTTCTGAATCCGCTGCTTTTGCGGTCTTGCCGTCGGCATGCAGTTTGATGCCACTTGTTCATTTCCTGTTAGCCCGTTTTGGACTTAACATCATGATCTCAAAAAGAAAGAAACAAAACAAAACAAAACAAAGCAGATTATCAACAGCGGAATTCAATTCTACCTTTCGATCGCTGGTTCGACTTCGACATGACAGCGGATTGGAATTGGACTGTGTCTTCCCTGCACTATCGGCTACTGTTTGAATGAGCTTACCGCTCGATCTGCGTCGTCGTCAATGGGTAAATAGAGAGAGACTTGTGATGAGAGTTGCATTCCGGTTTGACAAATTGAGGCGCCTGTGTGAGACCTCTTATCGCATTACCTGTTCAAGGTCTGCTTCAGGCCTTAATTGCGGTCAGGTGTCTAGGATAGTCAATGCATGCCCCTGCTGGGCGCTGGCCTGCGTAGTGCACTAGTGCGTACTGCATAGGCGTACATGTCAACATGGAGACATCACAGGTGCCGTCGCCGGAGACGGACGCCTTTTGGTCGTGCTGCCGGCGTCTGGCTATCGAATTCAACGCCATGTACGCAGTCAGCTCAGGTTTTTTTTTGAAGGGAAAGGCAGGAGAGCTGCCGTCCATTCATTGATAGAAGAAGAACGGTGCGACGCACCAAAGTTACAAGAGTTACAACGCAGCAAGGCTGCTGCACACCCCGGCCAAACGGTCGCGCCCACACGCGCAAGGCCAAGACCTTGCCTTGCGGCGACACACAACTAGAAGGGAAGGGGAAGGAAACAACACCGGCCACGCCGGGCACACTATCAACGCACACAACGACGGACGACTCCAAAATAGCAGACCTAGTAGACAACCAAGAAGTGCAGCAGAGACTAACACGACGCCTCCAACAAGGTAACGACGGATAAGACCCAGGGTTTTCACCCGAAATGAGGGAAGGGGCTGTAAAATGATGCCTCCAACGAGGGGAACGTCACCAAAGGTGACGCCACCATCCGCCTAGGAATGGGCAGGGCTTTCGCCCGAGCCCCTCCCCCCACCAATGCACAAAACGGCTGCCACAGAAGACCACTAACCGAGTCGCAGACTGAAACCGCAGGGCCGAAGAGCATACACGAAGCGCCGCCACTTAACACGGACGACGCCGCCCACACCAACAAGCACCCCGTAGCAGAAGTACGTCCAAGACGACAAGGGCGGGACCAAGCCAAGCAACGAAGAACCGCAGACACTCCCGGAGAGGACGTCAGCCAAAGTCGATGAGCGGGGGCAACGAGGGCACCACGAAGCCGAAGAAGTAGGCCACCCGACCCCGCCACCCGTCGAGGAAGACGCCGCCACCACCATCTAGCACCTCGCAGAGAGGGGAGGGAAAGACAGCGAAAGCGGGACCTCGCCAGGTGGAGGGTGAGCCGAGCCCCATGACCTAGCAAGGAAGAGGCCGCCATCACGAGCGTGCGCCTCACAGGGAGGGGAGGACAGAACGACGGTAGGTGGGACCTCGCCAGAGAAAAGGGACACGGTAGGTACGCTACTGCCGAAGGCATAGTGGACCACACCACAACCCCGGCGTTGACTTCCGGCAAAGCGGTGTCTACGAAGACGCCGGGGCACGCCCCTGGAGCTCACAAGCTCCGACCACGCCAACGGTAGGGGCGATGCCAGATCCGGGCCTCCTGCCGATAGATCTAGCTAGCACCGCCGACGTGGACCCCCTCGAGCGGCCTACCGACAAGGCGGGCACGAGGGGAGGGGTATGCCGATAGATCTAGCTAGCACCGCCGACGTGGACCCCCTCGAGCGGCCTACCGACAAGGCGGGCACGAGGGGAGGGGTAGGAAGGGAGAGGTAGACGAACGGGAAGAGTAGGCGGGCAGCGGACCGTCGGCCGCAGCGAGGAAGAGAGCCTGGCTGAGATGGATCGACACCGCTGGTGTAGAGGGAGGTCGGGGGCACCCTCCATAGGCCGCCGGATCTACGACTTGTCGGGGCCGGGTCAGCGCCGCCGACGAAGAGGAAGGACGAGGAGACCCTCCGGTGGCCACCACCGAGGAAAAGGAGGGGACGCGCCGGATCTGGGGAGGGAGGACGCCGCCGGCGAAGTGGGAGGCCGGGGAGAACCTCCGCCGGTCGGATCTGAAGAGGGGGGGACCACCAGCAGCGCCGGCCGGGTTCCGCAAAGCAGCCGCCACCGGGCCGTGGTCTTGGTCGGGAACTGCCGCCAACGAGGGGAGGAGGGAGGAGGAAGGGCGACCAGCCTCCCCTCCATCCTCCCGCGCGGCCGCGACGTCGCCGCCGGGCGACGGCATCGGCGCCACCGCCACCGCCCGCGGCAGCGGCAGCGTCGCTGCCGTCGCCCAAGAAGATGTCTTCTTCGGGACAGAAGACGGCCGGGAGGGGGAGCGGCGGCATGGCGGCCGGCCGCGCCGACCCGGCGGAGCTGGCGCTAGTGCTCGAGCTGTTCGACCGGAACGGCGACGGGAGCATCACGCGGGAGGAGCTGGAGGACTCGCTGGGCAAGATGGGCATCCCCGTGCCGGGCGACGAGCTCGCGGGCATGATCGCGCGCATCGACGCCAACGGCGACGGGTACGTCGACGTGGAGGAGTTCGGCGAGCTCTACCGCGCCATCATGTCCGGCTCCGGCGGCGACAAGGACGGCGGCGGCGGCGGCGAGGCGGAGGAGGAGGACATGAGGGAGGCGTTCCGGGTGTTCGACGCCAACGGCGACGGCTACATCACGGTGGACGAGCTCGGCGCGGTGCTGTCGTCGCTGGGGCTGAAGCAGGGCCGCACGGCGGAGGAGCGCCGGCGCATGATCGGCCAGGTCGACCGCGACGGCGACGGCCGGGTCGACTTCCCCGAGTTCCTCCAGATGATGCGCGGCGGCGGGTTCGCTGCGCTCAGCTAATCCATCTCTCAAATCTGAATGCGCTCATGCTTCTTGATACTTTAGCGGGTGTACATATTGGAATCGCTTCACGTAACCACGCTCGAAATTTTTTTCCCCTTGTTTTTTTTTTTCTGGGTTTTTTCGTTCCTTAATTATGGGCTTGCTGATTAATTACTGTACTGCGCTTGCTCCCAAGAATCGCTTGGGGGAAGAAGAGAAGGATTGTACTGTATGATTGTATGGATGGATGTACTGAAGAAGGTTGTAACTTGTAGCTACTAGCTAGGCATGCATGCAGAGGCGGACCTAGCACTGGGTCTGGTCGGGCTCTAGCCCCACCTACACTGTCTATAACAGTAGAGCCCCATCTTAGACCCACCTATAAATTTTAGTATAAGATAGAAGAGAAGAAAGGGCTAGGCTAAACTTTATATTTAACCCTTGAGCTAAACTTTAGCCCCTGCTATTAATTTTGGCTGCGTCCGCCCCTGCATGCATGTATGGGCAGACCACCTTTGCTAGTGAAAGAAAGGGGTTCGATCTGTTCACTTCAAAGCCTCTGTACTGTACAATTACATACACCCCTCAAGAAAAAAGCCTCTGTACATACACAACAGATACACTTGTTCTGAATCCGCTGCTTTTGCGGTCTTGCCGTCGGCATGCCAGTTTGATGCCACTTGTTCATTTCCTGTTAGCCCGTTTTGGACTTAACATCGTGATCTCAAAAAGAAAGAAAGAAAACAAAACAAAGCAGATTATCAACAGCGGAATTCAATTCTACCTTTCGATCGCTGGTTCGACTTCGACATATATGACAGCGGATTGGAATTGGACTGTGTCTTCCCTGCACTATCGGCTACTGTTTGAATGAGCTTACCGCTCGATCTGCGTCGTCATCAATGGGTAAATAGAGAGAGACTCTTGTGATGAGAGTTGCATTCCGGTTCGACAAATTGAGGCGCCTGTGTGAGACCTCTTATCGCTTTACCTGTTCAAGGTCTGCTTCAGGCCTTAATTGCGGTCTGGTGTCAGGATAGTCAGTGCATGCCCCTGCTGGGCGCTGGCCTGCGTAGTGCACTAGACAGGATGGGAATGGAGCAAAAATGAATATCCGTGGATCTCTTCTAGTTAAACTAAATAAACTAGTTTTTTAATTTCTTCCTTTGCTTTTGTAAATATAGTTCAATTAAGTTGATCCAAAAGATCCACAGGTTGATCCATTCCCATCCTGGCCCACTAGTGCGTACTGCGTAGGCGTACATGTCAACATGGAGACATCGCAGGTGCCGTCGCCGGAGACGGACGCCTTTTGGTCGTGCTGCCGGCGTCTGGCTATAGAATTCAACGCCATGTACGCAGTCAGCTCAGTTGGCCCGGTAAAAACGGTCCCAGGTCCATTTCTTTTAATAACTTATTTAATTTATAAATGACCAACTTAATTTGACTATGCAAGACATGTATGGTCCAAATAAATTGGTCACTTATAAGTTAAATAAGTTAATGCTTAAGCTTACCGCCTTTTGCCATCATTATATATTTTATAGGGTTAATATCACTGTTACCATTATAATTTGATCTCTTACCGTGCTTGCCATTTTTAAATCGGGTCACTCACCGGTCCCATTTTTGTGGAGTTTTCCTCTCAAACATTCCATTACGGAACATTACATGGCAAACCGTGTCCCAAATACATGAGGAAATACGTTTATAGGGTGGGTCTTATATGTCATTCTCATATTCTTCTTCCTCCTCTCAACTATCTCCCCCAACTCTGACCGCCTCCTTCCCTATGCACCGTCGACGGTGGTCTCACCTCCTCCAGCTTATCATTCACTGTCACCGGCCTCCCCGAGCTCGTTCCCTCTCGCCGCTACGCTCCCCTCCCCATGCTCGCACCCCTCGGCGGTGGGAGTTATGACGAGATTGGCGACGGTGGGAAATGAGCGGAGACGACAGCAGCGACAACGCCCATGGAACTTCTTCCTTCTCTTCTCTTCCCCTCCTCCTCCATCTCTTTACCCTGCTCCCGCCGCCGATGGAGGAAGAGATAACACGAGCTCAATCTGGAGGAGCCCCTTCCCCCAAGCTCGTTCCCCATCAATCCATCATTGCGACCAACCCCTCTTGGCTCGCCAAGGACGTCATCATCCTCTACTCGCCCTGATGCCATCTCCTCCCTCAATCCCCTCACCCTAATTGGAGCCTTCGTCGTTGTCGGATTGGGATCTAGCAGATACGGTGGCGAGCATAGAGTAGCGAGCTCAGCGACGACTGCGGATCCGTGGGTAGCAGTGGCGCGGGGCATCTCACCGCCATCATGGGTGAGCTCGCTAGAGTTGAACCACGGGAGAAGAGAGAGAAGGTGGAAGGGAATGGACCGAGGAGGAGGAAGAAGTGGGCGTCTAATGGGTGGGGACCACACATCAGACAATATTGACGTATTCCCTCTCGTATTTTGCCCCGTAAAGATCTATAGTGGCATGTTTGAGATAATCGGAGAGATAAAGTGGCACAAGTGCGAGACCCATTTTAAAAATGTCAATCGTGGGAGGAGGCTATTTCAAAATGGCAACAATGGTATTAACCCTATTTTCTAGGGTTAATATCACTGTTGTCGCTATAACTCGCCCCCTGACCACGCCTGCCATTTTTAAAAGGCCTCACTCAGCGTTGCCATTTCAGTCGTTCGTCCCTCTCATACGTGCCATTACGAGGCCTTACAGGGCAGAATACATGGCAAATACGCAAGAAATACAGACTGGCAAGTGGGACCCACTTGTCATCCTCATTTGCTTCTTCTTCTTCCTCATTCTCTCTCTCTCTCTTTCTCCCCACCGCCGCCCTGCACCCACCGCCGCCACCGCCCTGCACCCGCCGCCGCCCAAGCTCCGCGCCGCGCCTCCTCGCCGGCGAGCTCCACGGCGGAAAGGGGAGGAGCTCCACGTCGGTGCTCGGGAGGAGGAGGCTGAGCTTAGGGGAGGAGCTACACGCCAGCGAGCTCCATGGTGGCCGAATTGAGCTCCACGACGGCCAAATCGAGCTCCACGCCTGCCGAATTGAACTCCCCACACACGGCCGCCGCTGGCTTCCTCCACGTAGAGCTCGCGGCCTCCGCCTTTTCCACGGTCTCCTCCTCCCGAGCACCGGCCTCTTCCTCCCGAGCGTCGGCCTCCTCCTACCCCAAGTTCGCTGGCCTCCTCCTCCCGAGGCGGCGGCGCGGAGCTCGGGCGGCGGGGGGGCGCAGGGCGGCGGCGGAGGGCTGGGCCGAGCTCGTACGAGGGAGGCGGTGGGGCCTAGCTCTGGCGGCGGCGCGGGTTGCAGGGCGGCGGCGGGGCGGTGGCCGAGCTCCTGGAGAGAGAGAGGGGATTGGGGAAGAAGAAGATAGAGGGTATGATAGGTGGGACCCACCTATCAGCCCGTATTTTCCCTGTATTTACCATGTATTCTGCCCCGGAAGTCCTCGTAATGGAATGTTTGGGAGAGAAAAGCAGTTGAAATGGCAACGCTGAGTGAGGCCTTTTAAAAATGGCAAGCGCGGTTAGGGGGCGAATTATAATGGCACTGATGATATTAACCCCTCACACCTTCGCACTATGTCTTGCGCGTCAATGACCGTAGTTGGCTAGAAGAAACCTTGCTTGTAGGCCTTTCCTACTAGGGTTTAGGGTTTAAGAGTCTAATGGTGATCTATAGTTAGCGTTACTTCATAATTTCCATCATTCATCTCTCATTTAACTGTTCATACATCATAAAAATACTTTCTTGTTATTTTATTTGTTGTCTTAACTCAATGTGTTATATTTTTACTAAATTGTTATATTTTACGAAACTTTCTGTCAACTCAATATATATTCAATTGGAGGACAAGGAAGCTTGCCACGATCAAGCATGAAAATAGAGTAGAGACTAGGGAGTTGAGGATGTGGAAGCATATTGCGTGTAAAAAGCTAGGAGTAGAGTTGAGTGAGTCAAACAAATTGATACTAGCAACTCGCCACACACCCAACGCGTGATAGTGGTAGCACTTGGGATTTCTCGGCCAGAAGTTTAGTTTTGGATCATGAAGAAAGCTCGGTGTTAGAATATATGGCATGATCTGATAAGATCATGGCTGATTTGATATGATACAATAATTATTAGGAATGATTGATTGTAATCTTCCGGATATGATTCGATTTTATCTCTAAGATTGCTTGAGATCCAAGCCACCATGTACTATATAACTGCCCTCGAGGCTCAACGGAAGAATAATCATCTCATTCATCTCATATTCATCCCTCTTAGAGCATGTACAATGATTGAAACAGCTTCTGTCTCTAACCATTGCCATGTCATCTAGAGATAATACAAGAGACTACCCATACAATGGGTTGTCTATAAGCTGTCTCCATAGATATTTAATGTTTGCATGGAGAAAAAAAATAAAAACAAACAATAGATTATCAAAAATTCAAAAAAAAAATTTATTTTTTTGAAATTTATATGTCAAGTGAGGTCTAGTTTTGTTTGAAAAAATGTGAAGAACCCATTTTTTAAATCGATTCGTTAATCAGAGTTACTATTCAAAAGATATAGCAAAACAAAATAAAATGGGCATTGCACTGGCTGCGTGCTGTCTTCTGATTGGCTGCATGCTGTTTCCTGCGCGCTGCTGCATGCTGCGCGTGTTGCTGCAGGCGGCTTAGCGCCGTCGCTTGGCTAAGCGCCGGCTGCAGCATCTCTCCTCCTTAACTCCTGTACATATAAGCAAAAATATGATGTGACATCTCTTATAGACAGCTTACAGACAGCTGAGGTGGAGCATTGTACATGCTCTTACATGGTATCAAAGCGGTGCCGTTCCTAAGCCACCGCCCAACGCTTCTACCGCCCCGCCCCTGGGAGATGGTCTTGGCTCCATGATCTCTCCCGGGGGCCGCGCATTTCTTAGTTAGAGTTGGAGTCCTTTACCAGTCACCTTCAAATCGGTTTCTCTCCAATTTTTCCGATCATAGATCGGTTTGCGTCGCCCCGCCGACCCTGTTGATGATCCTTGGCTCCGAACTCCACCCGCTCGTCGCTGCCGCCGACGGCGGCCTTGACGCCCTAGCGCCTAGCCTCACCGTGCCCGCGCTCGGTCTAGGCTTGGGCGCCGTTTCCTCCGTCGACGTCCTCTCCTTCGGCCGGACCTCGCCGCGCCCGGCCTCGCCGTGCCCACGCTCGGCCTAGGCTTGGACGCACCTCTCCTGTGTAAGCGACCACCTCTCCTACTGCGTCGCCGGCCTCGCGACGCCTCCTCTGTCCTCGTGCCACATTAGGCGCCGCCCAGGATCGTTGCCCTCACGTCGCGCTCCCCCTGTCGTCCACGAGCATGAGTCGTCACAGCACCGAGAACAAGGTTGTCGCTGCGTTGCCTTCCTAGGCCCAGTGCCGATGCCAGTGGTCTCGTCATAATCATCTTCACCACCGGGATTGGATCGCCTACATCTAGCGTGTCGCCGTCGCCAATTCTACTCCTCTACTCCGTGTCGCCGTTGCCGTGTTTGCGCCCTTCTTTGCGCCACGCTTCGTTGCCGTGTTTGCGTGCCTTTTTGCACCACGTGCCGCTGTTGTGTTTGCACGTCTTTTTGCGCCACGTGCCACCAACACCATTTTACTTCTTTGCTACCTTCTTCTGGGCTTCACGTGCGGCTCCCTCGACATCGGCTACTTCGACTCGGCTCCCTCCATGGCTACGACCACTGGCACCTTGCTCTCGGCTACCTCTCCATCGGCATCAAAAGGGCTACTGTCATCCTCGTCGGCTTCTTCTCCAGTCTTGAGCGTACGATGGTACCGCTACGACTGTGGAGGGATATTGGCTTTTCTCAGCCATTTTCTCTGTTCGTCTTGATCAATGGGCTACCGGGCAGAGGCCTGCTCGGCGTAACGCTGATGACCGGGTAGGACTCCGGTCCTTGGCACCGGGCAGAGGTTGCTGGGGTGCCGCTGTGGTACCTGCTGCGGGGTAGGGGTTATCCAATCCCCGACACTACCGGTATTCGACTGTTATGGTAGGATCGGCGTATGATCGCGCATGATTCTCCCAAATCATACGCGTCATTATTCCCAAGATCGGATTAGGATCGTGCATGGTTCTCCCAAATCATGCACGTCATTATTCCCGAGATCCTTCCCTATCTCTAGGATTGCTTAAGATCGAAGGACCTTGTACTCTATATAAACGCCCATGAGGCTCAATAACAATAATCCATTATCCTATTTCTCACATATCATCTCTCCAACAATCGGAGCAGGGGCGGATCCACCACCAGGGCTGGTGGGGTCGCACAATAATCCATTATCCCATTTCTCACATATCATCTCTCCAACACTCAGACTCGGAGTACCATGGTTCCAGAAGGAACTCCTTAGGAATATAATTGATGCACACTCACAAGTCAGCTGCTAGTCCAAAATCAATAATTTTAAAGTCCAACACCCTAATAGTAGATAGAAATTGAAAAGATTAGTACAACAAAAAATTCAGCAAAATATCGCAAACACTATGTTGGCTATTACCTTATGAAAATATTATATTTTGGGGTTTTACGTGTCATTGGACAATCCCTGTTGAATGAAGATCATCAAGAGAAAATAAGAGTTGCCTCATGATTGTTTGAATAATCTTATGCTTTCTTGTTATTTCCTTTCTTGTTATGCTTTCTTGTTATTTCCTTTCTTATGATTGTTTCTTTTGAATAATCTTATGCTTTTTTGTTATGATTTTGAACATATCCAAGAATCATTGTCTTAGCCTGAGTAAACAAAAGTAGAATTAAACAGTAAGTGTTGAGTCTTATATTCTATACCTCTTCTTATGCATGGTAAGTTGGTAACCCCAAATCGGATCAAAGTTTGCGAGATATAATTGACCTAACACAGTATCAACAACGATATGTATGAATTCCATATAGATCAGAGAACCAAATAATAGCAAAAAAGAAATCATGATGATAGAATGGTTTGGCAAAGTTGGAAAAAATCCTTAAGCACAAACTCAAATGTGCCGAGACATTGTCGTTCTCACAACCCTCTTAAATTGCTTAGAACCATCATAGGCTCGTAGCACATTTCTTTGATATATATTATACGACGATATGCTTTACCAATTAGGAACCTAGGATATGCCATGGCATATACTGAAAGGATCGATATGCCGCCTAGAGGGGGCGAATAGGTGGTTTCAAAATAAATTACTCAATTATTACAGATTCACTAGGCTGGATGTTCCTAACCCTGGTGTAGGATGTTCTGACCTGAATGGGCTGCACGAAAATCAGAGTTAAAACAGAGATGGCTGGGAAGGATGTTCTGACCTTACGTCAAATGTTCCTTCCCAGATCAACAACAGAAAATAAATCTTGCAAGTAAAGCTGGTTTCTAACAAGTATCAAGCTTAGATACTAAATGGAAACTAAATCAAGCTAGTAACAATAGTAGAACACGCTCAACTAGTAGAGAAATAATCACAAGTTCAAGGAAAAGAATAAGTGAGAGGAACCCGAATGGTGATTTTTATCCCGAAGTTCGAATCCTTGAAGGAGGGTCCTACTCTCAGTTGAGGTAGGCTCGGTTGCACTTGAGCCTGGGTCACCAAGACCCTAATCCTCCCAACGTTGCACAAAGAACTCACCGGCTTCACTAGTGAATCCTTCCCTTGCGGAGGAGGAGACAAGCCTTCACAAACTTCCGACGGCTCACCACGCCGAGTTAGGAGCTCACTGGCGATGCCTAGCCGTCTAGGAGTCCTTCACCCTCCAAGAGTAATACATCCGACGAGAAAAACAAATTAGAGGAGTGCTAAGTGCTCTAGAACAAGAATCCTCGAATTTGTGGAGCACTAGGATGCCTCACTTCTCTCAAGATTTGAATTTCAAGTAAGAACAAGAGAGAGAGAGAGAGAGAGAGAGAGAGAGAGAGAGGCTAGAGCTTGAAGAGCGCAGGTGCGAGAAGTTATAAATGTGAGTGAATGCTCAGTTTATTTGGTAGGTGGAGTGGGGAGAGGCATAAATGAGTCCCATGTGAAATAGTAGAGCCGTTGGCCGCACCCAACAGGTGGGATAATACTACCCACGCAGGGTGGGATAATATCACCCAGCCTTCTCTGTCCAACGCTCGAAAAATTCCAGCAAGTCTTGGATGGGATATTCGGGTGGGATAATCCCACGACCTGCTCACCTCACTGGACATCTTTGATGTACTAATGCACATGAAGGTTAATCTAATGGAGTAGGCACTAAATAGGGAATTTCTCAGGTAGAAAATTGAGGAATTATTTTTGAGCATTTAGTTTCCTATAAATTATTTTTCCGCCGCATCCCTCTTTATAGTACGGCATGTCTAAGACTCAAATAAATAGAGAGAAATAAGTAAAACCCTGTAGTATTGATTCCATGCTTGGAATGCACATATTTTTTAGGGATACATTTCTTTTGACCTACATTCATCCTGTAGCAAATTCTTAAATAAAAACTGTTAGCTTTATAATAATTGACCTTAAATCACCAAAACTCACACAAGGGGCCTAGATGCACTTTCATATAATACTTATATTATTACTGGTTTCATAATCCTATATCATAGCAAGAAAAAAATCATAAGGAAAATGAAATAAATGATCAATCCAGTAGTTTTTCATGAACCATATAACAGAAATGATGAATTATTGTATGGTGCACACATGCACATCAAGTTTTAGATATGGTATATACAGCAAAAAGGACAAATCAATAGTGATGATTGTTAGTTTGTTACTATGTAAAAGCTTGCAAATATATGTTAAATAACCAAATCTAATAGCTATCACAAAAAAGATTACCACCAAGCTGATATCATCACCCTTCACTTCAAGATATGAACTTTTTTCTAATAAACAGGAAGCAATGTGTATAGCAAATTTAATGTGATTGGAGTTGTCTTTTTTCCCCCAAAATAATATCAATACTACATGGACACTTTTATTTTGGCAATATTGCTTTCTAAAATACAATGGTTTAATCTTAGTAATGCTAGAACCAGTAAGAACATAGAAAAGGATAAGCTCACTTTATACATTGAAGTCTGGACTAAAAACAAAAATTTAAAATAATACGTAAGATCATGAGAAAAACGATGCAAATGTAGTATAAAAAGATATGAAAAATGCCACACCCCGTCAAAACCATACTTTGAGAACACCCGTGTAATGCGGTGCATTGCAATTTGGTGTAGAGATATATTATTTCATGAGTTGTGGATCTATGGGGAATCATGAGACAACTTCATAATGGTACAATACTGGAATTTTTTTCGCGGTGACATGCAAAGATGAAATACTCTACACCGCAAGTCTAGCAAGCGTCCACTAGGGCCACAACATGGAAGTCCACGGAGCCAATATGCAATGCTAGGCGCTAGTCTCACCAGGCCCACAACTCCCCTGCTTCATCTCGCTCAAGAACGAAACATTTTCGGGTTAATGGATGATTTGCCTTGAAGTTGAGTGACCCTCAATTTGAGCCCAGAGTATTAGTGGTATTGATGACATGGTATTGAAATTGATCAAGGTGCTAGGGTGTTCTAGGAGGTTCATGGAACCCTAGCGAGACGTCGGCAAGCTTCGGAATTGCTCCAAAAAGGTTAATGGCATGGCCTGGCGTGTGTTGAGTCCATGTCTAGATTAGGAGTAGCTAGGTTGTTTTTCGGTATATCCGCCCATACTTCAAAGGGGGTTTGAACCGTGTTGATCTTGTCGGATCGTAGCTCTACCTTGAACTTTGTTCTTGAGTCCAATTCACACTCAAACCTACCTAAAACCTAGCGAGAACTCAAGAGAGAGAGAGACTTAGGGCTTGCCCTTCTCTTAGCCCCTATTTTTCCAGCATATTTAATTATGCGCCAGAGCCCCGAAACCTCTCTGTTCGCCATTTTCCTCCACCGGACTAGAGTTCTCAATTTTGACCCGCCCTAGTGGTGCACCACCTGACCCGCCCCGGATCGGGTCGGGTTTATTATTATTTCAATTGACCGGGGCAAACCGGGGCGATGCACTGGTTGTTACCGGGGCGGGGTTGGGGCAAGGGCTGCGCCGCCCCACCCCGGACCCGGTTTGTATGTTTATGTATGGCTATGTTAATTCAACCTTGTGTTGGTGTATGAAAATTTGAAGTATTACTGCTATGTTGTGATGTGAACCTATCCTAAGTAGTAAGCACTTGTAATCTTGTATTGATAATATTATCGTGATAGGTAGTAAGCACTTGTAATCTTGTATTGTAACTAGTTTTATGATGTACTATTCTATTGTGACCAATTTTATTCTATGTATTAACAATAGAGCCAATATTATCATGGATATTGTTGTTGTTGCTTCTATACCCCGGTCTGGGTCGGTGCACCGGTGGGCCGGGGCGAGGCAATATTTTCTTAGCTCCGGTTTGGGGCGTGAAAGGATCTAAGGCCGCGAGGGAGGGGGGTGAAGCGGACTAAGTTAACAAATTTTAACCTATTTTTGGTTTTTCTTGTTTTAGTCAAATTAAGCAACAAGACTATCCCAAGTGATAATTTGACTAATTACTAAGCCTAAAACTAATCGAGTACGTGCGCGGAAGTAAACTAGTCCTAATAGCCGAGGTACGTGAGCAATAAGATAGCCGAAGCAAAGTAATGCGGAAGTAGTGCGAAAACGTAAAGGGAGGCTCACCGATTTTTTTAACGAGGTTCGGCGCAAAGCACCTACTCTTCGATGCGGAATCTCCCTGAAGAGAGACCGGGACTCTCTCTTCCCGTGCCCGCAATCCACTCGGTAAGCTTTTAGGGCGTAAGCCCAAGGCTCGCTTCCGACCCGAACAACGAGGCCGGAATCCACCACAAGTCGGTGGCTTTTCCGACACCCCGGCACCACGAAGTGGCGCCGACCTTCGTGGAGAAGGTGTTTGTACAAGTGACGCGGATGGAGACTTGACGAAGCTCAGCGTCGACGGAGTCTTGGTCACTTGGCGGTGACTCGGCAACTTGGACGATGACCCGGCGCCCCGGAGTTGAAGTCGTGCATGGCTTCCCTCGGACTTTGGCTTTGGCGAAGTGGAAGCACCCGGTTCCCGCACCAAGTGACCTTGCACCGAGGCAAGGGTTTCGTTGGTGTAATTGTACCTCCGGTCTATCATTAGTCAATTAGCATGCTTCAGGGAAGAAAACCCTAACGCACCTTTTGTTGGTGAGTGGGTCACCCACAACTCGACGGGGTCACAAGGATCAGGCGAGGATGAGGATGACCATGCAACTACGACGATCGCCACTACTTTTGTCGATTTGTCTACTCAGCAGCCTCCTCCACCTCCGGTCTACTTCCTAACATGCCTTGCTGCCGGCATAGAGTCACAAGATCAAGAGCCTCAAGTGCGCGAGTGGTGGTCCGGTGGAAAAGATTCAGACTCAACTTCCACTATTCCCTCTACACCAAAGGCTTCACCAACTCATGCTACAACTCCCATGTGCTTGATGGCCAAGCCCACTGGTAAAGAGGTAACAAGTTCTAGCTCTTGCTCATATTCTGATGAAGAGTGTGCTGAGTTGCTTGGTTATGTCAAATCAATTGGCTGATATAAGTAGAAAGGAAACTTTGAGATGCACTAGTGTACAAGAATCACTAGATGCTTTGACTTCTAGATATGAAACACTCATTGTTCGCCTAGTCGACCGATTACATAAGGTATGAAATCAACCGTGTCGGTCATTCAACCTCTTGTTCTTATTACCGATCCAATTGTTGAACCTTTCTGCAAGATTGCTGGCAAAGTAATCCACTTTGCATGCTGTGGAGAATTTTGCTCCTTGTCCATATGTGAGGATAGTGCTGTCTGAAATATTGTTCAACGGCAGGATTGGCAGCCACCGTTTTATAATTAACATATTTTCAACCTTGTCAGGCCAGACGCTCCATGTAATCCTATAATAGGTGGACGGCGGTCGTTTATCATACATTGCCATGCCTTAAAAACCAACCTGATGCATACTGTGATTGTGAACAAGAGATTGCAGTTACACGCATAAGATACAAAGCACCAAAGAGTAATGCTCAAAGAGTACCCTTCGCCGCCAATTATCATTAAAATTTCATGCATACATCTACAATGGAGTGTCAATGCAAGTTAACCATATACAACAATGTTTTACATCTAAAAATCTAGCAAACAGCAGCTATCCTACAAAACATCTATTTTGTGTACACCTCCCCATCATGATTTCACACTTTCACAGGGCCATGCTTCTGATGGCCATCTCTTTCAGAGTTGAAACCGATCTGTGAAACAACTTCAGACTTCGTCCAACTTTGTCCTGCGTGACAAAAAAAAATTCTATCAGCAAGGGAAAACAATTTCACTGAAATTTCAGCAGCAATCAGCAATAATCGATGAGGTTCAGGAAAAAACAGGGAAAATGGTGCATTCAAATTTGATCAAACATTAAAATTTAGCCACAAAAAACTCAGTAATTTTGGATTATATAAAATTGTTTTTTTATTGAATAATTTAGCCCAGAAATGGCTAGAAACTGTCAATTGTATCACTAGCCTCCAATAAAAATTTTGTAGCAATTTCCCTTATCAACATATTTACCCTGACAATGCCAACCATGAAAGAATTTTTTGAAACGTAAGCTAAGCATGAAAGGTAAGCAGATGCTGGACTTGTCAGCAAGTCATGTAGAAACTACTATATCATGTTAAATTTGCATATGCTAAGCCAAATCTGGCAGACAAACATTAAATGAAAAGCTGAGCGAAAACAATTGAGACAGATTCGAGCAGTCCAGAATTTTATCCATAAGCTTCATACCTCTTTTAAATGCTCTAACCTCTCCAGTATAGGAAGTAGTTCGTCCGAAAATGAAGAAAGATCTTTTGTGCAAGCCCTACGATTACAGAAATGCCATGGTTTCAAATTTAATCTAAATAGTAATTTATATAAACTTCATGCTTTATAGAACTAATAAACATCCATACTCGTCTTGAAAATGAACAAGGAGGATAGTGATGCCACATTCGGCGATTTGGAGTAGAAGGTTTATAAGCTGGTCTCGGTTTCCAGCAATGCAACACAAATCTATCATTGCAATGTACCGCCTGCATATAAAGAAAGATAGCTCTGTTACCTAATACTTAAAATGCTACCTTGTAGCTGATTATTGTGACAAGATTGTCCCAGCGAATAAAAAATGCACAAAGTATTGTAGAATTAGCTATACTGGTGTATGTACTGCCTAGGTGATCATGTGATATCAGAAAAGAAAAAAATCTTGACCAGCATTAATTATGTGTTGCTATGAGAGTGATACCAGATTGCCAAATATTGTCATGCCAGGCAGAATGAACATAATTTAGTCAAGCAAGCAAGGTTGGAAAAACGTGTTCGCAATTGGTTGTGTTGTATTTTTTTTTTTACTTTTGAATACATCTGTGGTTAGACTAAGACGAGATCACCACAGAAACTAAAATGACAATGCGGCCTATATCAGAAGTACAGAATAAATCACATCAGGAAGAATCTTGAAAAAAAAAAGAACCATATACCTTTTACGGATGCTATCATTGGGCGTAATACAGTCTTGCTTCATGCACAGCTTTATTATTTCATCAACATCCTTCCTGGATAACTCATTTAAATCACGAATCTACATGGCAAATGACAAATTATTATTGCAAAACAAAAGTTACACAGCACAACCACATATGAACTACTAAATCATTCAAATTATCTCTACTCCAAATACGTATTCTAACCTCCAAGTGCAGATTCACATTATATTTTCCATACTTGCAATCCATTCAAATTAAAATAAACAATGCAAACATGTGAAAAGTATGCTAGCTGACTAAATACCTTATTTAAAAACAAATATTTTTCTTCACCTACTCTTTCAAGAGCAAGTGTTATTGAGTTCAGAAGATCTGAAACCATCTGCAGTGTTGGTTGCTGCTGATGAAGTCCGTTATTATCATCGTGCAAAATCTGCAAGGCCGTGATGCAGACTGTTGTCAAAGACCCTTATGCTTATAAAATACGTATAAAGCAACAAATGTGTGCAGTCATGTTTTTAAATTTGGCAACATAAAATACGCAACTGCTGCGATTGGCAAAGAAAAATTGCATTAGTAAATTGGTGAGCTTATCTAGTACCAACTAGATAAGCACTAAATAATATCCACGCATGATCATGCAAACCACTTCACTTTAGGAATTAATCATGGGAAAATTTCTGAAGTATTCCTGAATATAGCATGAAATCGTAAGGTATAACATAAAAAGAATTCAAATATTTATCAACAAAAAAGAGAAATAATAGTAAATGCCAAAATGGAAAAGCTATTATTTAAAATAAACTTCAGTTTTTGAATGGTGGCATATCTTCTTTCAAATGATTTTCTGCATTCATTTGATGCCCAATCCAAACTAATTTGCATAATTGCAACAGGCTATTGTTTACACTAGATAAATCCTGTGGAAGTTTTTTCAAAATAATGTTTCATTAAATTACAGGTTTATTTAAAAGCATATTGTTGTGAAAAACATCTATTTGGGACAAAGAATAACAGGGGAAAAAATTGATAGGAAAATAAGTTAACCCCCATTGGAAAAGCTGAAAACCGAAATATCAATAGATATCATAACAAAAGGTACCAAACAAACAAATTATTTGCATAATTCAAATCTCAATTTTCCCAAAAAGAAAATAGAATAGTAGCGAGAAATCATATAAAAGTTCTTGACATATTCAGTTGGTTTCAAATAATCTTGAACCCCAATGAGAAATCCATTTTTCAGCATTTTTTGGGCCAAAATTTTATCCCTAGCAGTAAATCCAAACATTAAACAGAAATGTAGAGTATAAATTGTAATTTGTAATTTTCCAATGATCAGCATGGCACAGAGTGATAGAGCATTAAAAATGGACTATAATTAAGTCCAAGTTCAACAAGTTAAGGTTCCTCATACTTACTGTAAGGTGGGTAAGGTGGGCTACCCCAAGCAACTAGGGATTCGAGCATTATGGTTTTTGAGTAATATTCAGCACAGGATAACACACATCATTGTGTGACTCTACTCCTATTATTGCCAATTTCAACATTTATCACTTACTAATGCCAAGTTTCATAATATTTCGGAATGAAAAAAATAGGGAAAATAGAGAACACGCACATAAGCCAGCCAGTACTGCAAGTACACCAGAAAGGAAAAAGATATATGTAGAGCCGTAGATGAAAACCGAGCAGACTTGGATATTCCTAGACCAAAATCCAAATGTATGATTTACAGTTTTCATTCCAAACGTTTTTTTCAAAAATAGTTCTGTCAATTAACTTGATTATTGCCATTTCTTAGGGATAACTACGGGGATCCGCCCATTTAGTCCCACAGCAATAAACCACGAGTGGGGACGTGAACACAGGTGGTGAGTTTTACAATCAAGCATTCCACCACCAGGTGTCCAGGTACAAGACCGTTCTCATTATTGGCTATTAACAACAAGGCCAAACCTTTTCAATACTAGGATAACAGCACAGAAAAGTTTAACCTTTTTTTTTTGTCAGGGATCTTAATCAGTTAATTGTCACGACTCATCACCACCAAGATTTCGAGCAGTATACAAGCACAAGACCATGGATGAATGTATAGAAGTTTAAATATATAACTTACTTGGAACCGCATACCCTTCTTTGCGGCCAGAAAATATAGGTACGAGATTAAGCCAAAGCACAGACCAAAAATAATCAATTCTGACTTCTGATTCTGGTAAACAGTAATATTTACAAGCATTAGAAGAATCTAGGGGCATATAGATAGTACACAAATATAAATAGTTATATGCAGCTGCTTTAAAGATAACTAGTGCTTACCTCAATCATATTTTGTGATTGCATGAAATTTAGAGACCCAAAATCCAAACCAAAAAGAGAGTGCATCATGGAAAATAGATCTTGGACAAAGCTGCACTCATCATTTTCTTCATATGCCCATACCTATAAAATACTTAGCACTAGCATCTGAGAACCTCCATAACAGACATGACCAAAACAAATGAGAAGAGAATAACGTACCTTGCTGAGAATAGAAACCACCATATTAAGTCGCTCCAGAGTGAAGGCATTACCACCAGTTATGTTCTCCCTTAAAATGCTACTAAAAGCGGACTGATGATGCTTGGCAAAGTCCATTATCTCACGCACAATTTTGTTCTTCACCTGAATAAAAAAAAAAGTTTTTATGAACAGAAAAAAGTTTGTAGAAGGATATAGCATGTTAATATAGAATAAAATATATTACAATTGCCAAAGGGCATCATATGGTAGAAGGGACTCTACAAAAGCACAAACGCTAGAACATAAAGGGAATATCACTTGTACCATCAATAGAAATATTTTCCCAGAGGTGCACGCATACAATGACTAGACATATTTTCCCAAGCTGCACACATACGATGACATTGAAGATTTCAACTTTGGATTAGTGTAGATCCTTTCAAATGCTCTACAGCATGTGCTTTGCATTTGGAGGAGGTATTAAGGCCCTGTTTGTTTCAGCTTCAAACAGCCAGCTTTTGGAACCCCCTTCACAGCTTTTGGAACCCCCTTCAAAGAAGCCAAAAGCCACCAAAAGCCCAATTTGTACTGTGATATGAGTTTTTTCCAGAAGCTAGTTTTTTGTGGCTTCTCCCAAAAGCAGCTTTTAGAGAAGCTGCAACTCAAACAAGCTCAAACAAACAGGACCTAAGAGTATTGGTGGTTGTTTCATGGAGTTCTAGGGTTTGGTTTTGTATTTTATATTTATACTTTCAGGTTGTTCAATAGAATTTAAATATTTTCACACTCCAATCTTCTCAATCCACATTAACAATGTCCAACCAGAATAAATAAAGAAAAAATAGGATGCGCTGAAATATGTATCCACTAATGTTTAACTCATCACAGTTTTTAATTCGCAATAGACCATCATTTTTTTAGAGACTTTTATTCATTTTCATCATCCTATTTAACCAGAAATTACGCAAAATGTCCTAAGCAAAGAAATATGTTGAATTTATCGCTCCTGTAGTGTATGCTATGCTTCATCTGTGCTATATAGCATTTGGGCGAAGTAATGTAACAAAGTCTTATTCCTGTTTTAATTCCTCTTTCACAGTTTTGTTTATATATGAAGTTCATTCTTAGGGCCATCAACTACTGTGTCAAAAATAGCTCAAAATGATAAACCAAATGACTATTATCTCACAGTTTCATTACTACATAAATGGAATTTCAACACTACGAATATGACATGCTGAAAATGTGGGTCTCAACAACACTCTAACCTCAAGGAAATCAGCTGAGTCCACAAGAGATGTGAAAGATGTGACTATTCGCAGTATTGGTGCAGCAAGTGACCTTTTCTTGTCAATATCCCCAGCTTTTTCCTTCACAACATTGGAGGTTAGCCTTAAATATCCCTGAAGGTACACTAACACTTGTAAGTACATCCACATCAATGATAAGCAGTTAAATTTGGTAATGAAGTCCTCGAAAGAAATTGGGTAATAAAGGGCACCTTTATCTGATAACCCAAGTTGCATGATGAAAGATATTGTAGGGCGCCCATGGACAACAAAATCTGAGAACCATGCTTGCCATAATGGTGACTGATTCTCAGAAGTAATGAAAATTGAGAATCAATGGTGCAAAATCGCTGTAAAGACTCTGATGAAAATGATATGTCCTGAAAGAGAAAGTTGTTTATAAAACACAACATAGCAAAATGCTAGACAAAGACCTAGCATCGACATTATAAATTGATAATGCAGTGATGCTAATTACCAAAATACGGCAAGGGGTCTTAGAACAATAGATTATCACAAAAAATATTACCAAGCAACATTTTCCACATAAACGGAAATTATATAATGCAGAGCACAACCTTAACAGAACAACACAGATATATGTTATCACTAACGCTTAAAAAGGTGTAACTAAAGTTCTAGTTTCAAAAAAAGGTCAAATAAAAGCCATCTTGGCCACCGAACTGTGTTTCTTCATGGGTTTGCTATGATTAAGCGGTAAAGGGTCGTTTTGTTGCTTGGATCACCCCTACCTGGCCTGTATGAGGCATCCAGGTTGATCAGAAACAGGCTGAATGCAAGCCATGGTGTTTGGTTGTGCACATCGCCCAAGCTGCCAAGACGGTGTTTGGTTGCCTATATGCTCGGGGGCTCTGCAAGCCCACGCCACTCAGATTTTCCCAAGAGCCGATGACACCACTTTAAACGCTGCTAGCATCCATCCCATGCGCCAACCGCTGCCACTGCAATCTAGCTTAGCATCTTGGAATTACTTCCCCTCAAGGCCTCAACCAATTTTGGATTTCCCACCAGCCTGGTCAACCCTTAATGCAGGCAGCCAAACAGGCCCAAAGGCATCCAACATCTTTCCAACAAACCCATAAACAATGTCTCTTCCAAATCCACCAGATGGTTTGATCTGCACCATCCGCCAAATCTAGTACATTGGCCTAGCTTAGCTTCAATTCTCCCATTTCAGGATTCCTATTATATGTGTTCATATCGCATAGTATGCATACAGAACAGAAAAAAAGGACCACAAGCACAGGATGATTTTTACAAAGATTAGAAATATGGCCATGGCACAATAAAATAATGTCTAAACTCCAAAACTAGACAAGAAGGCCAAGAAATAGTTAGAACAATGGGGCACAGATTCTAGACCTTTGATAAATAGTTGCTAATGTCATTTAAACATGATCTGAGAATTCCTCGACTTTGAAGCTGGTTTAAGAAATACTTGTCATGGTCAATACTAATTAACGAGTCAAGAACATAGAATGAAATAGCTTTCCCAGCTTCACTGCCATGAATAGCATCCTTAGTAACCTGTAAAAAGAACAAAGACGCAAAATTAAACATCACATTACTCGTATAATCAATCATGTGATTTGGTTAATTTAGTCTGATTTCAACATCCACAAGATATAAGTAATTCCATAAATTCTAGAGTTTCGGAAACCCAAGTATATACCACTGCATACAGAATAATTCAATGGATAAAATTGGAAAGGGCGGTATGGAAAGTTCAAAATCAGGTCGCACAATGTAGAAACATGACCTGGTGGATAGTGATGATTGACGACAGGCACATATAGTGCATATAACAAATTTAGCATGGCCTCTTTGGATGAGATTTTGGTAATATTACCTATTTGTGCACCAGTTATGCTACAAAATTACAATACATTATCCATAACTTGTAGAAATTCACAAATATATTGCCCAGAATCTAATGTAGTAAGAAATATAATCAAAGCCAAAGTCAAAAGGAGAGTGCTACCCAAAACTGACAGGGGCATAATTCAAGTAATGACGGAAAATACAGAAAAATATCTTCAATCTATTCTGGCTTAATCTCAGGTGAAGTTTTCAATTGTCACTAAGTGCAGCCACCCACTCTTCTCTAACTAAATATGTTGGATGCAACCACCGGTACATGTTCAAAAACTACAGTTTTGGAAAGCAATTTCAACTATTTTGTGCAAGACATGAAACATTACAAAATTTCTTTTCTTTAACATCAATAGAATAATGGCGTACCAAATCAAAGACTGCTTGCGCTTCCTTCCTTATGATAGAAAAGTTGGCACGCGCTAATTCATTTTGTTCCTTGAGAACCTTTAAAAAGCACATCAGAACAATTAGGAAATACTTACATTACAAAATGCAAAGACAATATAGTAGAAAAGACCTTTTGAAGAGCGAGTTCGTCATCGCCATCTCCCTCTTGTTCTTCAAGTAGCAAAAAGCGAAGAACTGATGGAGGTACATCTGAGTCAAGAATGCTACGACAATATTGAAAATAACTCAATAGTAATGCATATTGGCTGCAAAAGATAGTTCGATATCAGCATTTTTTATTCACAAAAGGAGGGGAGAACAAGTTGACAAGGAATGATTCTCAGTACTCATTATCACCAAAGAGAGTGAAGTTACCGTCTTCTTAAGGCTTCAGAAGATTCGTTTCTCTGTATTGCCATAATGAGCTTGAACAATAATGAATTACAAGCTGCATTTGATAACTGCTTTGCCGAAATAATGTCAAGGCAAGTAACTGCATCAGAATCTGCCCCAGTTGGACATACGAATCTTTCATCCCGCAATTTAGCCATACAAGTCAATGCTACCTTGAAAAGTAACATGAATGCATATCAAAAAAAATACAGAAGATATGGTGCATGATGATATTTGATACATGTCAATTCACATCTCACTTACATTGGTTAGGACATAAGCCATTTTCACAGAACAATCTGGAGATGTTGTGGCACTCAATGAAGCGTCAAGCAGCCTGCATCATGCATTTGATAAAATTGGTACGGTTACATAACAAAAGTTTATATTCTATGAAAAGGGAGGCACCACTCACTCAAACAATAACTGAGAATGATCCTCAAGCAATGACATCCTTCTAGATACAGCTACCTGAAAACAATAAATAGCAGAGTCTTCACTTCATTAATTTTTCCAACCTAAGAAAAGCTAAGCAAACATACAACTCACTTCAACAATCTGAGACCAGCCAGTCAACATGTGAAGCTGGGCTGCTTGTTCTTCAAGATTTTTGTTATATCTCCAGGCCCATTTCAGCATATGGTGCAATGCATCTTTTAGCTCACCTTTCTCAGACTCATTTAGTTGCGGGTTCAATCCTTGAGACATCTGAACATATATAAAAAGCACATAAAATACATTTTTTATAAGAAAATAGGTATGGACATAACAAGAATAAATAAGACTGAACATATAACCTGGAGAAGTTTTTGATGGAACGCATCCAAATCAATCAATCGATCGCCTCTCTCTGAATAATAATATACACCACCAGATTCAGATGTTGCAGAATTCCTTAGGATCTCTTCAATCTATGAACACCAAAATTTGATGAGAATTAATGAAAACTAATAACTTGTGTTTAAAGTGTGTACCTTGGATTCAACTCTCAGGTTTGAAAGCAAATGTGAATATTTCACAGAAGTGTCTGGACATCTGAACTGTACAACTTCAAGCAAGTCCAAAATCTAGTGAAAAATCACACATAAGGTTCTCCAGCATGATAAATTTGTTATTTGTTAAAACACATGATTTTATCCACTAGCAAATAAAAGTTTAGCAACTCTATGATATTTAGTCTTGCGGTGTCCTGAAACTGAAGGATCATCATAATGAAACAGAGCTCGTCTTAAGCATCTAAGACAGTAAGCAATGGACCAAACAAATGACGCACTATGAAAATAATTAGATTAAAATCTGGAGTTATTACTCAATAATAAGAAACAAGACTACACTACATCCATAATTCAAGAAAACTACACTTCGAAGTTTGAAGAGCTGATTAACATAAATTGTGCTATTTGATTGTAGCAATCTTGCATAATATTAAAAGATCTCCATAGTCCATTCACAAGAATTATGGAAGGACTCCTTGTAATATTTAAATTCCAGTTTGGATGTCCCTTTTTTGGGCAATTCCATATTCCCATGGGATTATGAGAATATTGCAGGCGAAGAACAGAAAGTGAGCTGAGCTAAAGCTCTGTGTGGCTAACCCAGGATAAGGACGCTTCCTTAGGATTAGATAAGACCGTGAGATGAGAAGAGGTAGTCCCTGGGGCAATTTTTCAGAGGCATAGATTGCTGGGAAGGAGTGATGGAGCGAAGAGAACTCTATACTTCTAAGCAGCCATCCTTCACAGAGTATATACTTTAACCAGCTTACGAAGCCCTCCATACTGCCAATGCATCCGCAGCCACCAGTGTTTGTAAGGCCGGTGCATGTGCATCAGGTGCACCTTCCAGCCATCCCCAACTCTATCAAGTTCAGTGGCTAGGCCATCAACAACACCAAGTCCAGTACCATACAAGGCCCTACAGGCTACAGTCCACAAAACATGGTACCACCAGATAGCACCCCCTGAAGTAATACTTGCTCAGTGGCCTTTGAGCTCCAAAAGTTCACTACTACCTCGGTCCCAAAATAACTGCAGTTCTGGCTATGCACTTGGACATGAGTAAGTCTAGGTGCATAGCCAAAGCTGCACTTATTTTGGGACGGAGGGAGTAACTTTTAAACCAACATTTATGAATAGTGAGCACCTAGGGTTTCTTTGGTTAAAAAATTTGTTCATGCATACTCTTCTAAACTTCAATAGTTGTTCTGTCGGCGTAAAATCAATAGATTTTTTTATTCATGTATATGCTATCTAGCAAAATAAAATTAAATGTAGCCACCTAACGGGAGTGGAAGTAGTTTATCATTATCAGAAGGAAATGGGGAAAAAAATCAAGGCAGGCAGCTAAGGTAAATTGGCCAATTCAAGCCTGCAACCAAAAATAAATTTTGGATTATTACCAGCCAGAAACCACCAAATTTTCAGACTTCTGGTGGTAAGTGGTGCCCAGCTAGTCCCCAGGTGTTTTTACTGAGAAAGTAATAGCTCTGAATAATTGGGTAAAGCAGCAGTGGCATACTATCTCCCAGTTACAAAAGAGTGGCATACTATCCGTACAGCCGAAGGCGCTGGCTTCGACAACAGCCCGCTTAGCCCGCGTCAAGGGCCGTACCCGTTGCATGCTGATCTAGCACGTAACAGTGCACTGTGCAATCAAACTATGCAAACTTGTGGAAAATGAAAATGATGTGCAGATTTTTCTTGAAAAGAACTGTTAAAGTATTATGATTTTATTACACAAAAAATGTCCGCAAACAACAGTGACAGTTATCAAACTTCACCTTATTTTTTTTCATTGTTTCATAGCTGGCACCAATGGACGTGACAGGAGATTGGGACATGTTTGCGCTCCTCAAGTGCTCAGCACAGTGACCAAAAGAATGATAAAGAATAGCCAGACAAGCTTCCCGATACACCGATGATGATATATCAGATACATGTAATGCCAATGCCAGCATCTTAAGCAACCATGCCCTCTGAAATCAACAAATTATAGTTTAACAGAACAAAAATACCAACAAAAATAAATGATTAGCAGGCAACCATCAAAAGGCTATACTATTCTTAATAGCAGTAGCATAAATTTTGCAGCTCAGATACGACTGCTACAATGCAAATAGCAAAATTTTCAGATCCCCAACAGTCCAGTTATTTCCCAAGTCCCATCAGATTAAATAATTTGTTTATTAACAAGCCAGTTATCTACATTCCAGGATATAGACATAATAGAGGAACTAATGTAACATATCCACAGAATATGAAAAACGCACTAAAGGTTGCTAAAAGAAGTAGCAAGCATGTTGATAAATCAATATGTTTTCAGATTGTGTTATCCAGCATTTTTCAGTTTTTTTTTGGCATGGATTTTCTTACTAAATTCAATTCCATATATAAAAAATAATTCAACAGAAGGTTTAATCACACAGTGAATTGGCATCCTCAAAGAACTTCAAAAAAAACTGAGGCAAGCTAGAAAGCTCAGTGTTTAGATCATGATACCTCATGGAGCATGCTGATACGAAGAGATTGATTATTGTTCCTTTTGGGAAGTGGAGAAATAGCAATGGTTCCAACATGCTGCAATTAGTAAGCATGGAAGATTATGAGTTCCAATTCAATCTGTTAGTTATGTTGATTCAAAAGAGAGAAACAAAAAAACCTTAGAAAAGAACTGGTATTTGGATGTACTCAAGAGATCCATGACAGGTCCGCAAGTTGAAGGATCAAGAGATAACTCATACAGAAGCTGGATTTAGATAGGACATACACAATTTAGCGTAAAAATTAAGATCAGACTTCCAAATTCTTGATTACTACATCAAAAAAACAAACCTGAAAACTAAACTCATGAAGTAAGGCATTAATATCTGATTTTGTCACTTTTTCAAGATTGTCAAGGATTATCTTCAAACAACTGCAGAATAGTGACAGTCGGTTCATCAAACAAGGGTATTACTTCATACAATCAACATTCTGAAGTTACCTGTAGTGGGACTTTGGTTTTAAAATTGTTCGTTCTATGGATCCATTGACATCAAATCTCAAGAGTAAATGGGTAATATTGGGAGCTGGACGACAAATATTGTCAATAAGTAACTGCGCAAAAGCATTGCCAGTAAGCAACAGCATAGACAGGTTATTTAATAGTTCAAAGAGGAAACTCAACGAAAGCTACAGATAACCTGCATAATCAAAACACCAACATCATCTTTTGTGTTCTCTATGACCTGAAAATCATCAAATCGAAACTCCAAGCAAGCAGCATAATCCTCGATTACAGATTTAGCAACATTTGCTTTCAAAAGCAACTGTACAAGACCAACTATTCTCATACTGCAATGGACAAAAGACAAGGACTTCATTAAAAAGGTAAACCTTCAATAACTAGCAGTTTAAGCAGGCAGCACACAGCAAAAGCACAAGTAATTTGTGTGTATATATACCTCAGGATGCCCATAAGTTTTATTGAACACTGTTGAATTTGAGGAAGATAGTCATATCGTACAAACTCCAGCAAAGCTACAATCTGTCGATGATTTTGAGCTAATATAGCGTCCAAAGGCTGCATAATTTTAAGGACCACATATAATCAATCAGATAGAAAGGAATGACCAACTAAACCAGAATTTAACATAAAGAAATAACCAAAAACCTGATACAGTGGGCGGTAGATATCAGCAAGAGACTGATCTCTCTCCATCACAAGAATAAATATTTCCAGTGAAACATGAACAGTTTTCTCCAGAAGAATCCCATAAGTTTGAGTAGTTCGCTCATTAATAAGTGTGTCAACACCCACTAATATGATGTTCATAATATTGCGGAAAGCAACTTTTCCACTCATGAAATCCTGCATTTGCATTTCACGATAATAAATTATGCAAAATGGAAAATGTACATATAGAGATTGTGTAGCATATACACCATAAAGCATAACCAAGCAAGCAATTACCTACTAAAGCAAATAAAGTAAGTTTCATACAAATTAAAGAACGCAAATTGTATATCCATCAGGTACAACTAACAAACTATTGAGAAAAAAGTGATCAAGATAAATATTGTTATGTGCACATGGGCCAGGAGGGCATAGGGCAGACCACCCACGAGCGTGAACAGTACCTCGGTACTGCAATCCACGTGCACATAACAAATATGTACTTGATGTTGACAAGCGTGAGAATTTTGACAGAAAATATCATGTTATATTCTTAAAAGTGTTTCCCTGAGCTGATAATATAGCTACAAAGGTATTACACATCGAAAGAAAGATAAAATATCACAATCCAATTAATGCTAGTGCCACTACCAGCCACCATATTTTAGCCTTAATGTTGCAGATACAGTAAGAAATGTGCTGCAAACATGCCAATCGGCCAAACAAAATGGAAAAAAAGGCCGAGAAATATAATATGCCATATTGGAAGGAATACACTGGACAATGATTAAGGTGTGTGCAATTCACAAGAAAAAAGATCCAAATGGAAGAGAGTTGTGTCCTCATATTGAGCTTGCATGAGATGCTCTGCTTGAAAATAAGTGGCATACTTTGAGTAGTTCTAGGACAGGAAGCTGCCTCTCGACAGAGGCATGTGATATTGTTGAAGGTCCAGATGTGCTGACAGCAGCATAAATATCATCCTCCTTGATATCATACATCCTCAAAACCCTGCATTTGAACAATAAGCAACATATTTTTAAGAGCAATGTTGCATCGCACAGCAGAAATAAGTTTAGGCCTCATTCTCTTCGTGTTATCTTAACACGAACAGAATGAGGCCTTAGTCTAACAGAAGATTTGTAAAGTATAAACTTGTTTGATTCTTTCATTGAAGCATATCTCTCCCCGCTAGATGGGATAACTTTGCCATTCTCTTTTACTCTGTTTAACTTTATTGCATATAACGTTCTGTACAATTATTTTTTGAATATAATGTTTTAGTAGAGTTCTTCAGACTGTTTCCCATCCAAAAAAGGCAGCTCGAAACATAAAAAATATATGAGATATATGTCAATCTTGGTACCCACATGCGGAAGTGCTCCAAGCAGGCAAGAGCCAATTCCCACTTTTCCCGAGGATCAGCATAGGCTCTTTGAGGAAAAGGCCCAAAGACATCGTCATATACAAACTTAAAAATACCCATGAACCTGTTAGCAAAAGAATCTTACTTTCCAAAATGTTTGAGATCGAGCAAAAGCATAGAGCAATTTAATAAGTACCTCCGGCCTTTGTCACTAATGTTTCTTTCTTCTGCAATAAGAGCATTGACCAAGTTGAGAAATGATATAGTTGAGGGATAACTCTCCCTCCTTGCTTCAACTTCATTCAACTCAAATCTCATGTCGTAGACCTACTAGACACTACTTTTGTCAACAATGTAGAACATTAACCAAGCTACTTACACTAGTATACATGTGTACGTTTTCCATTTATATAAATGAACATAGAAGTATCGAACAACCATCAATTGTGTGCACACTAGAATTTATACTAGTAGTAGCATGTACTTATTCCATTTTCACAAGTAATCATATGTACTTATTCCATTATACACATGACATAGAAAAACCATTAATATTGTGCATGCTAGAATTTATGAGATTTTGCAGATAGAGTGGTAGTTGACTTTACATGAAATAAAATAAAAGGAAATCGGTCCGCAACTATTGCTGTTGACACGATTTGGCCCTTAAAGAACAGGCAAAACTGATCCCAGAAATTACAACATCAAACACAAAAGACCCTTTAAACAGTCAACACAACATTTTTGGTGGCTTAGGGTGACATGGAGAGCACGTGGCAGTTTTTGGTAAACAACAACAACAACAGAACCTCTAGGTCCCAAACAAGTTGGGTAGGCTAGAAATCAATCCTAATAGAAGTCATCAACTTCTTTTATATATATTAAAAAAACTAAAGAGGATGAAAAGCTAGGTTATGGTTCAGGCACGTGGGTTGCTAATTTCCATGAGCCCCTATCTAAGGCTAAGGCCCAATTCTCGAGGTGCACTCGAGAGCTGGATCCCCTGTTTGACTTGGTTTTAGAAAGCTTTTAGACATGCCTTCAAGATACAAAAAAAGACGGATAAAAAAAGTAAATTATTTATATTTTAAACAAAGATAAGTCAAATAAGATGTAGAGAATTGGACTTAAGATTAGGTATGTTCCATAGATTGCTAATTTCCATGCGCCCTATCTAAGGCTAAGTCTATGGGTATGTTCCAATCTTTCAAGCCTTTCCTTATTGCCTCTTCCCACGTCAAGTTAGGTCGGCTCCTAGCCTCCTACCACTCCTTATATTATCACCAGTGCTTATGAAGGCCTTCGTTGAATGTGTCCGAACCATCTCAACCCATGTTGGGCAAGCTTCTCTTCAATTGGTGCCACCCCAACCCTATCACGTATAACTTCATTACGAACTTGGCCCAATCATATGGCAACAAATCCATTGTAACATATGCATCTCTGCTAGACTTAACTACAGGAAATGACGTCCTTTAGTAGGCCAACATTCTGCCCCATACAACATCATCGGCCTAATCAGGCCGGCTTATAGAACTTACATTTTAGCTACTGTGGCACTTTCTTATCGCAATGGATGCCAGATGTCACCATTTCATCCACAGATCCTATAAATAGTATCATCAATATCACAGTTTCTCTACATCATCGCCACCAAATAACGGAAGGTATCCTTAATTCCTTATTGGGTATAACTTGTCCTTCTAGGGTAACATTTCCTTCCTCCTGCCTAGCAAAACCAAACCACACCTCATATATTCAGTTTTCGTCCTACTAAGTCTAAAGCACTTTAATTCTAGAGTTTATCTCCACAACTCTAATTTCCTATTAACCCCACTCCTACTCTCATCAGCTAGCACCACATCATCAGTAAAGAGCATACACCAAGGGATGTCTCCTTGTATGTCCCCGGTAACCTCATCTATCACCAAAGTAAATAAATAAGGGCTCACAGTTGACCCTTGATGTGGTCCTATATTGATAGGGAAGTCATGAGTGTTAGATATAATCTTGACATTTACTAGAAGATTGTAGGAGTGGCTAGTTGGTAGCTCCATGAAGATGCTAGTAGCATCTAGAACATTTAGTTTTGCTACTAGTTTCATAGATGAAATAGATAATACATACTAGAAGCAGCTAGCTATGACTAAGACTCAAATATTAATAGCCAGCTATAGAATGTTGTAGATATATGGGTTGGGGATAGCCGGATAACAAGTCTATAAATAGGACTTGCAAGTGCACTCATAAATAAGAATGATCAGACAAATGCAATGCAGAAATATAGAAAATAGTCTGCTTGCTTCTTGTTGCATTATGTTTCTTGCCATTTGTGCTAGCTCCAGCTTGTGAGATTAGTTGTTAGGCTGTGAGTGGCTGTCATCTCCTGGTCTAGAGGCAACCGTCACATGTCCGTACACTTGTCACAACATTGTTGTACATATCCTTAATAAGGGCTACATACTTTGTTGGGACTTTGTGTTTCTCCATCCAATATGATGGGATTTTTTCATCAGTGGGGCCACATGTCAAGCCCTCTAGAGGTATGCAGCCCGTCTAGCTACCACTGCTAGCTAACTCGCCCTAGCCATGACCAGCCTCCCGGTTAGGGGTGGAAACGAGCCGAGTTTGAGCGAGTTAAGGCCTGGCTCGGCTCGTTTACTAGTAGGCTCGGCTCGGCTCGTCAAATTCAACGAGCTATAGAAAAAAGCTCGGCTCGGGCTCGTGGGATGCTCGAGCAGGCTCGCGAGCTTTTACGAGCCTAGAGTAAGCACAATACAGAGCTGGCTCGCGGCTAGGATTGTTGTTGCTGTCTTGCTACTTTGCTAGTCGTTGGCTCGTTGCCTGCTTGCCTCGCTCGAATGTTGGGTTCTAATGCGGGCTGCAAGCCTGCAGCCGTGTAGCTGCAGCGGCAAGGTCTGCTAGTTGGGCCAAAGCACAAATGGCAGCACGTTACTTCATTACGCATGCTACTACTTCCTACTTGTTGCTGGCTCTTCCAAATTTTCAAGTGAGCGAGCTGCGAGCGGTCCGTCCCTAGGCTTGGCTCGGCTCGTTTTCCGACCGAGCTAGAAAAAAAGCTCGAGCTCCGGCTCGTTCACCTACAAACCGAGCCAAAACCGAGCCGCTCATGAGCAGCTCGCGAGCCACGAGCTAAATTGCCAGCCCTGCTCCTGATGCTCGCCCACACCTAAAAGAAGGAAACGTCGCCCTTTAAGCATTGTTCATGGTCAATTCCACAAGGGAAAGGAGGTTGCAGCGGCACACAATGGCAGGCAGGTTGATGACCACGGGTAGGAATAGAGGTGGCGGCACGGAGGCTAGCCGCTAGGGAGGTCAGAACATTGGAAGAAGAGTGGGTTGATATCAGCAAGGGAGAAGAGGAAAGGTCATGCCTTTGCCCTTTCGTCGGACACCGACAGCTTATCGGTAGGCAAGGAAGCTAAAACAATCCACTATTGCCTCAAGCTCTCATCCATCCTCCGAAACACCCCCTCCCTATACACCTTCCACAACAACAAGAGCGGCAACCAGGCTTGGGCTAGAGAGAGAGAGACAAAGAGGAGCGGGTGCAAAAAGCATGGACTCCGGCAATGGTGACTGCTCACTGCTAATCAGTGCTGAGAGGCACACAGAGAGAGCAGAAGAGGACCACTACTTGCACTTCTACCTAGATGGCTAGGCCCGTGGACCGCCACTTGGACCATAAATTGCACTTGGATTACCACATGGCCACGTTAGTGAAAACCACCAAATACAACCATTTTTGGTCAAAGGACCGTCTATGCTCCGTGTTTAGGGACCAAAATGTGTCAAAAGTCCATAGTTCAAGAACCAAAATATAGTGCTGGGAGAACGTTTAGGGTACCTGTGTTGCTGTAAACTGGCCAAGTGGAGCCGTAACCACCGGAAGATCATATTGTTCAAGGAAACTCCAAATAGCATCTTTCGAAATGGGTGAGACTTTGATGAATGCAGTGATTGAATTTCTCAATGCCCCCTGCAGAGATCGCGCACAGATCATGCACGTGCACGTATTAGTGAAGGAAAATTGTACCCAAAATATGCCAAAAGTATATATGTACACATGATGAAAAAAGGCACCTTCAAGTATGGAGGCACATTTTCATAGCTGAGAAGCTTAAATAAAGGTTCAATATCAGGGAACCATTTCCTTCTTTCAGTAGGATTCCCATTTTCCATCACCTACAGCATATGGGAAGATTGAGTAATAAAATAGATAGAGTAAAATACACGGACGGTCCCTAAACTATTAGTCGATTCTCATCTAGGTCCCCATTATTTCAAACTGCAGTTTTGGGTCCCTAATCTTTTTAAGTGGGTCCGCCCCGGTCCAAACTTCCCACGTGACAGCCCTAGAGCTGACGTCACGTAAATTAGTTTTAAAAAGGGGAAATCAATAAAAACATAAAAAAATACATGGAAATCATTTAAAAAATTATTAAAGCTGAAAAAATCATTAAAATGTGGGGAAATTATTGAAGAAAAATTAAAAAGGAAAAAAGGGCTGAGGGACCCAAAACGGCAATTTCAAAGAATAGCGACCTGGATGAGAATCGACTAATAGTTTAGGGACCACCCATGCATTTTACTCAAATAGATAAACGAGAGTGAGCATTGCTTCATGAAGAAAAAGCATACCTTGGAGGCAAACTAAGATAGCAGAAACAGATTAAACTGTACATAATGTATGCACATTTAAAAAAAGCAACACAGCAATTTATCACTCGATGGAACATTGAAAAAAATGTAAACAGAACTACACAAAAGAGACTGACCTAAAATACAAGAAATGTGTATCAGATCTAAGTAAAAATCGGACCATAACATGCTAAATAATACACATGACACATCCACAAACAATATAACATATGGCTAATAGGCTACAACAATGTTACCAGCCTTGTAAAAAATTCTACCATTGCTGGTAACAAGCTAATAAAATAGGAACAGCTTGAATTTGCCAATGTATAGTTTCACAAGTCACAACAAAAGAAATGTTGTGTAAATGATATGTTAGATTAAACTAATGAAAATCACCACAAGGGGTGTAGTGGACATGAACACTTTAAGAAAATACTCTAGCTGGCAGAAAAAAGTGAAGGCGATGCTGAAAAAATATCAATTCCGAAATTCCAAATTATAAAAGAGTCAAGCTTATTAAGTCTTTGTTATTTAGAAAATGATCACGTAATAAAAGAAATAAGAGGTGATTGGGATTCCAGACCTTCTGAAGGACAGATAAGTATGCAACAAGTGCCTGTGCATCTCCCTCTAGGAAATCAGGCAACATGCTTGTGGAAGATTGAAGGGATTTTTTAAACTTCTCATCATATATAGACAAGCAATCAAACAAAGTGCTCCACCCAACTGAGCGGTAAATTTTTCCCTGGAGCAATTCATAGACTTTGGCAGCACCAACCTCACTGGAAGCCTGACAAGTCCAAAGAGTTCAGTCGGAGCAAAAGCTGGAACATGCTGGAACATTGGACAGAGCAGTAAACATTTTGCATACCAAAGTACTAAGAAGTCCAAGGAAGGCCACTAGTGTTTGTGTATTGGTGTGATCTTCACCTGCATATATGACAAAGGTCCACAGTTCCTCGTTTCCATGCACTAGCTCAGGCTCTTTCTGATAAGAACACAAAACAAATGAAACAGCAATAAGTTCTCAAAATTATGAGCTTAGCAAAGTGAAAATCATCATGCGAGGTCATACAAGAATGTCTTGTCGTTGACATCAATAGGCATATCCTTTGTGTGAAATTAGACAAGGCCAATAAAGTATTGTTTTTAGTATCTTAAAAAAATCATGTCAAGGCCAAGAATTTTTCGCAATTACAGAAAAATTATATAAAAGCATACAACCAGTGGCCACAGACCCACAGTACAGTGGTTGGTAACAGTTGGTACTTGCTAGAGGAAGCAGGTCAAGAATATACTTGTTCTAAAATTGTGGCATCATTAAAGCCCAAACCGAAATTCAACTTAGAAGAATCACTCCAAATTGCCTATTAAAGGCAATGTTATCAAGGGTGTATCTACTTTATGGAGAGAATTCCCTGTAAGCCACTAGAAAAGTTTACAATTCCTTATCTGCCACTCGAAATTCTCTCTTCCCTTACATGCCACTGGTTCAAGTTTTCTCTTCCCTTAGTGCCATTGCCGTTAAGTCTGTTAGTTTTAGCCGTTTAAAAAGTTCATTAATATATAAAATGCCCCTTCAGTTTAAAACTTTAAAAACCTTCATTTTAACTCCAAATTGAGTAATTCAAATTTTTAAAAATTCATGTAAAATCATGCTCTACTTGCTATTCAAATATTTGTAACATTTGATATTTTTCATCTTTTGTTTTCCTTTTCATGAGGCATGGTAGGTTATTAATTTTTAAATAAAATTTACATCTAGAAAGTTTTAATTTTTACTTTCAAATATGGCTATACATAATTTTATGAATCTGTAAAATTTTCTCATGTTTTTATGAATTTTACACAATTTGTATGAATTTTACACTATTTTTATGAATTTTTTCTATTTTGTGACGTATTAAAAAGGCAGTGGCATAATGGTCATTTTGTAACCCCGTTATATTCTTTACCGCTTGAGTGGCACTGAGAGAAGAAAAAACATAAACCGGTGGCATGTAAGGGAAGAGAGAATATCCAATGGCAGATAGGTAGGGCTGGCAATCTGGCTCGCAGCTCGTGAGCAGCTAGTAGCTCGCTCGGTTTGGGCCTGCGCCTTCCTCCCCTCCCACCTGGGCCTGCGCCTTCCTCCCCTCCCACCTGGGCCTGCGCCTTCCTCCCCTCCCACCTGGGCCTGCGCCTTCCTCCCCTCCCACCTGGGCCTGCGCCTTCCTCCCCTCCCACCAGGCTCGCGAGCGCTCACGAACCGGACCGAGCTTTCAACGAGCCCGAGCCGAGCTTTTTTCCTAGCTCGTTCGGTGACCGAGCTCGGCTCGGCTCGTCAGTGAACGAGCTTGAGCGAGCCAGGGCCTGGCTCGCTCAAGCTCAGCTCGTTGCCAGCCCTACAGATAGGGCATTTAAAACTTTTCCAGTGGCATATAGGGAATTCTCTCTTTGTTGATGTCCCTATCCTACCTTACCAAATTTCAGTTATGCCTTAATGATTTCGTTCTTAGCCAAATTTTGATTAGGCCAGCCAAAAATTTGGGCAATAAAATCCGTACCCACACATAGGTGCACCAACGAGCCGATCTCAACAAAGTGTCGGTCTCATCGATGGTCCAAATCACACAAAATAAAATCCTTAATTGGTCTAAAATCATAATGTACCTCTCAATAGTTTTTTTAAAATTTAAAATAAAATGGTTTGGTATTTAAATTTGTTCTGATTGAAGTTTGAAATTTTATTATTTTGATTTTTCATGAATTCCCTCATATAAGGAAATAAACCAAACAATGCCCATATAATTCACCAAATTTTGATTACCTTATTTGGTTACCAACCAAACAATAGTCATTCGTACCCTACCTGTTTTTGGCTTCAAAGAAAAATACATCGAAACTACCGATGTTTTGATTGTGCCCAGGGTTTGTCATGACCAAGACATCGGTAGGGGCCGTAAAGTTACCCAGGGTCAGTAACCAAACACACCTGAAACCTTTACAGATGCATTCTGGAACAAAAATTTAGAACACTTGTCTTTGTGAGGCGCCAAAGCAGTATAAACAGCCAGTACAAAGCGTTACAATGTGCTAATTATAAAACATTAGAAATTATGTTAATAGAATCCAGAAAAGGAAGTAAACCTCCATGACAGCAAGTTATATCATGTACGGCTTAGTGCAAACTTAATTGAATATATCATTAGTGTAGATTTGATTCAATATACAACAACAACAACAACAACAACAACAACAACAACAAAGCCTATAGGTCCCAAACAAGTAGGGGTAGGCTAGAAATGAAACCCATTAGAAGTCACATACACACACACAGGGTGAAAAGCTAGGTCATGGTTCGGGCAAGTGGATTGCTAATTTGATTGAATATATCAATGAAAGAAAAATACCTGATAGATTTCTTTAACCAGTTCCAGCAAAGATATGAAAGGATGTTGTTCTCCACTTCTAGGATCTTCTCTATGATCTCGTGGTGATCCATATGGACTGAGAGCATTCATTGTTTTTTCCTTGATTTCCTTTATCTGTTGAAGAAGATATCATTGCCGCTTTTGCAGAAGGTGTAAAGACAGGTACTTAGCATGCAGTTGTCCCCATCTTAGAATATCAACTTAATAGTGATCACCAATGGTTGCAACAAAATAAGAGCCTACTCTGAGTTGCTTGGGTTAGGCTTAATATTTAAACCCAACTAAATTGAAGAGCTAAACTTTTGGTTTTTAGTTCATTTTCTTATTATGAAAGGCACCTTTAAAAAACATAAACAAAGCAAACCAGTTTCAAGCAGCAGATTCGAAAACCTTGAAGTCCAATTTACATTCAGCTCAGCAAACATACTCCATATGTCAGACACTCAAACATGCTATAAATTAGACATCTAGCTGTGTCAAAAACTCAAAATACTTCGAGAAACAATTCTAACCTTATCTCTAGATGTCGGATGGGAAAGAAAGCACATCATCAACTTGTGTGTGTAGCCAGTGTACATGTACACAATGTCTTCATCATCATTCTGCATCAAATGAGACGAAACAATATTAACAAGCAAATTCATATACTACCTACATATCAAAATAGCTAATGTTTGACGTTCAAAAAAGATAAATAATATGTGAACAGTGTTAACATTGACCAACAGAAAAATTGATCTGACTTTTCAAGTTTTTATGTGCCCAATCCCTATCTATATACTTTTTGTATATAGTAGTGATCTGGGGGTTGGCCAAAAATTAATGAGGTACTTGTACCAGAACATCATCAAAAAATGGTTATGCTGTATTGCTTTTAAAGGGCAGTTAGACTATTTTTTGGGTCCACGTTTTTAAGAGATAATAAGATACAAATTCTGATAGGTTCAGATTTAACATAGATCTGACAACAATTTGAATGTGTTTGAATTCAAAGACGGATGTGGAACATATCAGATGCAACTCAAACTGAACCTTTTGTAAAGATTACTTAACACACTTGCTCCTAATTTGTATGAACCACTTTTGTGTGTGAAATTGAGCCTAAAAGGATACATTATTATAGGCGCAGCATTTATCTTATGCTTGGAGCCATAGGCAAAGCCAAAGAATTCTTCATGCCCAATAGCAACGTACTTTCTTTAATCTGGGAATCCAGAACCAATTCATCGCCTACTAAGGATAAATAGATAAAAATAAATAAATAAGAACATGATTGTGAATCTATGGGTGGTGGGTAGTTTGCTTCCTCCTAATTTTTTACCACAGCTGGCATTCTGCAGTACATCAATAAAGAGCATCAACAGTATTTGATGAGATAATCAAGGATTTCTAGAAGGGAAATAGTATGTTTCTATGATGAAGATAGAACTGACAAAGGACAAAACAACAATAAGTCTGTAGCGTGTCCCAACTCTCAATGCAAATCAAACTATGCATATGCAACCAGCCAATCCACTATGGTTAGGAAGGCAAAACAGATCAGTGTCATAAAACCTTACCAAAAAATGTGTATGGAAGTTTTTTGGAGGAAACATTATGCAAGCACATTAAAGTAATCACGCAAACAAAATTACTGAGTGACATATTTTGAAATTACATAAGCAATCAATTTGTGCTCGGCCAGTAGAGTCATCAGATGATGATGTCAGGGTCCTGAGTTGCTATACCTGGTAAGCAGCTGTTTGCATAATTCGCTCCCGCAAAAACTCAAAGACATTCTGGCGACATATAAGTTCCAGACATGACCAAACATCTGTCGTGTCTCTAGAAGAAGAATTAGTGAGAGAATCTCTAGCAGTACTTCGATCTTGACCTAACATCAAATAAACAGTCCATGCAAGTCGCACAACACCAACAAATCCCTCAACACACATATTGTTACTTGTCCTCATCACCTGACAATATAACAATCATAGCTTACAATTAGCATAAATGTTTGCTGCGTGTCCCAATTAAACAAAAATTGGTATTATGAATAAACTTAAGTATATATTTCAAGCTTACTATCTCATGAAATTCATGTCTGAACGAGGAATCAGATGATGACAAAGATACTTTCGCATGTGAAGGACTTAGAGCATCCGAAACAAAGGTTATTACAAGAGAAAACAGAATGCCGTATGTAATCTGCAGCAATAAATGATAGCAAGTGTTGTATGACAACAAGAAACAATTCAAAAAGATATCGAAGTAACATGATCAAACTTCAAACCTGAAGCTCCACGCTAGTATTTTCATTTACTTCAGCTGCAGAGTCTTTTAATATTGAAAATACATCTTTAACCTCTTTGGTACCTAAATGAGGTTGCATAGCATTAGTTGTGAATCTATATAGTCATAATGAACACAAGGAGCTTCTTATATTTTCACTTCAAGGAGGCTCATGAGCATTCGGTAGACACAAAAAAATGTCATAACTCATAACAGCAGATATTTGCAATTCCACAAAACATTTAACTTACTCATTAGTTTAATAAGCGCAGAAAGAGCAAGGCAGTGGCTCAAACTTAATCTCTCCCGACATACAATGGCGCACCTTTCCACAAGAGCCCCTCTGAAATCAAGCACATAGCGCTCAGAGCTTGGTCGGCCGGTGCCTACCGATTCCTCCCGGTTAAGTTCCTTGATGGGAAAGTAATACAAATGTTAGTCGCCATCGTAAAAAGAAAAAAATGGAACCTTTGCAAATGCCTTCTGGAATTGAATATATGGTACTTCGGGCATGGCAATCTACAATGTGTAGCTTCAATCATAATTTTTTATAGCAATATTTTGCAGAAGTAATTTTTTATGGCAAATTCAACTGTGACTGCATTATTAATCTAAATAGTTATATATACCAGGGGGAAACTTTAAGAAAATTTGACTGCATATTTTTAAAAACTGACATAACTTTTTATTGAAGGTAATAATTAAGAAATATCAGTGAAATGGCCCAACTTAAGGCAGCATTGCAAACACAATATGGAGGCAGTGCCAGAAAAACAACAAAAATAGCCCTCCAAGTTTAGGCAAAGTAGACATTGCAAAACCCTAATACTGTCCATATTTTAATTGATAGAAGGTCTTTAAGCTTGAGCTCAAAAGGTAAACTCCACATTTCACATCAAATAATGGGGGTTCACTCCACACCCATGCCTGTCAGGACTGACTCTACGAGGCATGGCATTAGCCTCCCAATTGTTGCTTTTGAAACTATGCCCAATATCAATCATTAAGAAAACATGAATCATCGGTATATTCACGTTCCTTCAAGTCCAACCTTCAGAAGGGTAATTATCCGCTGCCGGAGACCATCATTAAATAGAGCCTCCATTTGATTTTGGATTTCATACATCAGATCAGCATCAAGCCCTTGGTCAAGAACAACAGACTACAGAAGATAAAGAAAACCATTTAGAGCAGTTCAAATCTCGTGTTAGTCTATAGATGGAATGAATGTAATTGGTATATTACCCGCAACAGAATGTACAGAGAAGTTATAAGATCCCTCCTCTCCATGTACCAAAGACCAGCTGCAAGCCTATATATTTCCAGTGGTTCTCGACCATATAGAACCCACTACAAAATCACCACAATGGCAGAAATTGAAATATAGATTGTAGTATCGTGCAGATGAAACTAGGATAAATTTAGTTCTAAAAATTATACCTCTCTGTTGGCAGCCACTAGCAAACGAACACACTCAATCTCATTAAGATTGAGTTCGTCACTCAACTTGAGGGCCTGAAAAATGTACATAAGCAAATTTTGACTTGTGAAGAAGATAGAAGGGGAACAGTCCATATATCATTACAGATTAGAAGGCATACGAAGATCCATAAACAAAAAAACAAATCGCAAGGATTCATAGTTGCAACCACAGCAAATGATCCCAGTTATGAACATTAGGAAATATTAAGAGACGGATGATGGATGATGCAACCATATGAGAATATCTCCATACTAGTGTAATAGAATGTATAATACATGGTATGAGTGTTCTGGACTATGCAAAATTATCCTGGACATACCATCTCATTGATCGAGCACCCAGCCTTGTTTTCAAAATTATATCATAGGCATTTCAGCATCACAAAAGGCAAAATGTACCACAGCCCACAAGCAATACTATGCATTGATGGTGTGATATCTTAAGCATATGTGACTATATTATGTAATAATCTACAAGACACATGACCAAAGGTTTCCTGGTAATTCCATTTTACAAATAACAATATCAAGCAATATCAGGCCAGGAGGCAAGACCCTCGCCATACTTTTAGTACCAATGTTGAAACTAGCAATATCCTACCATTTTGATAGAAAAATTGGTACAGAGGCATCTAGAGTTAAATCTGTAGATCAGTCTTGTGCAATATCAGATTATCAGTTGATCATACCAAAAGCAGACCTATATGTCCATGCCACATTGAAGAACAGGCTACCTCCCACCGCAATTACCATCAATAAATAGACAGCCCCAGTCCATCCTCCAAAAATAAATCCTATTATGTCACAAAGCTTAAAGGCCAGTAGCATTTCAAGAATAAGGTACGAAGAAACAAAAAAAAACACCAAAGCAACAGGCATACTCAAATATAGCCACAAGTGACAGGAAACTCATGGGCAAAATCAACGCTCCTCACAGAAAAATCCATGCTTTTGCAACTGATAATATCAACTTAGTTCTCAACATAGACTAATCCAAAGCTAGATGTTCCCACCAAAAAGAACTAAAATGTAAAGCGCCACCCTGACTCTTGAGCTCCAATTAAGCACACAACAAATCGAAGGATCTCAACTTAAGCAGAACTATGCAGTTTGAGCACATTCCTGTCAATACAGGTAAACGCAGCGTGCATCACACCAAATTATCGGACGGGAAAGAGCTTACGGTCTGCACATCGGTGTCATCGAGCGTAATGGGTGGCATGTCCAGGAGCCGCACCTCCTTGGCCTCCACTTGAGACCGATCGGACGCCTTCGGCCCCTGCACAACGCGCACGGCGGAGACGCCAAGACCAGGCCCAGTCAAGCCCGAGCTCCCAGACGACACCAAACTAATCCTACGAGCGAGGGGTGGGCAGAGGAGCGCACCGGGTACGAGAGGAGCGTGCGGAATGCGGGGGCGGCGTCGCGGACCGCGTGGAGGAGCTCCACGCGCTGCGCCGCCGACGGCGGCGCGGGGCCGAGGAGAGCAGCCTCGATGACGGCCAGGAGATCGCGTGGCCGTGGCGGCGCCATGGCAGGAGAGCTCGCTCGCCGGAACCCTAGGGGGAGGGGGCGAAGAGGAGGCGGTGGTCGGCGGAGTGGGACAACGGGAGGCAGGCCGGTTTAAAACCCTAGGCGGGCTCGGGGCTCCTGCCTCCTGGGTTTTGGGCCGTGGGAGGGAGGAAGCTGAGCTGTGTGGCCGCGTCACGCCAACGAGGTGGCCGTGGCATCTGGGCCGTTCGTTGGTACACCGTGCAAACCACGCGAGATTTGTTAAGGGTTTTTTCTTTTAAAAAAAAGATAATTGGGTTCACGCTATAACTGTCATTTCATGCTCCATTTGTCTCATTTTTTTATATATTTCTGACACCGTATTGCTTATTACTAGACGCGTGAGCGCACCCATGGCGCGCCAAGGCTGGGGGGCGCGCGCAGGTGGGCCGGTGCGGCCAAACGCGCTCGCGGAGCCACGGACGCGGGAAAAAATGCAAAAAAGCCTCGCCTGCGCGGGATTCGAACCGCGGGCTCGTACGCGAGTTCCGGCTCAGCTAGCCAACCCAGCAAACCGTGCGAGCTGTTGTTTTTTGCGGGAAAAAAATGTTTTATACCTAAAAATCTAAAGGACAGCAAGATCTGACCGGTGCGCGCGATCGGACGGCCGTGGTGGTGCTGGGCGGGGAGGCCAGCCACGTGGCGAGGCAACGACGCTCGTGTTCGGGTTGGTACTATTTATAGATGATAAATTTGTGTAGGATTGAGATGTCTCTTAGGGGACAATGAATAGGCGTTGCAAAATTTTTAACCAAAAATAATGTGGAAGCTTCTGACACCGAACAGTCCGATATTTAAGACCGGACAATCCGATATGCAACGGAGTATTCGACGTTTAATATATGTCGACCTATAAACAGAGTTAGGGTTGAATCTAATGCAAGCCTCACAAACTTGGTGATTTCATGAGCACCAAAAATCCAGAGACTAGATGTAGTGACGCTCGGATGATCTACTTAACCACACAAATCACAAGTGAATCAATCAAAAAGAGAGATGGAAAACAAAGAGCAAATAGGAGACGTGAATATATTTGTTTTCCGAAGTTCAGATTCTTTTAGGGATCCTACGCAGGGTGCAAGCGACTGTCAGCTGCCCCTCTACTCATTTAATTCAGCCCGTCCAAAACATAAAATGAGCTTTCATGTATTAACCATTGAAATAGCCTATTAAGTCGGCTGCTCGTCACTCCCTGCCTAGTCCCTGGTGCTCACCCAACTGACTCCGCCTCATCCCATGTGGCCTCAGGCCCGTCCTGGCGCTGCGACCCAACGCTGATGTACGCCTTGACCAGCACCGCGCCGCCACTGCAATTTGGCCATTCTCTCCCTTTTCCTTCTTATTTTCTTCCTCCCTTTTCTTCTTTTCCATGTCAGGAACGAGATTGGGATATGTATATTTGGGAATTTGAGGGTAACGGAATGAGGTGCGGTTTGGGGATTCTGCATGTGTGATTTGCAGATTTGGGGGTAATAGGAGGAGGAGCGATTTTTGAATTTTCGATGTATGATTTGGTGATTTGGGTACCAGGAGGTGTGATTAGGGATCTTTGCATGTCTCCGTTGCTATTTACCCTTGGTTTTAGATCAGATGTTTGGAGCGGAAGAGCGTGAACAGCCAATGAGCGGCCGCGGGTGCCACTTTCGCTATGAGATTTTGTTTAGATAGCCATGAGTGCCCATTTGCTATTGCATGGGTAACACAGACAACCAATTTAGCCCCTAATCAATCCATTTTTAGGATTCATACGTTTCTATTTTTCGGTGGTTGGGTCACACTTAAGTCGGGTTTGCTGAACCCTTTACCTCATCGAGGTCGTACGAAGACCCCTCGATTCCACTACTTGATTATTTCCCTTTTGAAGACGGAATTGGCATTCATAAGCTTTCCACAACGCGCCACACAAAAGCTCTGATAGCTCGTTGGTGCCGCCTAGCCGAGCTAGTTGTTGGGGGCAAATTTCACAGCACACATCGGACAATCTAATGTAAACATCCGCCCCAACAAGCTGCAAGCTTAAAAACCTAAAAAATCAAACTCATTGATCTCGGAGGTACCTGATACACGGTACAACACACCGGATGCTCCAATCTAAAAAACAAATTAAGGGGAAAGATATAGCGCACAAAAACCGGAAATTTCGGATAATCCATTCATACATGTACCAGAGACAACGATGAAAATTCAGAATATCAGACAGCGTGCCGAGTATCTTAGAAAACAGAACACTCCAATGTGCCGCCTATCTAATACACATTACTTGGTACCTGATAATTCGCCCCCTAAAAGTGCAAAACATCGTGTTTGGATGATGTGGTGACATTAGTGTCTCTCACTTGCTAAAGTTGAAGTTATACGAAGAGATATATTAAATTTATATATTTGTATATATTAAATATAAATATAAATATAGATTTTTTTAAATTCGAGATTAAAAAGGATACAAATGCTGCAACTTATATTTGTAAAATAAAACTGCTTTTAAACCGTACAGAATGGGGGCACTGGGAGTTTTTTGGCCGTACGTGCACGCCTCTGCGCGGGCCTTTTCCTCTGGCTTTGCTCGAAGACGCCGCCGCGCGCGCACGGCGCGTCACCTCGCGGTGGTCGCCCCGCCACGCCGCCACGCTTCGGCACAGCTGTGCTCGCCTCGCCGGAGCACGCACGGAAACGCCTTTTCGCATCGCCTTTTCTCGCAAACAAACCGCGCGCACGAGCACATCGCTCGCAGGCTGGCTTGCTAGCTTCCACCCAGGCGCCGGTAGTGGCCATGGTTTCCGGCATGGCCTCTTCCTCCCCGGAGACGAAACCGAAACAGCCAAAGCTGTCCCGCATTTTGACCTAGCTCGCGATCGATCCATGGGCGACAGCCTTGCGAGGTGCCGTTGCTCGGAGGGCACGCCACCGATCGCAGTGGAGTGGGAGATCGAAACGTTCGAGCGGGTATAAAGACGACGCCGCCCTGCCCGTCGAGACCCCAGGAACAATCGAAGCCAGCGATCCCAAGAACAATCGAGGAGATCGCATTCGGGATCGATGGCGGCGATGATGGCGGTGGCGACGACGGCGACGAAGAAGAAAGGCGGGGTGGTGTCTGTTGACGGGAGAGGCTGGTTCTTGCCTGTCCCGGAGCTCGCGCTGCCATGGAGCTCGCCGGCAAGCGGCGGCGAGAGGCTGGAGTTCCCTCGCCGGGCTCTGTTCGCGAGCGTCGGCCTCAGCGTGTCCCACGGCGCCCCGCCGGCGGGGCAGCGCCCCGCCGACAACTGCGACATCGGGCGCGAGCTCAGCGACGGCGGCGAGGAGGCGGCGGCGGAGCAGAGGGCGGCGAGGAAGAAGAAGCAGGGCGGCGTGCTGGGGCTGAGGAGAGTGAGGGTGAAGATCGGCAACCCGCACCTGCGGCGGCTGGCGAGCGGCGCCATCGCCGGCGCCGTGTCGAGGACCTTCGTGGCGCCGCTGGAGACGATCCGCACGCACCTCATGGTGGGCAGCTGCGGCGGCGCCGACTCCATGGCCGGCGTGTTCCGGTGGATCATGCGCACGGAGGGCTGGACTGGCCTCTTCCGCGGCAACGCCGTCAACGTCCTCCGCGTCGCCCCCAGCAAGGCGATCGAGGCAAGTCATTAGCCACCCACTACAATCTCATCTTGCAAACACATTGATGCAACGCGATGCTCATGGTTTGCCTTGCTCTTCTTGATGATGCCATGGTGGCGCGGCGGCCGGCGGCGCAGCACTTCACGTACGACACGGCGAAGAAGTACCTGACCCCGGAGCCCGGCGAGCCGCCGAAGGTCCCCATCCCGACGCCGCTGGTCGCCGGAGCTCTCGCCGGCGTCGCCTCCACCCTCTGCACCTACCCCATGGAGCTCGTCAAGACCCGGCTCACCATCGAGGTAAACGAACACGGCAAGACACACTCCATGAACACACTTGCAGTGGCACGCACACTCACTCACCAATACCATTATCATCTTGTGCGAGCATCGAGCAGAAGGACGCGTACGAGAACCTGCTGCACGCGTTCGTGAAGATCGTGCGGGAGGAGGGCGCCGGCGAGCTGTACCGGGGGCTGGCGCCGAGCCTGATCGGGGTGGTGCCGTACGCCGCCACCAACTTCTACGCGTACGAGCAGCTGCGGCGGCTGTACCGGCGCGCCTCCGGGCGGGACGACGTCGGCAACGTGGCGACGCTGCTGATCGGGTCGGCGGCGGGCGCGATCGCCAGCACGGCGACGTTCCCTCTGGAGGTGGCGCGGAAGCAGATGCAGGTCGGCGCCGTCGGCGGGAGGCAGGTCTACAGGAACGTCCTGCACGCCATGTACTGCATCCTCAAGAAGGAGGGCGTCGACGGCCTCTACCGCGGCCTCGGCCCCAGCTGCATCAAGCTCATGCCCGCCGCCGGCATCTCCTTCATGTGCTACGAGGCCTGCAAGAAAATACTCGTCGACGACGTGGACGAGGACGAAGACGTCGTCGTCGTCGGCGGCCAGGAGGAGAAAGCCGCGTGAAGAGGGGCAGAGCTAGAAGATGGTGTTCAACATTCGGCCGTGGATGTGATGACTGATGAAGCATGGAAAAGAATTAAAGAAGCAAAATGGAGAAGTTTATGTGTTGAATATGGGACAGCTTTGAGAAGAATTGTGTTAGAAGAAGCATTAGAGCTTGGTTTCTTGTGTGTACATGAGACCTTAGTAGTTTCTCTATTCAATAAGTGCTCAATTGGGAGTAATTGGGTTCAATGTGTTCTGCTCTGTATTTGAATTTGCTTCTATGAAAAGCAATAATAGGATATCTGGTATTGTATTAGTTGCTCTGCAGTAACTGTGTGCTGTACGCAGCATACATCGCCAAGACTATAGGTAGCAGGTTTTCCTTGAATTCTGGTCCTTGAAAATGGAATGATTTTGGATATCACTTCCAGGTGAAGAATATTCACAAAATACTACAATCAACCTGTTAATCTAGAAACCCAATTTTCATCGTGCCTTTGCCTACATCTTAAATTCAGTTCACATGAACATCCTGAATGAAACAGCTCTAGACATTCTAAATAGCGGATTTAAAACCTGAAGCTGGACCATCTATGTGCAGCAGCAATATTACAGCATAGATAAATTGTCCAAATGCAGCAAGATTGCTTCAATTGAGGTCATTGCTGGATTTGCTTTTGCACTTCATGATGTTTTTCGTAATCTCCTAACCTCTTCAACCACCGCAAACCAAGGTCACATCCAGCCTCAGCTGCAATTTGAAACTGCTCCTTTGCTAGCTTTACAGGATCCTGCTGTATTGTTCTTTTTCGCATCTTCCCGGTTGATGGACTCTTGCCTGAGTTGAACCTGGTAATGACTTCAGGTATTTCAACACCTGAAAATATCACGCTTTTTTGGGTTAAATCATAGGCGCGCCATAATGTAATAGTTCAAGTTTAAACTCAACAAGAGAAGCTAATATTTATGAAGAGAGTAAAATAATAAATATTGCAGCAAAATAATGACAATGTGTGATTAACTTCAAACACAATAGAGTTAAATATCTACAAACCTTTCAGAAGAAGGGATCCATATGCAATTGCAGCTCCAGCATGCCCCTGCAGATGGTTAAACCTCAAAACTCAGGCAGAAGCACATTGCAGTAATTAACTTCACAATTCATGTGATTTGTAAGTAAATCTGTAAATGATACAAAATTTTAAGCTGGTATCTTTCTCTTGCTAATGATTGCAAGTGAAAACTTGCCACCTTTTCTGAAGCTCTATGGAAACACCACATAGCGGACGCTACATCCCTCTTGACACAATCACCGGTTAAATACACAGCACCTAGAAGATATAAAGCACCAGGATGCAACTGCATTCGTAGATAAAAATTGAACAGGATTATCAACAAGCAAATCACAAAAAGACGTGATCAATATTCAGGTGAGAAGCACACCTGGTCAACAGCTTTCTCGATATAATGGAAAGCCTGTTGATCGGACTGAACATGATCATTCTACAAGAGCAATGAAGGTAAACCATCAACGACACAAATTACATGGGTACCCAATACGAAATGAATTGATCAACTACTGGATCCTGTGGATAGAAAAGGGGCACAGAGCATGAAAACCTCAATTCTCAGATGACATCCTAGCTCATACTGTGCATCTGGATCACCCATGTTTGCAGCTTCAACTAACAAAGCAGCACCACTGCACATGAGTAAAGTGAAAATAGCTTAATCTACACGGCAAATTTATTGAAAGCAAGCTGCATATCATCCGGTGGCCGGAAAATAAATGTTCCAATCAGAAGAAAGCCAAAGACAAGGATGATTTCGCTTCGTTATTTTTATGATCTAATCTTTAAGGGCCCATTTCTTTCCCAAATCAAGCTGCCAATCAGAATAATTCTCTCCCACTTTTGTAATGTTGAACTGCTATAACAGCAAAGTATTATTCGATGAATATTGTTACTCCTTGAATACCCCACAATCCAGGTCTATTGTTTGTAGCAATTTGCGGTTTGCGAGCTCTTTAAACAAAATGCATATCAGTAGTTTCTTCGCTTCTTTTACTACGATAGTAACGTATCAACTCCAATTGAAGTTTTATGCTGGTTGTGGGTGCTTATGCATGGTATCAACTAAATCCCAAAATCTTTTATATTAGGTATCAATACCCGATATTTTACAAATGCTACCTATACCTTATAACCGACAATCAAGATTCATAAACAAAATTGTATCACAGTCCCACTAACTTCGCAGGCTAATAATGTTTTTTTGGGGGGCAATTATTATGCCACATGAGCTGCTCAGAATGCTACCTTACTAGCACCTAGAGTAACAAGACCAATATTTGTAGCTGTGACTTGAACATCAATTAAGTATAAACTCGTGCAATAGAGTTCTTCACACCACCTGAGAGCCGATACAAAAACATAATCCATAACCTTAACAAGACAGACCTACCGTGGAACAAGCAAACAGAGCATGGCATCAGAGTACACCAAAGGAAATTGTTCCACACAAGCATCAGGAGAAGAGAAGCAAAAGCCACCCACATTGCCTTACAAGCTCCCGGGACATGGTACTTGAAATGCATCTTGGCCAGCCAAAGCCTCGCACGGGTGTTCATGTTGTCGACCTCCAGAGCCAGCTCAAAATTCTCCTTCGCGCCCTGTTGCATTGACCAAGCACCTCTCAATGCTGAAAGAAAGCCATTGGAGAAGAGTAGGAGGGCGCATCCAGAGAGAGCTGCGTACCCTGAGGAGCGGGATCAGGCGCTTGTCGTTGCGATCGGCGTAGTCGATTACGCGGTCGACCTCCTGGAGCGCGCTCCACCCCTTAACCACCAGCTCCATGGCCTTCTTGTTCCTGTCGTGCATCCACCTCTGCGACCACGCAGGAAAAAAAATTCGCATCTTTCTTACTCACCGCCGACGCGCAGAGCAGAGCAGGGGGGAACAGACATCACGAGATGCACGAGCGCTCACCTGGTGAATCAGCGCGGACGCGGACGCGGAGGAGGCGGTGGCGGCGGCGGCCACCCGCCGCACCGACGCGGCGGCGAACATGGCAGCGCCGCCGCACGTGTCCCGCGAGCCTAGACCGGGAGGAGAGCGGCGCGGCGACGGGCCCAGCCGATGCTAGGGTTCTGAACTTCTGAGCCTGCTCCAACGTCTGGCGTCTCCCACTTCTGCCGCCCTCTCGTCCGTCTCCCACCTCAGAGCCGCCGCCCGCCGGAGCCGCGGACTCCGGAGGCGAGTGGCGGAGATAGAGAAGGCGGCTTGGGTACGGTCCTGTGGGGCCCACCTGCCAATGTGAGAGGCTGCAAGATACGCCTAGTTTATGGACCGGTCTTTAAGCCCAAGTTCCATGAAACTAAAGTCACTGGCTTGGCAGGCCTGCTGGGCTGGTAGTGGAGTGATGGCCTGATGTGCAGATGTTAAGTGGGCTTGGTATCTTCGGCTTGTCCTTGTGGTCCATTTGGCCCATGGCAATTAGTATTTTAAATTATGCCGTGTTTAGATAAAGAAACAGTCGCAAAATGGCACATTCAGGAAGAGCTGTATAATCTTTTTTGCTGTTCAAGGACGACCAGGTAACTTTGTCATATATTTGATCCCACCGAGACATCTTTGCAAGATCGATATTTTTTTTTCAGTATTGCCAAATCACCTTCAGTCCTTACGAAATGAATGGTGTATTAAAATAAAATCCTCAGCTAAACATGGTGGATTAGAGATTTAAGAGAGGACCCATGCTTTTCCAAGCATATATAGCATACAAGCCCCCATTTTTTTGGGGGCAAAATCCCATTCATTTGCGTTGTTCTTGTCCGTCTTGAGTGGACGGGGTGGGTATCCATCGAATCCACAAGTAACTTCGCTCTGCTTCGTTTTTTTTTCCTGCTTTTCAAGAACAATCGGTTCTTGTTTTCTTCTAATGTTTGTAACTATCCTTATTTCCTTTACCTACAATGGGGTTTTCTATACCACTTCTTTTTTTTTTTTTGAGGAAACTATACCACTTCTTTCAAATGTGGACATTGATGTTGACGCCTTGCCAATGTTTTTTCTCTGATTTTTCCTTTGACGAACAACAATACTAACATCGTCGAATATTATCACAATCATTGTCATTTAACAATCAACAGTTCAAGGAATCAACGACGTGGAAGATAAGAAAGGGAAAAAAGATGAGTTTCACAATCATTGTCATTTAACAATCAACAGTTCAAGGAATCAACGACGTGGAAGATAAGAGAGGAAAAAAGATGAGTTTGAAGTGAAAAAAAGCTACATTGTTACTATTGGATTCGTTACACACTTCCATCCCGTGCATGAGTATTTTGAGAACTGTTTTAACTCCTTAGATGAAATTTTCGTTAGATGTTCGTGACCTTAATGTACAGCCTACCAGTTAACTTGCTCTCTTCTCTATTTGAAGGGGGAGAAATTCACTAACTGATGTTATGATGTGGAGTGCAGAACTGGTGTCTTCCAATTAATGTCTCTGTTACTGAAAGTTAGTTCCCCATATAAATGTATGTGGTTCTCTTTTATTACTATTTTCCTGGGATTTTTCTAGTATCATCTGACATCCTCTTGCATATGTTTCAGAGTTTGAAACTATTCAGAGGGATGTCCCGGTATTTGAGGGGTTTGGGAGTAGAAATAATGAAACTATTCTTGATTTTTTTGTACATTGACTGCACAAATGCACATGCCTAACCCCAAATGTTGCGCGTCTCAAAAAAAGAGACACTAAATGTTGCAACGCTTGAGAGCATGGTGCACCACGGCACCTTAGCATTTGTTCATACAAAACTCTTTGCATCGTGTTTTACATGCAACAAGGCCTGCCATTCAATTTAACCGCAAGTAACAGTAGGCGTTCAATGATGCGTTGTACTAGGATGGTAGACGCGTCCTCGGCGTGCCGTAGGCAATGAATTTTAGATTAATTTTTACGTTGCGTACGTATAATGATTAAGACTGAGAACTATGTGATAACATAAACAGCCGAATAAATCAGATTTTATGGTACGTGCTTGGAAATAGATAGATGGGCTGTGCTTTTCGATGGGTCGGCCATGTATTTGCGAGTTTCTGGTTATCTGGGAATATGGGCGAGGCCTGAAGATGTATGGTATATGCGAATAGGCGGTGTGTGGTGAGTGTTTGTGTGCTTTGTTTTTTTTTTTCTTCCGTATTTTGAAAGAGCTCAGTGCGTAGGGTTGTCGGCCGCATTGCAAGGTTTTAGTTTGTTTGTTAGGCGAATAAGTATGGGGAAAACACCGGATATTTGCTTGGGCGGCAGTCAGGTGAAGGGCTATCTGGGTGTAGGCGCATGTGTGGCCGGCGGATCTCGATCTGGGGATGGCGTTGTTGCTGGAGCTTCGCGTATATGGGAGGGGAATGAGAAGGTGAGTCGTTGTTAATTGTCGTGATTGTGAATGAATTTTCTGGAATCCTCTCTCTTCTATTGCTGTTGCTCTGATACATATACAAGTATAGTCGCAAGTATGGTGGGCCTCAGTTGGACCTGGGCTAGATATTACAAGACACACACACACACACACACACGGTATAAAACCATACAGCCCAACACTCCCCCTCAAGATGGGTGATAGATATCTATCATCCCCATCTTGTTACAGGCTAAAACACACTCTCTATTTCCTAAACCTTTTGTTAAACAGTCAGCTACTTGTTCTTTAGAGGTTACAAACTCCAAAGTTAGTCTCCTTCATCTATCCTTTCCTTGATAAAGAACCGGTCTATCTCTACATGCTTAGTTCGATCATGTTGGACTGGATTATTAGCAATGTTTATTGCCGACTTGTTATCACACAACAACTTCATAGGTGCAGGTTGTATCAACCTTAACTCAGATAAGAGATTCTTTGTCCACAACATCTCCATCAAGCTTACAGCCATAGCCCTATACTCAGCTTCAGTTGTAGAACGAGATACCACTGGTTGCTTCTTGCTCCTCCAAGATACTAGATTGCCGCCTGCAAATACACAATCGACTGAAGTTGATTTTCTATCATCTAGACAACTGGCCCAGTCAGCATCACAGAAACCTTCCACCTTCATGTGTCCATTTCTCTTAAACCACAATCCTTTTTCCGGACCTCCTTTCAAATACCTCAAAATTCTATATGCAGCTTCGAGATGATCACTCCTAGGATCATGCATATATCTACTTATCACACTCACAGCATAGGCTATATTTGGTCTGGTGTGACATAAGTAGATCAATCGACCAACAAGTCGCTGGTATCTCTCTTTATCTACTGGATCACCTGATTGTGCACATAATTTATGGTTTGGATCAACAGGATGACGTAGGACGACATCTAATCATACATGTCTCATTCAGAAGGTCTAGCACATATTTTCGTTGTGATAGCACTATCCCTTTTGGCGATCTTGCAATTTCAATCCCCAAAAAATACTTAAATTGGCCAAGATCCTTGACTTCAAATTCCTTCATCAGATTCTCTTTCAATCTAGCTATCTCTTGAATATCATTACCTTTAATAATCATATCATCCACATACACTGGGAGGATAGTGATGCGGCCTTCAGAATGATGATAAAATACAGTATGATCACCATTGCATTGTTTATATCCCAAACCACACATTGCACGTCTGAATCGATCAAACCATGCTCTTGGCGATTGTTTTAAACCATATAGGGGTTTTTTCAATCGCAGCACCTTACCTTTAGTTTGGGAGGTGGAAAATCCCGATGGGACCTCCATGTATACTTTCTCCTGAAGATCTCCATGTAGAAATGCATTTTTCACATCCAATTGATGTAGCGGCCAATTAAAATTTATAGCACAAGATATCAGAATTCTCACTGTACTCATCTTTGCTACTGGAGCAAATGTTTCATCGTAATCAATCCCAAAGGTTTGACTATAACCCTTGACCACGAGCCTTGCCTTATACCTCTCAACCCTTCCATTAGGATTTTGCTTCACAGTGTATACCCACTTACAACCTACCACTTTCTTTCCCTCTGAAAATGGTACAAGATCCCAGGTCTTATTTTTTTCAAGTGATGTTAGCTCCTCTTTCATGGCCTCATTCCACCTTAAATCCTGCTTTGCCTCTCTTCATGTCTTTGGAACCGACACTGATTGAAGAGATGCAATAAAAGCTTTGTAGGCCGATGATAAGGATTCATATGAGACATAGTTGGCTATGTCATTATCAGCATCTTCATTGATAGAGGTATCTTCAAAACCATATCTTGAAGGTGGTTTCCCCGCTGTACTTCTCCTTTCCCTTCTTATTGCAATGGGCATATTTTCCTCTCCCCCTACTTCCAGCTCCTCTTCCTCGACTTCAGAAGGTACTTGAACAAGATCTGGAGTATTAGATGGCTCACCTTCAATCTCAATAGCAGCTTGAGATAATTGCTGCTCCATAGGCTTATCCACCAGTGAGGTTCTAGATTTCCTTCTCGTATATACCTGCAAATTCGGCTTCCTCCTCAAGTTCACTTGTAGATTTTGTTCTTCATTTGGATTTATCCCCTCCTTTTGACATGAAATCTCACTCATAGAGCTTGGGATTAAACCAGTCATCATTTGCCGCGATTTAGTCTCACCTCCATTATCCTCCAATTCTTCACTTACTTCCATTGTCTCAAGATCAGCAAATAGCATACTAAGATCTGTCCTTTCTCCGTAGAAAGGAATTGTTCTCTAAAAGTCACATCCAAACTAACAAACACACGCCTTTCATATGGACTCCAACATTTGTAACCTTTTTTGTCCAGGTGAATACCCAATAAAGATGCACTTGATTGCTTGTGGATCTAATTTTCCAACTGAAGGTCGATGATCCCTAACAAAGCAAGTGCACCCAAACACCTTTGGTGGCACAACAAACTCATTTTTTCCAAATAGCATTTCATATGGGGTCTTCATCCCAAGAACCCTTGATGGCATGCAATTAATAAGATGGGTGGCAGTCATAACTGCTTCACTCCATAGATATTTAGGCACCTTCATTGTATACATAAGTGAACGAGATACCTCTAGAAGATGACAGTTCTTCCTTTCTGCTACTCCATTCTGTTGGGGTGAATCGACACAAGATGTTTGATGTAAAATTCCTTCTTGTGAAAGGAAGTTTTGAAACTCGTTATTTACACACTCTTTTCCATTATCGGTTCTGATGATGTGGACATTAGTATTGAACTGATTTTTTACACAAGCATAGAAATCCTTAAAACATTTAAGAACCTCATGTTTATGTTTCATCAGATATAGCCATGTCATACGAGAAAAACAATCAATAAAGGAGAAGAAGTATTTTATTCCGCTCATAGAAATAACTGGGGAAGTCCACACATCATAATGAACTAATACAAAAGGTGACATACTTCGAAGTCCTCTACTAACATATGAGGTTCTCGTATATTTCCCATACTCGCATGCATCACATACTAGTTTCAGTTTGTCTACCTTAGACATTTCATTAGGAAATACTCTTCTCATGGTCTCAAAAGATATGTGCCCAAGTCTACAATGCAAAAGCATTACCTCAGCTTCCTCTTTACCTGTTGCAGTTGATAGAGCAAGACATATAGTTTTAGCTTTATCTATCTTTCTTCTATCAAGATACCAGAGTCCATCATGTCTGAATCCAGTCCCAAGTCTCCTCCCAGTCTTCCTTTCCTGAATTACACAATTTTCACGATCAAGAGAAACTCGGCAATCCATATGATCGACCAGTGAGCTTATAGAAATTAGATTAACCGGAAAATAGGGGACGTATAATGCTGGTGACAATGTAATATATGGTGTGCATTGTACTGTACCGACACCCTTAACTGGTCGAGATGTTCCATCAGCAGTCTGGATTGTCTCCTTATGAGAATGTGGATACGACATAAATGATGTAAATTCACTTGGCATGACAGTGCCTCGACGCACCCGAATCTAATATCCAATTAGAATTAGAACTTTGAATGGATGTGAAAGCATGACTTGATATACCTGAATTAACTTGAAGAAGATGGGCAACATTTTCAATTGTTGCTGTCGATTCTTGTTCTTTAGCCTTCACATCTTCTGATTCATCCATAACCACATTCACTTAATGGTCACCACCTCCACGACCTCTACCACCTCTGCTAGAACCACCTCTGTAGTTACCTCTTCCCCTTCCTTGATTGGGCTTGCGTGGGGCACGGCAATCTCGAGCCAAGTGCCCCTTTTTTCTACAGTTGAAGCACTCTCTAGTCTCATAAGATCCTGTCACCACAAATGTTGGACGAGATGGAGATGAACTTATATTTCTTGCCATCTTCAATCTCACCTCCTCCCGTGTCATGGCTGCTATGGCCTCCTCTAAGCTAGGGAGGGTAGGTTGATGGAATATGGTGGTACGTCTTCCATCAAACTCTGGGTTTAATCCTCTTAGAAACTGGAGAACTCTTCTTTTCTCTATCCACTTCTTCACCCAAGTTACACATTCAGAGTGTGGTAGCTCAATAGGATCATAGTGATCACATCAGCCCAAAGATGCTTTAGCTCTGCAACATATTCCATCACAGATAGCTCCCCCTGTTTCAAATCACTGATTTTATCCTCTGTCTCAGCAAGTAACATTACATTCTCAACACCAGAGTACATTTTTTCCATGGTCTTCCATATCTCTGCTGCACTTGTAATGGTATCTACAAACCCAGCTATGGTTGGAGACATAGAGCTCAGCAACCATGCAACCGCTAGGGAGTTTGTAGCATCCCAATTCCTCCATGCAACACTCGACCTGTCTGCTGGCTCAATTGATTTTCCATCAACGAAGCCATCAAGCTTCTTCGCCTTGAATAACAACAATGCCCTCCTTGACCAAGCCAAATAATTTCTTACACCTTCTAGCTTAACATCATTTGTCATCAATTCAATTTTTTGGACCGTATCTTCAAGAGGCACTATCTCCTTGCTTGATGATGAGACCTCGCTTGTTTTTGCAGCAAGCAATTCCACCAGTTTCCCAAGAACCTGCTCAATCCCTTGATTTTCAGCCATATCTCAAGCCTCTGCTTGCTTCTCCCAATCTTCAGGACAGTAGCACCACTAGAAAGTATTGGTTAGCTCTCTTCCTCAGCAATCTTTGCTCCCACTGCAACAGCGCCTTTGGCTCACTGCTGCACGCAGCTGACTTCCCACAGCAACAACTCTGCCTCACAGTCCTTTCCTTGCGCCACACTGCAGTGTCAACGCAAAAAAAGAGAGAGAGAGCTAAGCAGCAGCGAGGATGGTGTCCGTGCTCTGCTCCTTATGCAGCCAAACTCCACGCCGGATCCTGCACTTCTGCAGGCCGCACTGACCGCGAGCCTCTGCACCTCCACGCCAAATCTCGTACCCGATCCTGCACTTCTGCAGTCCGCACTGACCGCGAGCCGCTGCCCCCCTACTCCTCCCCTCGATCCACAGTCACGAGCACCACCACACCACAGCAACCAAGAAGAGGAACCCAAGCAGAGCAGACTGGGCGGAGTTGGATGGCCTCACCAACCTGCAGCCGCGCGGCGGCTGTGACGATCCCAACTGCCTAGCGACCACGCGCCTTCAGCTGCACAGTCGGCCAGCAACCTAGGGTTCGGCCAGCTCTGATACCATGTCGTGATTTTGAATGAATTTTCTGGAATCCTCTCTCTTCTATTGCTGTTGCTCTGATACATATACAAGTATAGTGGCAAGTATGGTGGGCCTCAGTTGGCCCTGGGCTAGATATTACAAGACACACACACACTGTATAAAACCATACAGCCCAACATTAATTGGTTTTCGTAGATGGTTTGATTTACTTCCACGATTTGCTTGGCGGAACATGAGTTTTGATTAGGGGTTCGTCGGGTCTGTAGATGCAGAACGGTGGCATAGACGTGTTGTTTTGTAAGGTTCTGTTGGTGTGAGGCTTTTTTTTTCTGCTGTTTGTCATAGGATTGTAGACGCATCTTGTTTGGTGTGGTCATATATCGAGGCAAAAGATGTGTTGATGGGGTTATTTAATGGGATGTTCACTGCTGTTATTAATCTGAATTAGGTGTGTGGTCTGCACGCCGAGAATGACCATTCGAAGCTGCTGAAGGCTGTAATCGATTCTATAGAAGATGCTGTAGTGGATGCTAGAACGTTGGCTGAGCAACACTTCGATCCAGAGAAATCTGAGCTTGCTAGTGTGGTTAATTGGGTTGTGCCAGAGAAACAAGAACGCAGATGCACCAGCAACAGCACAGGCGGAAAGAAGACACGGAGAGCTACAGGCAAACTGAAAAGAAGGAAAGAAGATTAGCCAAGACGGCGGACGAGCTGGCGGAGCCTGTCCGGCCGAGCCACAGGACGGCGGCGGAAAGCGGCGAAACCAGGCAGCAAGATTGGGGATGAGAAGCGTGAGGAGGCCGCGAAAAAGCAGCGGCGGCAAGGCGAAGGGGCGAGAAAGGCGCAACGATTTGGGGCTCGACGGAGAACGCACAGCCATTGGATCCAACAAATGCGTGCAGGTGAACGGTGCGCAAGGGCGAGCTAGCGTGGACGAAGCGCATCAAGGCACGTGGCGGAGGACACGTGTCGCGTAAGCAAGAGCAACGCTAGCGCGTTGTATAAGAGAATAGATGTTTGTATATAGCTACGGTAGATTCTCAATACGGGTCAAGGGTTTTCCATTGCTTAAAACCGAGGACCATTTTTTTTTTACGTAAACGGATATATCAATATATCATATGTATAGCCCTTGTTTAAGGCTGTGTTTGGATGCCTATACTAGGCCCGCGGGAAACGACCGCGCATGGTGTTTCCGCGCGTGCAGGCATGCGGGATCTAGTCTATGTTTGCATCGCTGGGTCTGGCCAGCCTCACATATGCAAGCAACCAAACAAGCATCGACACACGGTCAACACGCTCACGCGAGTCTGATCGGCTGTATGCAGACAACCAAACACCATGTACTACATTTGTACACCAAAGCAAAGTGTCACAAGATGGGCGGCGCGCCGAGTATTGCTAGTATAGACAGACAACAACAGAGCAACGGCTATTTGGCGACACCGTTTATGGCTGCCATTATGAACGGTAGGCTCAACTGTCTAGTACAGATTAGTGGCAAGCTGAGGTGTGAGTTGTGAGTTATGACTTATGAATTGTGAGCGACTTTTTAATGTTGGTGGCTACAAAAGTGTAGTGTACCATGTACCGGAGCAGTCTTTCCTAGGATCCAGCTGTCTCCTACAGTCTTGCGGTTGTAAAATCAAGAGCACTGGTAGGTACTAATGTACAATGCATGGAACTCGCACGCAGATCTGTTTGAATTGCAGAGTCAATTTTGTCCGAGTTGCATTCATAGGGATCGCATTCAGATGTGAGGGCATGAGAGCACCAATCCATAGGTGCACCTAAGTCCGGACAGTGACCTGGAAGAACAGCTTGTCAGATCTGATCAGTTAAGTAGCAAATATTTCAGTTGCAATGCAAAGCCTGGTCGTAGCTTGACGATTCAGCAAAAACGATCGGAGAAAAGAACGAAATTTCTACATGATTTGGTCAAGTTCACCATCTATAATCACTCTCTTGTTTGTAGCATGATTGTATGGACTGTATGTACACTGATCAGATGCTCAAGAAGTTGAGATGTTTGTGTCACATGGCATGGAAAAATTGAGGTTTTTTTCTTTTGCAGATGGTAATTGGCTAGGCCTCAAGAACTTGGCAATGGAGGATGCGGTTCTTGGCGCGGCCGCGGCCGGCGATGTTGGACAGGAGGTTGGTGACGAAGCTCTTGATCTGCCCCTTGCCGCCGGCGACGGTCTCCCACCGGTGGCTTCCCACGTCGACGACGGAGACGCTCATGTCGTTCCGGACGACGCAGAGCTTGCCGTGGAGAGCGACCATGGCAGCCGCCTCGGACGCGTGGGAGCTCCCCAGGTGCTGCCTGCTGTCGACGCAGACGCTCCACGCGCCGGCGGCCTCGTCGTAGGCCCTGAGCCGGCAGCCGTCCTTGCAGTCGGCGGCGTAGAGGCGGCCGGCGAGGCAGGCGCTGGGGCTCCTCCAGCCGGTGACCATGGCGTCGAGCACCACCGACCAGGAGTCCGTCTCCGGCGAGTACACCTGGCTCAGCACCTGCCCCTCGGCGCCGGCAGCGACCGCCTTCACGTACCACCTCCCGCCGTGCACCGCGCTGACGGACGGCACCACCGCCGCCGCCATGTCGGAGACGAAGGACCACCGGTTCTTCGCCGGGTCGAACACCTCGGCCGACAGGAGGCCGCCGCCGCCGCTCTCGCCGCCGGCGACGTACAGGCGGTTGCCTATGACGCAGGCGCCGAGGCCGCGCCTCCGGCACAGCATGTCAGGCGCGCGGTGCCACCGGTTGCTCCGGGCGCTGTAGAACACCACCCGCCGCATGGGCCCCCCCTTGCTCGGGTCCCTGCCGCCGAGGAGGTACAGGTGGCAGCCGCCGAGCACGGCGCAGCCGAACCCGGCGGCGGCGGCGTACTCGCCGGGCGGCGGCGGCGGCGCGCGCCACGAGCCGCGCGCCGGGTCGAGCACGTCCCACGACACGCGCCCGTCGCCGTCGCACTTGACGGCGTACACCCACTGCTCCGCGAGCCCCAGCCTCCGCCGGAGGCTGTAGAAGTAGTTGCCGGCGAGCAGCCGGAACCACCGCTTGCACACCAGCCTCAGCTTCCAGTGCTCAGCTCGCGGCATGCGGATGAGGCAAGCAATGGCGAGGTCATCGGGAAGCCCGGGCAGCAGAGGGCATTGCCCGCCGGCGCCGGCGCCACCGCCGCTCCGGTGATCTCCTCGCTGCGATCTCCTCTCCTTCACTGGGTGGATGGAGGCTCTGAGGCTGGGCTGCACGCACGCTTTCGACCTCGGGACGTGCCTCGCGGCCGCGGCGGCGGATCTCTCCACTCTGCACAAGCACGCCGAGCTATCAACCTATCCATCACAAGAAAACGGGAGAGTTTTCAGGTCGTTGAACAAAATTCAGGACTGATCTACACGCAAAAAAAAAAATTGCAGTATTGCAATGCAACATGTGAATCATAATTCCGTGCCGTTTGGGATTAAAAATTGTGTGCTTTGTCCATCAAAAGCGAGTGATTGATCGCAAAAATGATGCTTACAACGATGAGACAAGAACATAAAAACACTCGTGGTGTCATGTAGCAACAGCTACCTACAGAAGTAGTTGAACTGCTGCATGAGGGACCAGGTCTCCGGTAATGACCACGCAAGCTTCACCATGAGGGTAATTAGCTGGATGCTAAGCTAAGCCTAGATTTTAGGACGAATCTAAGTACTATTTGAAGCTTGAAAAAAAAGTTTCTCCAATGAATTGTTTGGAAGAAATCTCTGAACTCCGTTGAAATTGAGCCAAGTGAGAGCATTTCTGATATTTTCGATAGTTCACATACTTGTATAAATAATGTATTCAAGCTCAATCCACAAACATTTTTAATGCAAACATTCTTGTTCTTTATATACATACAGTTCTAGGAGGATAAAAAACCATCATTACTTTCCAAAAAAAAACAAGAAGAAGAAGTGTGTGGAGAAAAAAATCTAGTTGCTCAAACACACGTTTAGGCTAGCTTCCTGACCTCATACAAGCTGATGTTCAACTATCTGGCCATTTCTGCCTTTATAATTTTAAAACCCTGTGAGCAAACCGACCAGAACATCTTTATGCTCATTGATCAGAACAAGATATGAATTTTCTCAAATCATGTCTGATTATTCTTTGTCCAGTGGTAATGAATTATGAAATTTATCCAAAAACAAGCAAGAGGTAATACACCACCACCTTCTTGTGTTGAACACCAACAAAGATTTTCAAATCCATGCACAACAGCATCATTCCAAGCATGGCATGCAAGCAGATATGCAGTAAGGAGACAGTGAAGGAGAAGGAAGACTCACCACTTGAGTTTGGTTCCTTCTTCTATCCATGCCTGCCCCTGAAGCAAAGAACCAAGAAACCACAGGAAGAGCACTCAGTGTCACCAACCAGACATCACACCCCTGTTACCTATGCCTCTCATTCTAAAGCTCCACACACCCCTTTGCCCAGATCCATGCAAAGAGTAGGAAATGTCAGGCCCAACTGAACCCTCCTAAAACAGAAGCTTCTTTATGGTAGTACCTAGCTTGGCTCCCAGGATGAAGAAGGATGGAGAGGACTGAGGAGGAGAGGGAAGGTGGTGACACTAATGGAGAACACCCTCACATTAAAGCCTGGTGTCTGCCTACGGGCCCAGCCCACAGCAGCAGCAGCAGCAGCAACAGCAAGGGCCAAGGTTTTCTGTGAAGCTCTCTTTTGATTCTGTGCTTCTTGGGTCAACCACCTTTGTCTGATTACCTGGTTAATTAGTAGAAAGATTATCTTCTGGACTATTCATATCACACCAGATGCTTTGATGTTCTCTTCTCCTTTTGTTATTCAAACAGGACACCTTTTTTTGCTAAAAAAAAAACAACTTTCCGTTTCTGCTGCTGAGATAAGAAGTAGCAGGTAAGAGTACAGCACACATCCTTGCAGACTGATTACTATGACACACAGTATCTTCTACAATCTGAAGTGTTTTCTCTCTATGTAAACATCTATAGCTGTGGTCAGGCTTGTTTTTGCCATATTCCAAGGAGCAGAACCTGGTCCAAAAGCAGCTAAAACGGACAAGAGAGAACGGCGCCTGAAGATGTCAAAATCACACGGGTACACAACAAACACGCCCGATCAATTCAGAGCTCCCTTAGAATCAAAACAAAGAGGAGAGGAAAGGAGGATGGAGCCAGGGATATAATGTTCCATGACAAATGGAGAGAGTTGGGAGGTCGATTTGCAGGCAGGCCAGGAGCCATCGCACGACGGGGCTGCACTGCCAGCAGCGACACTGTCCATTTGCAGCGACGGCTTCAGGGTCAGAGCATAAGAGCATCTCCGTGATAACCTCTAAATACAGAATCGATAGTACTATTAACTGCACATTCTATTTATCTTTTCAAAATTAATTTACACTTTATAGTACACTATAAAAATTCCTTCCTTTCGATAGACACTCTATTTCCACATATTTTATTTTATAGTTTTTTTCCCTGTGGATGCTCTGATAGAACTGGCAATCTGGCATGCATTAGCATTGACTTGCACCCTTGTTTAGAGAGCTAAGTGGCCAGGCTAATTCACGCTCGTGCTGGGTGTTGGCCAAGGCAAGCACGTACGCGTAGGGCCACGGTTCATGCAATGGACGAATATTGCTTGAGGAGGAGCCGCTGCGCGTGATCCGCCCGATCCAGAGGTTGGCTACGCGTCTCAGCGTCTGGCATCGGCATAGGGTATGCACAGGACCTCCTTTGTAACCCGGATGCACCGAATTTTTTTCCGTTGGCCAAGGCAAGCACGTACGCGTAGGGCCACGGTTCATGGAATCGACAAATATTGCTTGATTTTTCTCGGCTGTTTTTTTTGGTCTCACCTATGTTGTCCAGTTCATCAAACAGCCAAAAAACTATTTGAGTTTTGCTGTAGAGCGACGACTTTTATCCCCCCGATTCAAAGTTGTTGCAAAATTAGCATAATGAGCAAAATAACAATATGATTCGCATAAAGTACAGCAACAATTAAAAGCAAGCCAAAATACCATAAGTCATGTATTATCCAAATATGACAAGAAAGACATATAAATACACAATCAACTCAAATACCATTGCTGCCAAATAGATAAACCCAGCAACTAAGCTCAAGGTTTTAACTTTATTAGTGCTCTCAGATTGCAAACTGGGGTTGCTAAATGTTTTAGCCATCCAACAACAGTTTGAGGGTGAATATTACAGAGATAATTAACTGAAATTAGGGCTATAAATAAAGGAGTATTGCACTGCTTAAGGTCTAGATTATATAATCTCAACAGTGACAAAACAGTGACAATTTGGACAGCAAAACAACTAAGCAATACCAGCTCAAAAACCAGTATGAACCAGTCCAGAACAGCTACTAGATCTCTATCACAAGATAGCAAAGAATAGTAGCGGGAATTTATCACATGAACAGACTTATAAGCAGTGCCATCTACACATTACAATAGCCCTAAAACAGCTCATTATTATTTCAAACAAAGCAATCATCATCGAGCAGCACTAGTAGCCCACAAGAACAGTGCATCCAGATTTGGTTAAAACGGCCTCTAGCTCGAAGGCTAGTCCCCCAGAAATAACCAAATCAGTCCACTGAACAGAGAAGGATTAAGCAAATACTTACGAAGTGTTGGGATCGAACCAACAAGTCGAGGCAAAGCGTGGAGATCACTGTCTCAGAAAACAATTCGCCGTGCTAGGAAGCACTATCGACGAAATGAATTGGAGATACGATGCCGACACTCCACCACGGCCAAAGGCCACGGCTAGAGCCCGAGGAGCAGAGAAACGCAGCAGTGAGCTCATGACGACCACCCCGTGGCCACCGGGAACCAAGTCGAGGAACACCACCACAGCAACAGCTTCCACCGGCCGGCGAGGACACCGAAACGTCGGCGAACAACAGCAGCAGTAGCAGATTGAGGAAGAGGAGGGGAAAAACGAGAGAGTCTAGAGAGTTCTCAGTGAGAGGAGCATGGAACTTCCCCATATAGGCGAGGATAATGACCTCCCCAAAGTCTCCGGCCACCTCTCCATGCCACCATGCGCCCGCGCAAGGCGGAGATCAGAGAACGGCCGCTGCCACCCCCATGACAGCAAGGGTTCAAGGAACCCTTGCTGTGCACGAGCTGCTGGCCAGGGGCAGCGAAGCTGCCCCCCTTTTCCTCTCTAGTGGTGGGCCAAAGAACCACCGGCCCATAAGAGGGCAAAAGCCCAACAAAAGTTTCAAGAATGAATTTTGCTCTTTTTAAGTGGTTTTCGACGGAAAGCACTGCTGGATGGTTATGGTTCTCAAGTGCAGATTGAAATTCGAGATCCTGCCTGCGTGGCAACGTACATGCAGTTTAGAGTGCCTAGAACGGGCTCCATCTGCCTTCTGCCTCTGCTTAAGGGAGACAGATCTTTTTTGGGAGGCTTCAAACTCTATGATCATCTGGACATTTTAACAACGGAGAAAACTGCCCCCGCGTCGTTCTCCTGCAGGGGCGACTTAGGCGGCGTCCAATCCTCGCCGCCTAACCTCTCCCTCGCCGGAACCCTAGCCGGCCGCCGCCGTCGGCGCTGCCGGCGGCCCCTCCCCTCCTTTTCCTCTCTCCCTCCCTCCACCTCCCTTCCTCCCCTCCCTTTCCCCGTCACACGCGGTGCCTGCTCCATCCGGGCCGGCGGCGCGGAGGCCGCTCCGGCGGTACTGAGGCCGGATCCGGTGGCTGTGGGCTTCGTCCTAGCGTGGGGCAGCAAGGCGGTGGTGCGGCAGCAGGTGGTCGGCGGCGTGGTTGTCCGGCGGTGCCGAGGCCGGATCCGGCGACGTGGTGGCCAGATCCGGCGGTAGCGGGGACGCGCGGCCCCTAGCGGCGGTGGGCGGCGCGGCTGTGCGTAGGGTGGCGGTTGGCAGTGCTCGGTGGCCAGGGCTTCGAGCCGTGGCCCTCTTCGTGCTTTTGCTTGGGCCAGTCGTGTGGCGGCCACGATGGCAGTGCAGGTGCCAGATCTGGCCGTGGAAGCCGGCCGGCTCCGGCCAGATCTGGCTGGTAGCTCCGGGCACGGAGGCGTGGGCGGCCCGGCTCGCGGGTGGTTTCGCTGCTAGCCTCGTCCCATCCAGTGTGCCTAGGTGGCATTGGCGGCCGCGCTGTGGCCGGTTCATCAGTGTCTTCGTTTCCGGCGGCCCTGGTTGCGCTGTGGCCGTGACGACGTTCTTGGCGGCGTGGCGTTGCACACCACCCCTTCTGGTGGCGTGGTTTTGGACTTGTTCTAGGGGCGTGCAGTCGGCATCCATGGTGGAAGGTTGGCTCTTGGGGATCCTTCTCTGGGCGAAAGCCCGCTGCCCTTTTGGCGGTCCACGATGCTGACACCTTCTGGTGCCAGTTCCCTCCTTGGAGGCTTTGTCGTGGAGTCTCTCGGGCGAAAGCCTAGCCTGCTCGGGCCGGTGATGGTGGCGCTCGTGGGCGTCGTGTCCCTCCCTGGAGGCATCATCGTGGTTTCTTTTCCTCAGGGCCTTTGTTGGTGTGCTGAGCTTGTGCACCAGTTGGAGCAGCTCCGTCATCCCCTTCTCCTGCGACGACGGAACCTGTCCTTCTCCTGGTTGCTTGTAGCAGTGTTGTCTGCCCTAGCACTTGTGGCGCGGCTGAAGAGGCATCGTAGATCCCTTCTAATGCGGCGGCGATGCCTCCTTCTCCGTCTCATTTGCGGCTGTCGGTGTCTGGGAAACGCGCTCCTGAAGAGCAGGGGTCCACGGACCGGAAGACGAATTTGTAGTTGGTGTGAGGCCCAACGACCACCCTTCTCAGCAGCCCGGGGAGGCGGCCGATCCTACGGGGGCTCAGGCCACGCGGTCTTCCCGGACAGGGCCTGGTGCGATTCGGCGATCTGGGTAAGGATCCTTCGTACAGTGAGAAAGAGAGGGAGAAAGAGAGAAAGCAATACAAACCGTGAAGACACAAGTGATTTACCCTGATTCGAGCTCCCACCGCTGGGTAATAGCTCTACTCCAGCCTTGTTGATTATGTGGTGGAAAATGGTACAAGGGTGCCGAGACCGGGCTTGAAGGCACCGATCCCGAGCATACAAAGATGGCTAAGGACTATGGCTACTGCTAAGGAAGCTTCGGATGCGTGTGTTGCTTGAGTGGTTGCGTGGTAGAAGATGATCATTCTCGTAGGGCAGGTCCTCCTTTTATAGGCGCGGCGGGACGCCCAGGTCGCCCGGTGCTGATCCGGCGGGCCCCGCGCCTGTCTCTGCTTTAGTGGCGGTGCCCTTGTCTCATTCCGGGGCTTTGTCTGGTCCGGAGCCTGCACGGAGAAGCTGGTCAGGTTAGTACTGGACACGTGTTTATCTTGATATGCCGATACGGGGAAGGATCGCTCTTTAGGAAGAAAGCACTTTCCCTTTATCCCCAATATAGCATTTGACTGGACCGAGCCAGCCTCGCGCCGCCCGTTGGGGGCGTCGCGTAGCGTAACAACCGTCGCCGCCTGCCAAAGGAGGCAAACGACAAGCCAGGCTGCTTGCGGGCTTCTCCCCGGGCTGCGGGTTCCCGGGGAGATATAGTTCTTCCCGGTCAAGGCTGGGGAAACTGTGGTGGGACATGACAGTTGTCGCCACTTTCCCAAGGATAGGCGGGCTACCCGCGGGACCCTCTCCCGGGCTAAGGATAGCCCGAGAGCCCCGCCACGCTCCTGGTCGGGATCCAGGGAGTCGTGGTTGTCCTAGTCAAGCCCGGGGAAGACCCTGGCGGGCCGGACGCTTCCTTTAGTACGGCCAAGGGCAGCCTCTTGGGCCTTCTATACGTGCAGTGGGCCGGTACGGAATCGGCCCAAGGCCCGTCTCGGGATGGGCCACTTATTAATCACCAACAGCTAGCCCCCGAGCCTCGAGCGGGTGGCGTGGCGAGCCGGTCTGAGGTTTAGAAAAAGATCTCCCTCACGCGCTGCGCGGGAAGGCTCGGCTAAGGTTTTCGGGAGCCGCGGGAGCCAAAGCCTGGGCATTGAATTTGATTTGACGGAAAGGTGGGGCAGTTACACCCCCTGGGCACGACTCCCACGATCTCCGCGTCGACCGTTGGCTTCCTTGATAAGGCAGTGTTTCGCAGGGGGGACTCCTACTGCAGAATCATCCCCTTTGCCTCTGCCTTCATCTCCCCATCTCACTTACTGCCATCTTGTTTCCTGCTGCCATGGTGTTCATCGAAGATAGCGCTCTCACGAAGGAGAGGACGACGGAGTTGGAGAGAGACGGCTTCGTGAGGCCGGGCCCCTGGAGGCTCCCTGGTGCGGATCGGGAGCCACGGCCCAAGCCCGACGAGCTGGTATGCTTCGAGAGCTCTGCTATCTGCGGGTTCCGTGCGCCGGAATTGCAGTTTATGATGGACTTCTTCGCCTTTACGGAGCTACGACCGGAGAACCTGTCCTCGCAGTCTTACGTGCATCTATCCATCTTCGCGCACCTATGCGAGGCGCACTGCGGGGTGCGACCCACGGTGAGCCTCCTCCAACACTACCTCGAGCTGAAGTCCGTCGGCCACCGCGTGGGCAATGGCGAAGTCTTCTACTTGACCGCGCGCCGGGCTCTGGAAAGCCAATCGTACCCGGAGTAGGAGGTGAGGACGAAAGTCGACGTTTGGGCCCGACGGTGGTTCTACCTGAACCGCGGGGCCTCGACCTTGGAGTATTCTTCGGCCGCGCCGAAGACTCCGATCTTCGCGCGTAGCGAGACCCTGCCGGAGGATCAAGTGACGGCGTACGAGATCGAGAAGCTCGCCAAAAAGGGCTTGACAAGCTATGACGTTGTCGTCAGCTTTGTCCGGCACCGAATCAGCCCGCTGGGGCGCCGCGAGCGGTGTGTCAGCAAGATGGGCGGATGGGAGGATCCGGACCGGGACTTCCATCAAGGTAAGCGCACGCTGCGCTGCTCTGTTTCCTCTTAAGCCGGGGCACGTCGTGACCACTTGTGACTATTTGCGGGACTCTCGGCCCGCGACGTTGCGCGGATTGCAGGCATGCTGCTTCCTATGGACAAGAGTCACCATCCCATAAGATTCGTAAAGGATAAATTGTCCGCGGTACATGCCCGTAAGGTGTTTGATCAAATTTCTGGCTGCCCGCACCCTCAAGGGTTTTGACGGTTTACACTGATTATTTGCAGCGGATGTGGAAGGAGGCTCAGGGAGCCACGCAAGCCACGGGCTCTGCTGGAGAGACTTTGGTCGTTCAGCCTCTGACGGCGCGCTCGCCACCGGGAGGATCATCGGCGGCGTCCGGCGGGACATCAGCCTGCCGGTAATGTCGGGCGAGGGAAGTCCGGCGCTAGCCTCGACCGCGGCAGGCGCGGCGCAGGCAGGCACGGAAGCGCAGGCGAGAAAACGCACGACGCCGGTGCAGGTGAGCCCTTCCCCTTCAACGTAGATCGAGTGTCGGGCGTTCAGCGGCCCTCAGGCTCTGTCTTGCGTGCGTGTCCATGGTGTGGTTCCTTCAAAGAAGAGGAGGATGTACCGGCCTGTGTAGGTTGGCGACGATGAGGAGGACGCACCAGCGGCGGGTCCATCGCTAATAGCGGCGCCGCGGCGAGGGCCTACAAATAAGGTCCCTGCGGGCCGAAAGAAGGCGGCCGCGCCCACCACACGTTGCGTCGGCGGGCTGGAGACGGAGCTCTTTTTTCGTCCTACACCGGGGGTGTACGAGGACACATAGCTTGAACCAGTGCGTAAGTTTCCCGCGTTGCCCACCATTACTCTGCTTTCGAGTTTGATTGTTGTGTGTTTTCAATCGCAGTGCGTAGCGTTGAGGTGGCAGCTGGGGTGCTACCTCCTTTTGCCGAAACCGTGGCGGCTGAGAGCGAACCAATCGAGCCTGAAGGAGGAGCGTCCTTGTTGCAGCAGCTGGAGGCCGTCGGATTGATGAGGCCAACAGATTCGCGAGGCAAGAACCAGCCGGTCCACGGAGGGTCATCGGCTTGTCTACCGGTGGCGGTGCTGGACGCCTCTGACGAGGTTGCGGAGACGGTGAAGGTCGACGCCGGCAAGAATTCCCTCTGGATCACTCCCCTGCGCGTCGAAGGGCGCACGGCGAACGGATGGTGGCCGATCGATCGCCGAGGGATTGCCGACCACTTCACGACTCCAATCGGGAAAGCGCTCCCGGCGCCTGACCGGCGGATGCTGCTGGTTAACTGGGTCTGGCCGGTGCGCGTGCTTACGCCGGAGGGTTGGATGGGCGTCTCGATGCCCAGCGTGGCCCCACTGGCGTCCGCGGGCTGGATATCTACTTCCCTAGAGTGGGTAGAGCAGCAGGACTCCGCCAGGGCGCAGGACGCCGATGAGAAAAGCCGGCCGCCCGTGAAGATGTATCCCATTCCCGGGCTGGAGGAGCCAACCGAGCTCGCGGCTGCTAAGCTAAGGGTGGACGAGCTGGATACCGCTTTGGCGAGCGTCCGGGCTCAGCTCAGCGAGGCCAAACAGGCCGTGGAGCAAGCGACAGTGGCGAAGGCCGAGCTTGCGGCTAAGCTGGAGGACGCTGAGAGGCGAGCGGCCGCAGTTGGAACGACGACCCTGCTTTCGGCAGCACCGCCAGCATCGTCGCATTCCGCGCCGTTGGAGGAGAGCAGCCAGGAGTCAGTAGGCTTCCCGCCCTTGCCGTTCCACAAGGCGCACATCCACGGGCTCGATCGAACCATGCGTGGTGCCGTCGAAGCGAGGGTGAAGAGCATGCTCGCTCTTAATAAGAGGGTAACACCCTTGAATCTGCAAATTGTGCTTAGGTGCTGACCTTTTCGTGCCTTAATTTGTTTTCGTCTGTTTCAGTTCTACGCCCTTATCGCCGGCACATCCTCGCTGATGGAAGCAGCGAATGAGCGGTCGGATGACGATGAGACGAAGATTGAGCGCCTCTCTTCTGAGCTCGCGCAAGCCCGAGCTGAGATAGAGCATGCAAACGGGCTGGCCGCGGAGAACGAGGTTCGTGGAACCGCCCGCATCACCGAGCTAGAGGTCGCGCTTCAGTCAGCGCAGGAGAAGGAGCGGGAGGCCGTGGCGAGGCTTGCTCAGTCCCAGTGAGCGGAGAAGGCTGCGGCGAGTCAAACCCGGGCAACCCGTGAAGAGGCGGGCCGAGCCCGGGCTCTCTTTGACGAAGAGCGCAGCCGCAGGGAAGTAGTCTCTAAGGAGCTAGAAACCACCCTGTCCGAGAGCAGCTCCACCGTTCGCGGGCTTGAGGAAACTCGCGACAAGCTCATGGCCGAGATTGCCGTGCTTCGGGAGGCCGGGACGAAGTCCAGGGCTGAGACAGAATCCCTAAGGAAACGAGAGCAAGAGCTTGTTGATGCCCGGGCTAAATGATGCCAGGAGCAAAATGAGGTAGACTCGCAGGCTATAGAGCTACTTCAGGCCCGAACGCGGATCCGCGACCTAGAGACCGAGCTAGAAAGGCTCAAGTTGCAGCGCGGGTCGTAGCTTGACCCAGTCTTCTTGGTCCCGAACTCTGCGCCTTAAGTATTTGTATATTTTATTTTAAACGCTCGCTTAACGGATAAGCATTATGTATTGTGCGGTGGCCGAAGGACTTAGCCATTTTTTCTCTTAGTTTATCGCGTCAAATCGCGCACACTGTGGGCTCTGCAGCGTGGCACAGTGTTCCGCTGACGGCAGGGGCACGTTTGCCAGGCACGTTTGTGGAGGCAAAACCACCCGCTCCGGTTCGCATACCCGGCCTAAGCCACGCGTCAGACCGCGGAGACGCCCCTGGGCCTTTGTTCGCATTGGTGGGCCAGGCCTGCTCAGTGGGCCTCGATTCGCAGCGATTTTTCTTTGCCACTGACAGCGGGACCGAGGTACGTGTCGCCCGGCGATTGGCGCGATTGGTATTCTTGCGAGGTAGCGCGTGCGCGCGTGTCTCTTCAGCTCGCGCGGTGGGTTTTAATTGCTCGTCCTTTCGCGCTCAGCGATACTTCGGGTAGCCCGCAAACTACAGGGGATCGGGCTTTCCGAGGACGTGCCAGCCGATTTGACCTTGTGTAATCGGCAAGGTTTCCGATAGGCAAGCTGCCGGCGAAGCAATGAAGATTTACCGATAGCTTGGTAAATAATCCGATGATCGGCTTAACGATGAGACGTCGAGCCGATAGAGCAGACAAGCCGCCGGCGAAGCGATGAGCGCTTTACCGATAGCTTGGACGATAATCCGATGATCGGCTTAACGATGAGACGTCGAGCCGATAGAACGGGATGGAACCTAACACCTCCGGCGGACGGCGATGCGCAGCAATGCCGCCGAGAGATAGTATTCCGGGCGAAACCTAACTCCTCTTGGCAGACGGCGATGCGCAGCAATGCCACCAAGAGATAGTATTCCGATGCCGACGGCGAGGAGATCGGACTGAACCGAGGCAGTCCCTACCGAGGGAGTTGACGGCGAGAAGATCGATCTTAGTCGAGACAGTAGACGCCGGCATTTGTACTTAGAAAACCGATACGAGCGGATCGATCGGATTCATAGCACAAGGGTAAAAAGTAGACGAAATAGATGTATTGTTGATTGAAAGAGAGATAGATCCTTTACATGCTGCACGGCAGCTCTTATTTATACTAAAGACGCACCGGCTAATCCGATAACTTGACATGGACTCTATCTCTTAGTTACCTAAAATAACTAACCGACTAGACTTATCGTGCAAGGCACGGATACAAAACCGACTCAATATAATCGTGCCAGGCACGTACTAGACTTGATAAATACGAAGCTAGCTGACCAATGTGCTCACATACTGCACGTAGACATATATATGTAGCCGATGCACTCACGTATTGCATGAAGATTAACCCGATTATCAAATATGCCTAATAATATATCTTCACGTGCATGATCTTCCATATATGCTCCACATATGTGATTTACTGGAATCGGCACTTAACTTGATCTCCACATGCATATCAGCTTATCGGATATTTAATCTCCACGTGAACTTGATTGGCCTTCCTGATGGCTTGATTTAAATCCGATTTGCTCTTGTTTTACTTGGTTATCTTTGCCATATATGGATTGATCGGCTCCTTCAAGCTAGCTGTGTGTACTTCTGAACCTTGATCGGCTATTATCCTTCATATATATAAACCGATTGAACAATCAGTCACTTCATTACATTAACCGATCAATCAATAATAATATCCAAACATATACTGATCTAGCTCTTTTTGCTAGTCGAAAATGCTGTTTTTTTCGCCCTCTTTTGGCCTCTAAAATAACCTTATTTTGTGCCAAATTTGGGTGTCAACAGGCGGCCGCGGCACGGGCGGCCGAGTTCGCAGCGGAGGAGGAGGAGGCTGATGCGGTGGCGGCGCAGATTGCTGTCGACGCCGTGTACGCCGCCGCGTTGGCGGCGGAGGAAGAGGAGGCTCTGCCGCAGGCTGCGGCGGAGGAGGCGGCATCCGAGCGCGCCGGGACCGTCGGTGCACGCGCCGGACCCGTTGACGCCGTCGTCGTCATCGTCGTCGCCGTCGGCGGAGTCCGCAGCTCCGCCGGCTCGTCGCCAGCGCCACTTTTAGGAGCGGCGAAGTAGTACTAGGATTTGGGCGCCGCCGTAGGTGTAGTAGAGTGGCGCCCCCTTTTGCGGTTGCCAGGGACGAAGGAGTTCCTTTTGCTTGTAAAATCCCAATCTTGTAAGATCTTCCTTTATGAAATGCAGCTTCTTTAATGAATCTGTCTCTTTTGGCTTGTTCGTTCCCCATTCTTGTGCGAATCTGAAATGCAAAAAACAGGGGGACTAGATGAACAGTAACGAAGCTCTAAGGCTAACTTAGTAAATTTGGGCAAACAGGTTGCTTTGAAGAGTTGCTTTTGATGCGCCTAATCATCCAGCCCCCGGGCCATGGTCAAATCCAAGTGCGATCTTGGAGTTGGGCGCGGTCTAAAGACTAGAGTGACTTAGAAAAAATTTGTGCGGACTCCCAGCCCCGAGCTTCGTTAGGCCGCGCACTGTGCGGCCTTGGCGAAGTTAAGGACTTAGAAAAATTTTACAAAAATCCCTAGCCCCCGAGCTTCGTTAGGCCGCGCGGCGATGCGGTCTTGGCGAAGTTAAGGACTTAGAAAAATTCGGGCGCAAAAATCTCTCAGCCCCCGAGCGCTGCGAGGCCCAATTTAGCCATTCAAACAAACCTGACGTGGGCTTACTGTACCTTAGGCCGCGGGAATTATACACTGCGCAGAGCCTTACTAGGGTGCGAGATGTCGGCTTATCCTATCGTAGAAGTGCTTCGGAGTGCTTTATCCTTAGCCGTCGAGTTTTGGCCACGGGCTTGCTTGAGATGGTCATGACTGAGCCCAGTGTGACTCGCGAATGGGGGGAGGGTTTTTTTTAATTGAACTGAACTGAAATAAAGGAAACTTACGACCTGTTTAAGCGTAGAAGCGTCGTAGAAGGGAGATGTTCCATGAGCTAAGGAGCTCGTTCCCATCCTTGTCAGCAAGACGTACCGAATCCGTGCGCGCTGCGCTAACTACTTTGTACGGTCCCTCCCACTCGGGGCTGAGCTTGTTGGAGCCCGCGAGGTTCTGAATGCGTCGTAGAACCAGGTCCCCTACTTGCAGGGTCCTTGTATATACGTTTTGTGCTGCGTAACGGCGTAGAGTCTGCTGGTACGCCGCTGTCCGGAGTAGGGATTGCTCGCGGCGCGTCTCAAGTAGATCGAGGTCAAGCTACCGCTCATTGTCATTGACCACGAAGCTAGCGAAGTCAACGCGATCAGATCCTATTCTCATCTCTGTCGGGAGGACGGCCTCCGAGCCATAGACGAGTCGGAAAGAAGTTTCTCCTGTAGCCCGGCTGACTGTTATCCGGACTGCCCAGAAGACTGACGGTAGCTCGTCGACCCAACCTTGTTGTTTTGCCTTGAGGACATCGAAGACTCGTTTTTTGATGCCTTGGACTAGCTGTCCATTAGCTCGTTCAGCCGCTCCGTTACTCTGTGGGTGGGCCATAGAGACAAGGACGAGCTTCATGCCAATTTCTTCGCAGTAATCGTTGAACTCCCGGCTCGTGAATTGGGTGTCATTGTCAGCGATGATTCTGCTGGGCATACCAAATCTTGCAACGATACTCCGGAAGAAACATACAACAGCAGTTGCAGTGATGCTGGAGACCACCTCGGCCTCGATCTACTTAGTGAAGGTATCAATTGCTACGAACAAGTACGTTATGCCATCGAGCCCTTTGGGAAACGGTCCCAGAAGGTCCATGCCCCAAACCGCGAATGGCCACGTCAGTGGGATTGTTTGCAGCTCCTACGCGGGCTGGTGCGTCATCCGCGCATGATATTGGCAAGCTTCGCAGCGCTTAACCAATGCTTATGCGTCGCTCATCGCAGTGGGCCAGTAGTATCCCATGTGGGATGCTTTGCCGACGAGGGGTCTGTGTGAGGCGTGTGCGCCGCAGATGCCCTCGTGAATGTCGACTAGAAGGTACTTACCTTCTTCTTAGGTAACGCATATACAAAACACGCCATTAGCACCCCTTCGGTACAGCAAGCCCCCGTGCAGACGGTAAGCTCAGGCTCGCCTTTTTAGCTGGGAACGCTCAGCAGCGTCCTCGGGCAATGTCCCCTGCTCCAAGAACTGGATGAATGGCGTCATCCAGGAGGTGATTTGCTTGAGGAATGAGACAATACCGGATGTCTCGGTTTGGAGGGTAGAAGACGTCCCGTGGCCTCCTCTCCGGAGGGAATGGAGGGCTTTAAAAGGTGCTGCACTAGCACCCCCGGCGGGCCGGTTCTTGTGAGGATCCGAGCTTGGCGAGCTTATCAGTTTTGCCGTTCTCTTCCCTGGGAATGTAGCTAATTTCGAAGCTCGTGAAACGCTTCTCCAGTTTTCTCACTTCCGCCAGGTACCGCGCCATTGAGTCGTCAATTGCCTGAAACTCCTTCGTGACCTGGCGGACGACGAGCTGCGAATCCCCTTTCGCGACAAGCCGTTTGATATCGAGCGCAGTGCATGCTTTTAGGCCCGCAATTAGGGCTTCATACTCTGCGACGTTGTTTGTCGCCGCAAGGTGTATTTGTATGACGTGCTGAAGTCGCTCTTCGTTGGGGGAGATGAGAACGAGACTGCATCCTGATCGCCTAGACTGGTGTGAACCGTCGAAGAACAGAGTCCACCGACCTTCTCCCCCGTCTTGACCTGGAGAGCTTATCCTTTGCTCATCCGGCCTGGTCAACTCTGGAACGAAATCAGCCAGGGCCTAGGCCTTAATCGCGGTTCGGGATACAAACTGGATGTCGAATTCACCCAGCTCGATTCCCCACTTCGCGACCCGGCCAGCGGCCTTCGGGTTTCGGAGAATGTCCTTGATCGGGTAAGTGGTCGGGATAATGACTTGGTGTGCTTGGAAATAGTGACGCAACTTACGCGAGGCCATTAGCAAGGCATAGCATAGTTTTTGAAGATCGGGATAACGCTCCTTTGGCCCGGTGAGCACCTCGCTGCTTCCCTTCTCGTTCCACTGCCAGCACCGCGCTTGCGACGTTTGGTGCCACGGAGAGGTATAGCAGGAGGGCTTCCCTAAGCTTGGGAGTGGTGAGGACGGGTGGCGAGGCAAGGTACTGCTTGAGCTGTAGAAACTTGGCCTCATCCTCCTCAGTCCACTCGAAACTATCGTGCTTGCGAAGCAACTTGCAGAAAGACGCGCTTCGGTCTCCAAGGCGGGAGATGAAACGGCTTAAAGCCGGCATTTTGCCCGTGAGGGACTGGATGTCCTTTACGCAGATCGGCGACCTCATCTTTTCGATGGCCTCGATCTTCTCGGGGTTCGCACCGATGCTCGCCCCGCCGATTACATAGCCTAAAAGCATGCCGGACTTGACGCCAAAGACGCATTTTTCGGGGTTTAGCTTGACCCGGTGCTGTCCGAGGCTGTCAAATGTTTCCCGTAGGTCGGACACATGGTCACGGGCGTCCTTGCTCTTGACTACGATATCGTCCACATAGACTTCTACGTTGCGCCCTATTTGATCAGGGAGGATTTTTTGCATGAGACGCTGGAACGTGGCGCCAGCATTTCTGAGACCGAAAGACATGGTCGTATAGCAAAATGTGTCGAAAGGAGTTACAAAGGCGGTTTTCTTCTCGTCCTCTTTACACAACGCGATCTGATGGTAACCAGAATAAGCATCCAGGAAACTCATCAAAACTAAATCTACCGTAGCGTCAACTAGCTGATCTATGCTTGGAAGGGGGAAGTTATCCTTGGGGCAGGCGGAATTAAGGTCGCGGTGGTCAACACACATGTGCCACTTGCCGCCCTTCTTCTGAACTATGACTGGGTTCGCCAGCCAATCGAAGTGCTGAACTTCGCGGATGAAGCCCGCTCGAAGCAGTTTGCAGAGCTGGTCTTGGATGATCTTGGCCTTTCAGTCGGGGATACGCCTCTGACACTGCCTTACCGATTTCTTGTCAGACCAGACAGCTAGCCTGTGCCCGATCACCTCCCTTGGGACACTGGGCATATCGGACGGTTCCCATGCAAACGCGTCCTTGTTAGCTCGGAGGAAGATAATGAGCTCGAGTTCCTATTGAGACTCGAGGGTTGTCCCCACGTGGACCACCTTGGAGGGGCCTGTCTCCGTGAGGATGATAGTTTTGGTGGGCTCCTATGGCTGCAGTGCCATCTTTGGGCTCGCTGTGGAGCGCTCCTTGCTGCTAGGACCACAGGTAGGGAGCTGGCCTACCATGGCCAGCGCGGACTCGTCACAGTCGAGGGCCGTCTTGTGGTTTTTCCGGACAGTGATGACTCCCTTCGGCGCCGGCTTCTTTAGGCAATGGTAGGCGTGGTGGGAGACCGCCATGAACTTGGAGAGCGTTGGGCGCCGCAAGATGGCGTTGTAGGGAAGCTCGGTTTCCACCACCTCAAAGGTGATGTACTCCGTCCGGAAGTTGGCGGAGGAGCCGAACATGACTGGCAGCACGACTTGCCCGACAGGGCGGAGGGACGACCCTGGAACGATCCCGTGGAAGGGGACGGTGATGTCCTTGATCTTGGAGCGCGGGACCTGCATGAGGCCCAGAACGCGCGCTGTAATGAAGTCCAGCGAGCTCCCGCTGTCCACGAGGACGCGGTCAACCCAGGTGTTGCTGATGGTGGGGCACAGGACCAGCGGGAGGCACTGCGGCCTGGAGAGCCCGGCCGGGCAGTCCTTCACCAGAAAAGTGATGGCCTGGCTGGACCAAGGTAGGGACTCTGCCGCGGGCTCACCGCGGGAGATGTGGAGGACCTCGCGGGATGCGGACTTTAGCTCGCGACGGGAGCTGTAGGCCGACGTGCAGCCAAAGATGACGGCAACGTGACTGCGGGCCTCAAGGAAGCCCTGGTCCTAGCCGTCCTGGGGAGGAGGCACCGTGGCCATGCCCTCAGGCAGCTTGGGCATGGGACCGCGGCCGGTGTAGAAGTCCTCCAACTAGCGGGCCCATCTGCGGCAGTTGCGCAGGTCGTGGCCGGGGTGCTGGTGGAGGCGGCAGAAAAAACTGGGGGTCATGGAACAGGTCCTCACCTCTGTTCTGCTGCTACGGACGGGGAGGCCGGCCCTGAGGTGGACCCTGGCCGCCGCGCGGCCTGCCTCCGGCCTGGGGAAGTCGCTGCGGTCGCTGCTACGGCGGGCGCACCGGCGGAGGGCACTGTGGTGGCGAGCACTCGGGCTGGTCAGGCTCGACGGCGGCGATGAGCTTGGCGGGCTTCTCCGGCCGCTTCTTCTTCTTCTTTTCCGTCTAGGCCTTGCTCGGGCCGTCACTGACCTTGGCCTTTTTCTTCGCGCGACCCCTCTTGCGCTCAACCGTCTCAGAGACGTTGACGTAGAGGGCCGCGGTGCGGAAGAGGTATAACTTCGTATAATGTATGCTATACGAAGTTATTACGGCGGTGGTCAACACACAGCGGAGTCACAAAGCAGCTCGAACTTCATGGGAGTCTCGCTGACGTGGATGACAGAGGGGTACAGCTCAAGGAGCGACTCCTCGGGGCAAAGATCTGCCCCTGGGGCGAGAGAGGCATCAACCTCCATCTCGTCAGCCCCGGCTTCATCGAGGTACTCTTCCCGCCAGCCATCGTACGATGGGACCAAGTCGTCCAGATCATCGCACTCATCGAACTCGAGGCCCAGGACCTCGTCGCTGCTCGGAATCTCAGGCATGTCCGAGGGAACGGAGTGTTGAGGGTTGCTCATGAGCCCCACGGTGGGCGCCAGCTGTTGGTGTCTGGGAAACGCGCTCCTGAAGAGCAGCGGGTCCACGGACCAGCAGCCGAATTTATAGTTAGTGTGAGGCCCAACGACCACCCTTCTCAGCAGCCCGGGGCAGCGGCCGAGCCTACGGGAGCTTAGGCCACGCGGTCTTCCCAGACAGGGCCTGGTGCGATTCGGCGATCCGGGTAAGGATCCTTCGTACAGTGAGGAAGATAGGGAGAAAGAGAGAAAGCAATACAAACCGTGAAGACACAAGTGATTTACCCTGGTTTGAGCCCCCACTGCCGGGTAATAGTTCTACTCCAGCCTTGTTGATTATGTGGTGGAAAATGGTACAAGGGTGCCGAGACCAGGCTTGAAGGCACTGATCCCGAGCTTACAAAGATGTCTAAGGACTATGGCTACTTCTAAGGAAGCTTCGGATGCGTGTGTTGCTTGAGTGGTTGTGTGGTAGAAGATGATCATTCTCGTAGGGCAGGTCCTCCTTCTATAGACGCCCGGGTCGCTCGGAGCTGATCCGGAGGGCCCCGCGCCTATCTCTGCTTTAGCGGCGGTGCCCTGCCTGCACGCTTCTCCCCGGGCTGCGGGTTTTCGAGGAGATACAGTTCTTTCCGGTCAAGGCTGGAAAAAGTGTGGTGGGACATGACAGTTGTCGCCACTTTCCCAAAGATAGACGGGCTACCCGCAGGAACCTCTCCCAGGCTAAGGATAGCCCGGGAGCCGCGCCACGCTCCTAGTCGGGATCCAGGGAGTCGCGGTTGTCTTGGTCAAGCCCGGGGAAGACCCTGGCGGGTCGGACGCTTCCTTTAGTACGGCCAAGGGCGGCCTCTTGGGCTTTCTATACGTACGGTGCGCCGGTACGGAATTGGCTCAAGGCCCATCTCGGGATGGGCCATTTATCAGTCACCAACAGCGGCTGTTGACCTCATTGCGAGTCGCGCTCGGGTCTCGTCGTCATCCCCTCCTTTCTGCGGTAGCGACGCTCTTTTTCCTGTGCGTGGCGTGTTGTGCTTAGCTTGTCTTCACCTCCCTCGGCGGCTGTGGCTTGCCCCCTTGCTGGTCTTAGCTTTGTCGCTGGGTGTCATGGCAGCGGTGGCTAGCTTGGTTTCGTGTGCGTTCGTTGTAGTGCCTTGTTGTTGCCCCCCTCTCTCCTTCTTTCTTCCTTACACATATGTACAGTTTTTCCTCGTCTTTAATGAAATGGCAGAGCTTATACCTGTTACCTTAAAAAAAAAAACCTCTGATCAGGCTGGCGCGGTAGTAGTGCTGGTCTCAAAACTTTTAAGGATTTTTTAAAAAATCTCAAAAATATTTTTAAATAATTTGTTTAGTCTTTCTATATCTCTTTTAAATGCCGTTGATTTTTTAATAACAACAAAACTAAACTAAAACAGAGAATAAGGAGAGCCGTAACTCAGGTGTCGTTCAAAATAAGCATTTCCTCTTTTCTTTTATATTTGTCGCCTTGACTTACATGCACTTTAGACATTCGTCTTATTAAAAAACTATTTATGTACCATTTATTTTTATTATGCTTTGCTTTATCATCAAAAGTATTTTAAGCATTATTTATACTTTTGGATATTTGCACTAATTTTTGAATAAGATTAATGGTCAAAAGACATGTCAAATAGTTAACGACGACAAATAAAATAGAACGGAGTCGGTTCTACTTACATTTCAGTTTATTGTAGCGTAACGTAGCGTTTCAGTAAAATTTATCTTTTTTATATAGCCTATTTGGTATAATAATTTGTAAAGATTTTTCTCAGGTTTTTAGTAGTCCTATTAAAGATCGCAAAACTATTTTTTTATTTATTTTTTCTAAATATTTAAACATCTCTTTAAATACTTTTAAATTTTACTAAAACGCGACGCTAAGCTACGTTGAACTGAAATGTACGAGGCCTTAGTAGTCCCGTCGGTGATTGTGCCTTGACCCCACAGTGGAATGGCGTTTTCTGTGTGAACAGACCGGTGAATTATGGTTGGGGTGGATATTTACCATGAGGCGAGGACCCCTGAACCACACGACGTCGTCGTGGATTGGCTTAGGACATGCTTTGATCAAGCGTTTGTATTAATTTGGAGATTCAAGATGCAGATTGCAACGCCTTGAAAGAGGAGGTGAAAGTGAGGCAGGGAGGACTTGAACCAATTGCACGGAAGACATGCAAATGTATGAACGGCCCGAGCACTCAGCTCGTTGCAGAATTCGAGATTGATGTTTTTTTTATGAGGAATAAGAATTCGGTCTCTATGACTGACTGGCCTTGTACATTTCAGCTTAGTGTACCGTAGCGTAGCGTTTCAGTAAAATTTAATAGTCTTTAAAGAGAGGTTTAAATGTTAAAAAAAATAATTTAAAAATAGTTTGAGAATCTTTAAGAGGATCACTAAAAACCTAAAAAAACATTACAAATTATTACACCAAATAAGCTATATAAAAAGATAAATTATATTGAAACGCTACGCTACGCTACGGTAAGCTGTAATGTACATAAGGTCAACTGTGGTGAATGAGGCCAATCATTCTCGTGCAATCTCCGGTTCTCCACTGTCTCTGCCTGGTGAAGAAAACTCCCTCTCCGCTCTTCCCCTTCACACAACCGAACTAGCTCTCCCATGGGGAGTTAGACTCAGCTAGGGAGGAGAGGGAAGAGAAGGAAGGAGGAGTATCCAATTGATTTTGTTTTGAATTTTTTGGAGAGGTTTTTTGCAAAGAAACCATACGAGAAGGGTGGGACCTGTCCTTCTCCTGGTTGCTTGTAGCAGTATTGTCTGCCTTGGCACTTGTGGCGCGGCTGAAGAGGCAGCGTAGCTCCCTTCTCTTGCGGCGGCGATGCCTCCTTCTCCGTCTCATCTGCGGCTGTTGACCTCATTGCGAGTTGCGCTCGGGTCTCGTCGTCATCCCCTCCTTTCTGCGGTGGCGACGCTCTTCTTCCTGTGCGTGGCGTGTTGTGCTTAGCTTGTCTTCACCTCCCTCGGCGGCTGTGGCTTGCCCCCTTGCTGGTCTTAGCTTTGTCGCTGGGTGTCATGGCAGCGGTGGCTAGCTTGGTTTCGTGTGCGTTCGTTGTGGTGCCTTGTTGTTGCCCCCCTGTCTCCCTCTCTCCTTTCGTCCTTACACATATGTACAGTTTTCCTTCGTCTTTAATGAAATGGCAGAGCTCATGCTCGTTAGCTAAAAAAAAAACCCTCTATGATCAGGCTGGCGCGGTAGTAGTGCTGGTCTGAAAACTTTTAAGGATTTTTCTTAAAAATCTCAAAAATATTTTTAAATAATTTGTTTAGTCTTTCTATATCTCTTTTAAATGCCGTTGATTTTTTAATAACAACAAAACTAAACTAAAACAGAGAATAAGGAGAGCCGTAACTCAGGTGTCGTTCAAAATAAGCATTTCCTCTTTTCTTTTATATTTGTCGCCTTGACTTACATGCACTTTAGACATTCGTCTTATTAAAAAACTATTTATGTACCATTTATTTTTATTATGCTTTGCTTTATCATCAAAAGTATTTTAAGCATTATTTATACTTTTGCATATTTGCACTAATTTTTGAATAAGATTAATGGTCAAAAGACATGTCAAATAGTTAACGACGACAAATAAAATAGAACGGAGTCGGTTCTACTTACATTTCAGTTTATTGTAGCGTAACGTAGCGTTTCAGTAAAATTTATCTCTTTTATATAGCCTATTTGGTATAATAATTTGTAAAGATTTTTCTCAGGTTTTTAGTAGTCCTATTAAAGATCGCAAAACTATTTTTTTATTTATTTTTTCTAAATATTTAAACATCTCTTTAAATACTTTTAAATTTTACTAAAACGCGACGCTAAGCTACGTTGAACTGAAATGTACGAGGCCTTAGTAGTCCCGTCGGTGATTGTGCCTTGACCCCACAGTGGAATGGCGTTTTCTGTGTGAACAGACCGGTGAATTATGGTTGGGGTGGATATTTACCATGAGGCGAGGACCCCTGAACCACACGACGTCGTCGTGGATTGGCTTAGGACATGCTTTGATCAAGCGTTTGTATTAATTTGGAGATTCAAGATGCAGATTGCAACGCCTTGAAAGAGGAGGTGAAAGTGAGGCAGGGAGGACTTGAACCAATTGCACGGAAGACATGCAAATGTATGAACGGCCCGAGCACTCAGCTCGTTGCAGAATTCGAGATTGATGTTTTTTTTATGAGGAATAAGAATTCGGTCTCTATGACTGACTGGCCTTGTACATTTCAGCTTAGTGTACCGTAGCGTAGCGTTTCAGTAAAATTTAATAGTCTTTAAAGAGAGGTTTAAATGTTAAAAAAAATAATTTAAAAATAGTTTGAGAATCTTTAAGAGGATCACTAAAAACCTAAAAAAACATTACAAATTATTACACCAAATAAGCTATATAAAAAGATAAATTATATTGAAACGCTACGCTACGCTACGGTAAGCTGTAATGTACATAAGGTCAACTGTGGTGAATGAGGCCAATCATTCTCGTGCAATCTCCGGTTCTCCACTGTCTCTGCCTGGTGAAGAAAACTCCCTCTTCGCTCTTCCCCTTCACACAACCGAACTGGCTCTCCCATGGGGAGTTAGACTCAGCTAGGGAGGAGAGGGAAGAGAAGGAAGGAGGAGTATCTAATTGATTTTGTTTTGAATTTTTTGGAGAGGTTTTTTGCAAAGAAACCATATGAGAAGGGTGGGGGTTGTACACAAATTTCGACACGCGATCAAGCTAAGAGCATCCCCAGCACGCACGCTGTCAGCGCCGGCCGGCATCAGCGGGCGAGCGCGCACACTGGGAATTCAAACCCCTGCAGACACACGAGCGCAGGCGAGCACAGGCGGGAGCTCTGGCACGAGCAATCAAAACTGATGCAGGCCAGCTGATCAAGGCGCTGCCTGCCATGCTCTAAGGCAGATAATTGTTTAGGCAAAGGCAAAAGTCATGCTCTCTAAAATTTTTTTAAGTATATCAGATGCTAGAGATTATTCGTGCCCATCGTTCTTAGGCTAATTGAAAACCCATGTACAAGCCTGAACTTCGTTGTGACATCCTAATAAAGTTATTAGGTATCCCAAGTGTTTTTAAAAAGATATAAAATATAAGGTAAAATTTGGTTTTATTATTTGCGTAGATAAAACCTAGTATAGCTATTATTTTATGGTCCGATAAGCTATTTTATGCACAAGCCTTGCTTAAAATCGGGATGGGGCAGTGGCAACACGTCCCCAAGGTTCCCAAATATATGTCTTACCTTTTCCTAATTTTTGGGTTTACCGAAAAGTCGGATTAAGCCCGAAAAGGCCCAATTTAGAAGGTATTTCGCATGAAATCATGAGAAATACTAATTAGAAAATTCGCCAAAAATTTGGGAACCTTCTATAAGCTCAAACCGACTTATCCTCCAAGTTTCAGCCGATATCTTGCAGGGTAAGTCAGATTCCTAATTTGTCAAGCCCCAAATTCTACTCCGAGTCAGATTCGGTTTCCTAAACCTTTTCTATTTCATCCCAACCGAATCCCCTCCCCCAGCACTATATAAACCCCCCAAGACCCCCCTTGCTGTTCACAACTCGTGGTGCCTCAAGTTGGAGCCCTAGCCACAAAACCCTAAGTTTGTTGATGGCTGCACAAGAACATCCATAAGTTTGTCCGGTTTTTTAGTGGATCCCCTTTTCTAACTCTTTTTTAGTCTAGGACTAGAAAAGAGAAAGATGTATTTGGGTTGAGCCCATATACTCTTTGATATTCTGAGTATGTACCCTCAAACAGATGTTACATGTTCTTTTTTCTTTTTCTTTTAGACCCTAATGCACGTTCTGATGTAGGGATTATGCAGTGTGAATAGATTCATATGACAATTTTGAATAGATGTGAGGATATCATACCCAGTGAACATTGACAGTGTGAATTATGCATCCATGAAACAATGCAATAGATTGAGCTAATGCATGTTCTGATGTAGTATGGAAAACTTTCAGGCCTACCCAATATTTGAATCATGGTGTTCTTGAAATGATGAATATGTATATACTTTCAGGTCCACTTATACACATGTTTTTTCATACCTATTTCTATCTACATTTGAAGGGTTGCTGCGTGTTACAACACCTTATTTATTTGGTGATATCTTTTATTTATTATATGACTAGACTGCTTGGTACTAAATAACAAAGAAAACTCAATAAAAAATATATACATACCCACACACTTCTCAAATTCATTATAAAATCTAAGTATATACTCACTATCGAAAATATACCCTGAAAGTTACTCTTTGGGTTTTTTAAGAGTCATACATTTTTGTTATAATTTCAAAACAAACGATAAAAAATCATACATAGAATTTCATACCATACCTATGTTTACGTACCTATGGTATCCAAAGGGAGTATATCAGATGCTAGAGATTATTCGTGCTCATCGTTCTTAGGCTAATTGAAAACCCATGTACAAGCCTGAACTTCGTGCTCATCGTTCTTACTTCTTAAGCTAACAATTATCTATGCATGAGTTGTTCATTGATCTTCTATCATTTATAAGTATGTTTAAGTCAAAACTTTAAAACTTTAGTTAAAAATATTTTTTCTTCTATTTTAGATTAAGTATATATAAAAACCATATGTGTAGATTGATCTTGAAGAGCACTTCAATAATATTATATTTTTAATAAATTTTATAAATAAATAAACTTATTACTCATGTTCAAACGATTAGTGTCAGGGTGTATTTTGAACAACGTATTATTGTTCATGTTCAAACGATAGCTATTCGTTATTGGGAGCGTACTCTGTACTCCCTCCGTCCCAATATATAGGACGCATAAGTTTTTTTGAGTTGTCCCATAATATAAGGCGTTTTCCCATTATTTTTTTAGGAAAGACGAGCAATTAACTCATAGTTAAGCTATTCACACTATAAAGTGCATGCTTTTGCTAGCTTTAGCTATTAAAGCTATTAATTAAGTGTATGGGAAAGAGATGCATGCTTCGAGTAACGAGATATTTAAAGATGATTTACTCTCTTAAACAACATTTCTTGGTCTTGATGAAAATTTTTACACGTCCTATATTTTGGTACGGAGGGAGTATTTGCTTAGACTCTAGACCAATGCATGCTAAGCTATATACAAGTTGCAAAAGTAAACACACGTATATTAATGTCCTAGTGCAGGAGCTGGTCGCACATGCGCGATATGGAGCGACCAACACCGAGAGCAATGGCGGCCCGGTGGCTGGTGCTTTGTCTCGGGCTCGCCGTCGCCGCCTCCGCCGGCGTTCTTCCGGTCCATGGTCAGGTCGATAGCCTAGGTGAGCCTCCCATCTCTCTCGTTTTCTCGACTCGTCGCCGTCGACGACATTGTAGCATATGCATACGCACACAATTCGGTAGCTCTCTATCTATTACTTGAGAGTGTGCTGAACCCAATAGTGTACGGTCTTCTGTTTGTGGCGTGTATGTAGGTTTCATATCCATAGACTGCGGCATGCCGGAGGAGGCCGGCAGCTACGTGGACAACGCGACGAAGCTGACGTTCGTGGCAGACGCTCCCTTCACCGACGCCGGCAGCAATTACAACATCTCGGCGGAGCACATCACGCCGACGCTGTCCCGGAGGCTGCAGAACGCGCGCAGCTTCCCCGGCGGTGCGCGCAGCTGCTACACGCTGCGGTCGCTGGTGTCCGGGCTCAGGTACCTGATCCGGGCCACCTTCATGTACGGCAACTACGACGGCCTCAACCGGCCGCCGGTGTTCGACCTGCACGTCGGCGTCAGCTACTGGCAGACGGTGAACGTCTCCGACAGCGGCACGATGGTGCTGGCGGAGATCATCGCCGTCGTCCCCGGCGACTCCGTGCAGGTCTGCCTCGTGAACACCGGCTCCGGGACGCCCTTCATCTCCGGCCTCAACCTCAGGCCCCTCAAGAACTCGCTCTACCCTCAGGCGAACGCCACGCAGGGGCTGGTTCTTGTTGCCAGGTTCAACTTTGGCCCGAGCGACAATACCATCGTGAGGTAATTCGTGAACTTTTTTTTACAAAAAAGATGATGGATATATTTCAGCCTTCAAAACAGCATTGCAAGGAAATTCTCGACGGCCGAACCGCCGACCATTACTATCGATGGACGGTCAACCACGCACCGGCTCTCGATACTACGTATTCTCTGCATATAGCCTAAACAAAGTTATCGAGATAATTAAATACACATGCATGTTCGATTGCTTCGTGGTTGTCCATCAAAGAGAGCAAAATTATCATCAGTTCTCTTTTGAGTGAAACTTCGCTCGATCTGCTATTGACACCAAAACTCAACTATCTTCTCGACGTTTGTGCTGCTTGTATTAACGGTTTTGGACCAACCCAAAAAATTGCCTTATGCAATGGGTCCCGAAGGCATATAAAAATTGACAAACAACGCTCAACAACAACATTGTAGAACAGGGTCCGATAGAGATAGCTTGTGTTTCTTATTGATACATGCAGTTTGTGTTTCTTATCGATACATGCTAATATAACTAGAGCAATGAAGGATCCGTAGTGATTGATCTCTCCATGACACAGGTATCCAGATGATCCGCACGATCAAATATGGTTACCAGGGAGCAACCCGTCGGAGTGGTCGGAGATCTCAACGCCGAAGAAAGTGCAGAACTTCGACAATGACTACTTTGAGGTGCCGTCCGCCGTGATGCATACCGCCGTCACGCCCATCAACGCCTCTAGCACCATCCATTTTTTCTGGGATACCGAGCCATATGCCAACGATCCCTCGGCGCCCGGGTACTAGGCTACTATTAGCTGATTGACTTTTCCCTTCTTCAAATAACTAGTAGAGACTTTCTAGGTAACTGCAAATCTACATGGTACATAAATATATTCATTAGTTAATCTATTCTACAAATAGAGTTGCATTTTTGGGATTATTGACTAGTCCGATGCTTATCGTATAGTTGTATCATATAGTAATTGCGAAATGTCTCCTTTAACAAATTACAACACTACATCCCACCAATTACATCTTAAATAAACAGAACTATTAATCAATTGGCCTTTAACCGCTAAGAGCGGTAACAATCGAAACAAACCCACACTGTTGATGTACTGCCCTTCGCTACTAGGCTGACTACACGCCTGCCTCCAACACATCTCTAACCCTTGCTCCTCCTTGGTGCCCCCACCGTCCTAAACGGTTGGCCGCCAATATGATAGGAGACTTTTGTTGCCTCAAAGTGTCCATCTGTTTGTGCTCTTAATCATATGGGCTCCAAACAATACATTAGCAATCCATTTGGCACAAAACCATAAAACCTTGAATAGAAAAACTTGACTAACAGATTGCATGGGATTCAAATATAATAGCATAACAAATCTAGCCGCGCAAATATATAGGCCACCGTACTAGTTGTTATAATTTGAGTCTGGAATAATTAGCGTGGATTCTTTCTCTATTTATATATGGTCATTGGAGGAACTCTCTTTGATCAATTCTGAACTTATGCATATATAGTCCTTTTGATTACAAAGGATGACCGAATGATTATGAATTATGATGATGAATGAGTTCTGGATCCATGTCACTGCTCAGGTACTACTGCAACCTGCACTTCTCGGAGCTGCAGCTCCTGCCCAGCAACGCCGTGCGCCAATTCTACATCACTCTCAACGGTGAGCTCTGGTACGCGGACGGCATCACGCTACAGTACCTCTTCTCCGACGCCTTCTACACCACCAGCGCCACCCGTGGCTTCCACCGATACAACGTGTCGCTGAACGCCACCGCGAACTCGACGCTTCCCCCCATCCTCAACGCCGCCGAGCTCTTCTCCGTCGTCGCCACCAACAACGTGGGCCCGGAAGCTCAAGACGGTAAATGCGTGAGCTCATTTGCACATACACATGGCCTGATTTTCATAGTAGTCACCTGCTTAATCATGTGTTGAGAAGCTCTCAAGCGTCACTGATGTGTGGTTTTTAATCATGTGTTGCTACTGAAAACACACCAGCTTCCGCGATGTCGGCGATCAAAGCCAACTACCAGGTGCATAAGAACTGGATGGGTGATCCATGCGTCCCCAAGAAGTTTCTGTGGGACGGATTAAGTTGTAGCTATGCTGTTTTCAGCCCTTCAAGTGTCACAAGCTTGTGAGTTGCCTATGCATGAAAAACATGAAACCTAGTAGTAGCAGCTGGACTTATCTGTTGAGCTGTACATGTTTTCCTTCCAGGAATCTGTCGTCCAGTGGTTTGAGTGGTAACATATTGTCTTCCTTTGGGAGTCTCAAAGGTTTACAGTATTTGTAAGTAGGAGATTTTCAATCTATTTCAACAACTGAGTGTAATTTTTTGGAACAGAAGTTCTTACCCGTTACATGGCTACCTTGCAGGGATTTGTCGGACAACAACCTGACAGGCGCAGTTCCTGACTTTCTTTCACAATTACCGTCTCTTACATTTCTGTAAGTAGCTCTTGACGTCATTATCAACAGTCTCTTAAGTACTACCTCCGGTCATAAAAAGAAGTCGCCGTTGACTTTTGGATACGACTTTGACCATTCGTCTTATTCAAAAAATTATATAAATTTTCATTTATTTTACTGTGATATGTTTTATCATTGAAGGTAATTTGAGCATGAATTATATTTATGCATTTTTGCACTAAATTTTTTAATAAGACGAAAGGTCAAAGTTGTGTCCAAAAGTCAACGGCGACTTCTTTTTATGACCGGAGGTAGTAATTTTTTGGAAAAAAAATGTCTTTAAGTGGATATCAAACACTGATCTGTTCATTTTAGAGATTTGGCTGGCAACCAGCTCACTGGATCAATTCCATCCGGTCTTTTGAAAAGAGCTCAAGATGGCTCCCTAAATTTAAGGTGATTCTCCCATCAATTTTTTTTTAACAAGGGGTACAATTTTCTTTGATCAGATCAAACAAAACATACAGTGTTCAAGTACCCATATTACACTTTCTACCACTGAGCAAGTGACCATCCACACCTTGGCAATGCAAGAAAAGATAAACAGACTAAACACAAGAGTGAACAGCTTTCTTAATTTTTGCTGCGCCAATTGTTTGTTCTGAAGCTTCAACTGGACCTAAACAAGGCACCCATCTTCTAGTCAGGCGAAGTTGGACCCACTACTCAGACATCTTTGAATAACCATATGTGCTCCGATCTATTTGGTTGCAACAAAAAAAATGATAATTAACAATTTGATTAAAACCATTCTTGTTTCATTTTCTTGGCAGATATGGCAACAATCCAAACCTTTGCACAAATGGCGATTCATGTCAGCCTCCCAAAAGAAAAAGCAACCTGCTAGCCGTCTACATCGCGGTCCCTGTAGTTGCTAGTGGCAGTACTACTATTTTGCTTCATGAGACGTAAAAGGCAAGGTGAGGCTCGGCATAAACATCGCGACAACTGGTCTATTCCTCATCCTGAGCATTACTAATTAAGAGATTTTTTTTAATGCTATCCATGCCATTCTTCGACTTTGAAGGATCGGTGAACAGCTTCGTGAAGCACCACAGTGAGACGACGAGCTATGCGCTGACAAGCAACAGCTACGAGGACAGTACACTGCAGCTGAAGAACCGACGGTTCACGTACAAGGAGCTCGAGATGATAACGAATAACTTGCAGCGAGTGCTCGGCCGAGGAGGCTTCGGGAGCGTCTATCATGGCGTCCTGGAGGATGGCACTCAAGTAGCAGTCAAGCTGCGATCACAGACATCCAATCAGGGAGTCAAGCAGTTCCTCGGAGAGGTATAGTTTCATCAGCTGTAAACATGCAGTCGATGTTTCTACGAAGAAATTTGTACAAATTAAGAAATTTCATAAACCATCATAAGTCATGACCACCATGTTCAGGCTGAAATTTTAACCCGGATTCATCACAAGAACCTTGTCTCCATGATTGGTTACTGCAAAGATGGGGAGCACATGGCTCTTGTGTACGAGTACATGTCGGAAGGAACCCTGCAAGAGCATATAGCAGGTACGTGAACTGTTTACCGGTTGAGTATTTGAAGCTGCCAAAATGTTCACCATCTACAGAAGTGCCTGTGCTGTCCCGAAATTCACACACTCTCAAATCTATTTTCAGGAAGTGGCCGCAAAGGGAGATGCTTAACGTGGAGACAGAGGCTCCGAACCGCACTGGAATCCGCGCAAGGTGAGCACTTCAAATTTTCAGTTTGTTCTTAATTTGGACTCGATTTTGGCATGCAGAAGCGTAGGTGAGTTAACACTGGCTGGACTTGTGAATTGTGGTGTGCAGGGCTGGAGTACCTACACAAGGGGTGCAACCCGCCTCTCATCCACAGGGACGTGAAGACTACCAACATCCTCCTGAACGCGAGGCTGGAGGCCAAGATTGCCGATTTCGGCTTGTCCAAGCCTTTCAATCTCGACAATGGTAGCCATGTATCCACGAACACGGTCGTGGGCACAATCGGATACCTTGATCCAGAGTACGTCCATCCGCCAACCAACTTGGTCAATTACCCACTCATTTGCCAAGCGTTTCCCATACAGTATACAAAAATCAATCAATCAATCAATCAATCTATCTATATAAAGCAGAGTTAAACGGAGCCACCACAATAATCCTAAAATCCTAGAAATTTCCACGTTAATCAAAAAATAGTACAAATTCTCACGTTAATCATAGAAAAAGAAAAATCTACATCGTTGAATATGGATATTATTATGTAAATCTAGCGGTCAATATTAACCTCTATAACAAACTACTGAAGCTGATCTATATATTAGAGATAAACTATAAATCTAATCTGATATATTATTTATATCTTAACACAAATCTAGCCGCGCAAACACACGGGTCACCTTACTCGTTATATATATAAAGGAGGGGAAAAAGAAGCCACCACATTCGTCTACATCACCCATATTATTTCAGTCGTTCGATCAATGGTGGGACCAAATTATAACGGCCTAGATCAATCAAAGAAAATCTAACATAAATCAAGAAAAAATAAAAGATCTATGCTGCTGATTTTTGTGGGGCCGGATTATAACGGCTTAGATTAAAAGAAAAAATATTAGAAATTCGGATTAAATACTAAAGATGATATAATACGATTATTTTAGCCATTCGATCAACGGTGGGACAAAATTATAACGGCCTATATTAATCAAATAAATTCTCACATAAATAAAGAAAAATAAAAGATCTATGCGGCTTAGATTAAAAAATATTAGAAATTCAGATTAAATACTAAAGTTGATATAATATATTAGAGATAAATTATAAGTTATAGATAAACTCTATACGCCAAAACAAATCTAGCTGCGGGAGCCATAGAAAAGTAGAGTTCATACTCAATACGATAGGTAATAGGAAAGAGTTAATAGATTATAACGGTCTAGATTAAAAAGAAGGATTCGTATCCAATACGATAAATAATAGGAAAGAGTTTCTATCCAATACAACAGATGTTAGAAATCTATTATATATATAAAGGAGGGAAAAAAACCACCACGTTTGTCCACATCACCCAGATTATTTCAGTCGTTCGATCAATGGTGGGACCAAATTATAATGCCTAGATCAATCAAAGAAATTCTAACATAAATCAAGAAAAAATAAAAGATCTATGCCGCTGATTTTTGTAGGGCCGGATTATAATGGCTTAGATTAAAAGAAAAAATATTAGAAATTCGGATTAAATACTAAAGATGATAAATATAATACGATTATTTTAGCCATTCAATCAACGGTGGGGCCAAATTATAACGACCTATATTAATCAAAGAAATTCTCACATAAATCAAGAAAAAATAAAAGAACTATGCGGCTTAGATTAAAAAAATTTAGAAATTCAGATTAAATACTAAAGTTGATATAATGTATTAGAGATAAGCTCTAAATCCGATCTGATATATTAGAGATAGATTATAAGTTATAGATAAACTCTATACGCCAAAATAAATCTAGCCGCGCAAACGCGCGGGCCACATCGCTCGTTATATATATATATATATAAAGGAGGGGGAAAAGAAGCCACCACGTGAGTCCACATCATCCAGATTATTTCGACCATCTGATCAATGGTGGGATAGATTAAAAAGAAGGATTTGTATCCAATACGATAAATAATAGAAAAGAGTTCCTATCCAATACGACAGATGTTAAAAAAGAGTCTGTAAATATAAAAAATAAAGGATCAGTATCCAGTATGATAAATAATAGAAAAGAGTTCATATCCAATATAACAGATAATAGAAAAGAGTTCGTAAATATAAAAAATAAAAATTTGGAATAAAAATAATAGAAAAGTAGAGTTCATACTCAATACGATAGGTAATAGGAAATCTAGCCGCACAATTGCGCGGGTCATCATGCTAGTTATATATATAAAGGAGGGGAAAAAGAAGCCACCACGTGAGTCCACATCATCCTTATTATTTCGGCCATTCGATCAATGGTGGGACCAGATTATAACGGCCTAGATTAAAAAGAAGGATCCGTATCCTATACGATAAATAATAGGAAGGAAAAAGAAGCCACCACGTGAGTCCACGTCATCCAGATTATTTTCGGCCATTCGATCAATGGTGGGACCATATTATAACGATTTAGATTAAAAAAAGGGATTCGTATCTAACACGATAAATAATAGGAAATAGTTCCTATCCAATACGACAGATGTTAGAAAAGAGTCCGTAAATATATATAAAAAAATAAAGGATCCGTATCCAATATGATAAATAATAGAAAAGAGTTCGCATCAATATGACAGATAATAGAAAAGAGTTCGTAAATATAAAAAAATTGGAATTAAAAAAAGAAAAATAGAGTTCATACTCAATACGATAGGTAATAAGAAAGAGTTAATAAATCTAGCCGCGCAATTGCGCGTGTCGCATTGAACCATAGCATGGAAAATTTCTTAATGATCAGCTCGAGATGTATATGCATCATTTTAAGAAAATTCGTTTTTTTGTCAATTAATCTAAGGATTAGGTGAACTAACGGTTCGATAAATAATAGGAAGGAAAAAGAAGCCACCACGTGAGTCCACGTCAATCAGGGACGGAGCTAGAAAATTTTTTTAAGGGGGGCCAATAAAAATTAACTTTTGTATCGAGAAGATCAAATAGAAAATTTATAGCATTTTAATTTGCAAATTCATGTGAATTCATGAATTTTTAGAACTTTTTCACTATTTATCTTGCGAATTCATGTATATTTTTGATATTTTTGAATTTTTTTACTATTTTAATATACAAATTTACATGCAGTAGATTTTTTTTGAAGTTTTTAACTAATTTAACATGCAAATTTATGTATATATAGGATCCCTCAGAAATTTTGACTATTTTAACATGCAATTTCATGTGCATCGGAGAAATTTTTGAAAATTTTAACAAACAAATTCATATTTTTCTATTAATTTCACCTAATATATAGGACACGCGTACGGCCACCCGAGCGTTGGACGCGCTGCCATCCCTCGCGCGAAGGATGCCCCCCGCGTCGGGGCTGGAGTACCTACACAAGGGGTGCAACCCGCCTCTCATCCACAGGGACGTGAAGACTACCAACATCCTCCTGAACGCGAGGCTGGAGGCCAAGATTGCCGATTTCGGCTTGTCCAAGCCTTTCAATCTCGACAATGGCAGCCATGTATCCACGAACACGGTCGTGGGCACAATCGGATACCTTGATCCAGAGTACGTCCATCCCTCAACTTGGCCAATTACCCACTCATTTGCCAAGTGTATCCCTTAATTACAGTACACAAAAATTAATATAAACCGTACAATTTTCCTTTTCTAACGGATCAAATTAATTTTGGTTTTCTATACTACTATGGGAATATTTTGGTTAATTGTATTATAATACCAACGCGCGAGGTGACCCGCTCGTTTGAGCGGCTAGATTTGTGTTAAGATATATAGATAATATATCAGATTAGATTTAGAGTTTATCTCTTATATAAAGATCAGCTTCAGTAGTTTGTTATAGAGGTTAATATTAACCGCTAGATTTACATAATAATATCCATATTCAATGATGTAGATTTTTCTTTTTTATATGATTAACATGAGAATTTATACTATTTTTTTATTAACATGGAAATTTCTAGAATTTTAGGATTAATAGATTTGTGTTAAGATATCCCACCATTGATCGAACGGTTCAAATGATTTGGATGATGTGGACGAACGTGGTGGCTTCTTTTTCCCTCCTTTATATATAATAGATAGATAGATAGATAGATAGATAGATAGATAGATGGATGGATGGATGGATGGATAGATATATATGTTTTGTGTGTGCTGTAAAAGAGCTTAATTGCTGGTGGTCATGGTGCAGGTACCACGCAACCATGCAGCTGACAACCAAGAGCGACGTGTACAGCTTCGGCGTGGTGCTGCTGGAGCTGGTCACGGGGAAGCCGGCCGTCATGCGCGACCCGGAGCCGACCGGCGTCATCCAGTGGGCGCGGCAGCGGCTGGCGCGGGGGAACATCGAGGGCGTGGTGGACGCGCGCATGCGCGGCGACCACGACGTCAACAGCGTGTGGAAGGTCGCGGACGTCGCGCTCAAGTGCACCGCGCAGGCGTCGGCGCAGCGGCCGACCATGGCCGACGTGGTGGCGCAGCTGCAGGAGTGCCTCGAGCTCGAGGAGCGCCGCGGCGGCGACATGAACGGCGCGCTTTACACCGGCGGCGGCGACCCGAACGCGAGCTACAACGCTTACGCCACCGACCAATCCATCGACGTGAGCCAGGGCAGCACCGCGTTCGAGATGGAGCACAACTTTGGGAGGGTGCCAACAATGGCCACCGGTCCAGCTGCAAGGTGAGGACTGAGCCTGGAGGCCAAGAGGGTGAGTTCACGCAAGGGTTTCTACTGCGTTTCAACGTTGTCGCTTTATCAAATTATTGGGGCAGCAAATGTACAAGTTCGTTCGCACATATTTTTTTTTTTGAGAAAAAGACAGAAGAACTGCCTTGCATTAATTTAACAGGAAAGTTACACGGACAAAATTTAGGGGGAGGTTTATGCGCATTCACCCTGAACACGTGCGCGCGATATGACATGTTCGTACTAAACAATTGAATTGTTAGGGTTGTGCTTTATCACTGATCTTGTATGGAGGGGAGCACCGGTATAAATTAATGAACTTCTTTTTGTTCATTCTTATCTCCAATCATATATGTGCAACGTGCTGCGTTACACTTAGGTAGAAGGATACCCAAAAGTGCCTTTTATTACGTGCTAGCTAGGGTCAGATGTCCAATCCTAGCTTAAAATTCAGACACTTGTTAAAAACATAGGCACATGCAGTGCTACTAAAACATACACGATATAACAATGAAACATGATGAAAACACTATGAAACATGGTGGAAGACCAACCAAACATTAACAAAAGAATGTTTAGTTGTTTTTCAAAGATGTTTCATCTGATAAAAGCAAAATGTTCCATAAGATCAAACATCATGTATCACCAAGCAAACATGAAAGTTTCACAAAAATAAAAATCACGCTAATATATGTTTCGCAAGAGCAAATAAATTAAATGTTCCATACATTTGTTGTTGACATGCACATGGGTGATGTTTTTTTGTAAAAATAAGGATGGATATTCTTTTGGTCATCTTCTTCTTCAAATCCAGCGAATCCCTGCGTCTTGCTAAGTAGATTTGGGGTTCACTACACGACGAAAAGGACACATTGATAACCACAAACCTTGATGAAACTGACCTAAATGCCACAAACACACCACAAGCAACCCGACGCTTTCGAGCTCGCGTACATCACTCTGTGGTCCTCTTAGCCAGTTGTGCGCAAGACCTTGGCAGCGTCAATGATGACCTCAAACTCGTGTGAGGTCAAGACAAAAGAGGAGTGAACAGAGCGAGAGGAGGAAGGGTCTCATCCGTTATTTTTCAAAATACATGTCAGAGCGAGACCTGACGAATTACATATGGTCGTGGGATGGAATTTCCGTTGGACGTAGCGCCTTTGTTCTATCCTTCCAGACTTTTCCTTTTAAAAATGAAATCCAAGCTGTGTGGAATTCTAACCAAGTCCGAAGAGAAACCTTTATCGATGATTTTTTTTCTCTCGATGGTTCTGGCCTTCAAGTTTTTTGTCCCCTCCTACAGTGATATAATAAGAATATCGATGTTGATTCATATACTAAACAAACACAAAACAACAAATAAGGCGGGAACCCTAAAAAAACCTACATCGGCATGGTGGTTGAAAAATTAATGGTATCCATTTTCACGGGTGCCTGCAAAAACAAGAAAATCACATGTTGTTTTTGAGCCGTTTCATCAAGATCTAATTGCCTAAATCCATTTCCCATCTCCTCTCACTACTCCCCGTCCCTTCCCCCTTCCAATTGGTATCCACATTGAGACTGTATCCAACAGGCTTCCCTAAAGCATCATCTACCCTAAAATAGGGGATGAATTCTTCCCCTATGTGCTTCAACAACATTCCCTATTCCGTTCCCTAAAATAGAGAATTTCTCTCCATTCCTTTATATGTAGGGATTCTCTCTCCTTTCTCTATACAATTTTGCCTACAGGGAACGCTATTGGAGATGGGAGAAATATATGGAGAGATTTTTTTTAAAGGGAGCTTGTATATGAGGCTATAGCGGATCAAATTTAGAGATTCCTGTTGGAGAGAGCCTGAGTGGCTACTAGTAGGGGTGAAAACGGAGCGGATACGGACGGATAATGACTTTACCATATCGGTATTCTCTTTTTTTAATCGAATACGGATACGGATACGAATACTGATAGTATTAAAACATATCAGATATTTTAAATCAGAAACGGATATTAATAAAATGGATAGTACCCGGAATCAAATAATAACCAGAAACAAAAACGAATATTTTTCGGATAGTATGTATACCGTAATAAACTTTGGATTGTCATAGCAATATTGTCCATAACATAACAACTTAAGATAACAAAAGTGCACATATAGTTTACACATTGATCATACATGACGACGGATGACACATTGATCACATATGGGAACTTGGCAAGTAGCTGGTGCCTGACGACCGACGGCCTGATGAGGTGGGATGCGACGTGTTAGGCTTGCTTAGTCATGAGCCTGTTATTGGTTTACAAGCAGTTGGGCCTCAACCTAGTTTTAGGCCATTACCCTGTTAGATATCCAAGTTGCAATTTTATCCGGGGGAAAATATTTGGTACAAAAGATTTCTCAGTGCACAAATGCAAAAAACACACCTTGGCCCTTGGATCTCATCTCAGTGGTCTAGCTAAAACATAGGAACACGCAAAACAATCATCATGGTTTTGCACACAAGTGCATAAGTGGGAGAGAGTTCCACCATTTGGATTGTATAGGTTGGATCTAATGGACCATGATGAGTTTTTACACCTGTGCACTGAGAAATCTTTTGCACCGAATATTTTCCCTTTATCCGGATATCCGAATTGCAATTTTATCCGGATATCCGTATCCGCTCCGTTTCCGTCGGATATCACCGATACCATATCCGCTTAGGTCTATCCGAAAAATTATCCATATCCGCATCCGTCGGATACTAGAATTTCATGCCATTTCCCAAAATACGAATATTGGATACGGATACGGTTCGGATATTATCCGCTCCGTTTTCATCCCTAGCTACTACGCCTCCTATCCCCTTTTTACTTTGTGTGCCCCCACTGCTGCTACCGCTAGCCTACCTAACCGCAACCAGAAGGGTACTCGTCGCCTCACCTATTCGCCCTTCCCTTTGTCATTCTGCCACCACACCGGCCCTATCCACCCTTACGCCGTCTATCATGTGTTGATTCACCCACCGCCGCCGCCCCACCGCTTTCGACCATTCCTCATGATTTTGTTGATGCCTCACCGCCCCACCACAAACCCACTTCCACCACTAGAACATAGCCTATTGGGTCCCTGTAAGCCCGAAACACCACCTCCATCCTGAATCCTATCCTTATGGCAACTACGGTGGCAGGGGATCCTAGGTAAGTCAAAATCACCAACACCCTTCTCCATTTCATAGGCGTCTGAAAAATAGCAAAGCTTTAAATTAACGTTTTTACCTCTCTTTCCTCGTTAATCTTATCTCTTCACTCCCTCTCTCTTCCATTCTCACTTCTTTGCCAAAAAACCACCACCACACTCCACCAACGAACCCGCTACGTGCCATCCAGCGGGGCCATGCGGCCTCCGGCCTCCCTTAGGCTATCTCCAACAGGAACCCCTAAATTTGATCCCCTATAGCCTCATATACAGATTCCCTTAAACAAAATCCACTCCCTATATTTTTCTCATCTCCAACAGTATCCCCTATATAGAGAATTGTATAGGGAGAGGAGAGAGAACCCTTATATATAAGGGATTGGGGAGCAATCCCCTATTTTAAGGAATGGTATAGGGAGATCTGTTGAACCACATAGGGGGAGAATCCATCCCCTATTTTGGGATAGAGGATGCTTTAGGGTGTGCTGTTGGAGACAGCCTTAGGGCTCGTTTGGGAGTCCAGTTCCCCGCCGAGATCCCCTTCGATTCCCAGGGAAAAATTCAGCGTTGACCAATCCACCACAGATTTTCCTCGACACTATTTGTACGAGGCGGGGGAAGAGAAAATTTCATCCAATCCCTGCCAAATCTCCGGGTAAAAATTAATCTCCTCCTACCTCGTGGATCTTTTCCCCGTGTGGCTGGCGAGAGGCACGATGCCACCGTATGGCGAAGGAGGAGACGACGCCTCCATCCACATCTAGGTTGCCGCCCCAGCCACCCCCTCCCCCGCGTCGCTACCTCCTTCTCAGTGGCGGAGTACCATGGCGAGGGAGGAGACGGTGCAACCATCTGCATCTGGGTCGCCGGTGTGGGAGGAGACGACGAGGCCAGCCGCATCTGTCTTTGCCGGCGTGTGACGCGGCCATCCGCTAGCGGGGAGAGGCGACCATCCACACCAAGAGCGGCGAGGAGGGAAGAGGGAGGAGGAGGCGGCTGGTGGGGCAGGAGGAGGAGTCAGGTGGCGGTGAGGATGGAAGAGGCGCTCCGCTGCTCATGTGAAGAAAGTAGAGGAGGAGGAGGAGGCGGGTGGAGAAAGAAGCAAGGAAAGTCACGGACCGAGTTGAGAAAAAGGGAGTTTTTTTCTCAGAGAAAAGGAAATGTATCAAATATCCCCGTCGGGTTAACCCAGGGTATTTTTTCCCTTTAGGGCTCATTTGGCTAGGCAGAGATTAATTCCCTGGGAAATACATCCCTGGACAGGATTTTTCGGTCCATTTTGAATCCCAGGGTTAGAAACCCCACCACCCCCTCTCGCCTAGGAATTCCTGCGCTGGGTTTGGGAATAGGAGGGAAATCCCAGCCATCAAAAGCAAATCAGAAAATGGGAAAAAAAAGCAAATCAAAAAATGGAAAAAATGCTATCTTTGTTATTATTTGCAATCTCCAATGTGATTGCCCTTGGACTTTCCAGAATGCATATAAAAACATAAAATGATGACAAATCAAAAACTGCATGGAAAAATGGGAGACCATATATAAGCAATACATGTACTGCTGCTCTGTACTGCTCTTATTACCACTGCTATGTACTGCTGCTTAGCCAGCTCCATACTTCTAAGCACAACATCCATACTACAAGATCCATACTGCTACTACTAAGCATCCACTTAAGTGGAAAGTACATGGGATATATCACACAAAAAAAGAAACGCATAGATCTGAACATCTAAATCCTCATAGCACATGACATCAAAGTAAATACAATGACATCATCTTTTCGCAGCTAATTGATCTGTCTTAAAATCCAATAATCAATAGCATCTTCCATGACTAACTGCAAAATTTGTTTTGATATCCAGAGAACTTGTCTTCTGCAAATTGTGTAAGATATCAGGTAAGAAAGCACATTCTGCGAATGAAAGATGAAAGAAGAATAAACGAATTGCAAAACTATTATGGAATTCAACCATGAGTAGTGAAAATACATCTGACATGCATAGATATTAGGGATATTGTAAGCAAACAAGAGGGCAAAAATAAATTGAAAAAAAATTATGGTACATATATAGTAAAATCTAAGCAAACCATGTACAAACAGTGGCATATTTGCACCAACACCCAGCCCATCCCTCTTATCAAATTAACTCTAGAAAATGTGTTGCCAAAATATGTGTAAGGGGTAAAACAACCAGCTCAAGTAGGTTAATTACATGCATATGGGTATATACAATGTCATTAATTTGGAGATTTTTTTTGGCAAGACTAGCTCATGTTCAAACCATGTCACAATATTGAAATTTCCTTCATTCTTACACATGCATAAAAATGACATAAATATTTCTTTAATAAATTCTTACACATGCATTGGAAATTTGTACATCAATCAAACATGAATTACATCTAGCTTGCAAATAACAGTCGAGTAAACAAATAAAAATTTGATGCCATCAGTTGAATAGTAGTACATCAATCTAGCTAGAGTAATAAGCAGTTGTACTAGTAGCACAAATCAATCTAGAGCAACATCAGTAGTAGACAAGTAGTACACATCAAGCCATCTTGCGGATAAAGCAAAAAGGATGTGGTGGAAGAGAGGGAAGATTGCCAAATCCATACCCAGGGGATCGAAAGGTGGCTAGATCTAGGTCTTTGGGAGGTAGCAACAACATCTAACCAGCGGCTCCTCCTTCCACGCACCGGCGGCGTCGGCGCACCTCCTCCTCCTGCACACCAGCGGCGTCGGGCTCCTCCTCCCTCGCACTGGAGGCAACCAGTTCCGGCAATGAAGGATGGGAGATGGCGGTGACGGAAACCTGAGGCGGAGGGGATAGGAGCCGGCGCTAGGGTTGAGGAGGCGAAGTGGAGGCGGATGGAACGGGAGGCGATGAGAGACGGAGGAACAGCCCGAGGCGGAGGCGGTGGGAGGCGGCGCTGGAGATGGAGGCAGAGGCGACGGGAAGCGGCGCTCGGGAGAGAAGTGTGCGAGCGAGCGAGCGAGAGGAAGGGGAAGAAAACCGCGACTCCGCTAGAGGGGGGCGATTCCCCGAGGATTGGACAGGGAAAGGACCCAAAAAACCCTGCTTCGTGGGCTGCCAAACGCGTTCGCGGATATTCCCGTGGGAATTTTCCACGTGGGCTGCTGGCCCAGGGAATGGACAGGGATCCCCGAGGGGAATCTGGTTCCCAAACGAAGCCTTATATTGCCAAACAAGCCCTTATGGTGAGCAGGGTGGCCAACGGGCCGGCCCGATTCGGGCTCGTTTGGTTCGTTTATTGTGCGGGCTGGTCCGGTTCGGCCTTGTTGGCCCGGCCCGTTTGGCCAACTCTAATGGTGAGGCATAGCGTCGTCGGGCTGCCGCTTGACCTTCCCTGGCACGGTAGGGCCCCAAACTCCTTGAGCGTGGGACGGCTGCAGCAGCGCAACCTTAGATGTCCAGCAGGCCCATAAGCGGACACAGTTAAGCCTCACAGGCCTACAGGCCCAGTTCACTTGGCCCAATGAGATGCTGAGGGCTTAGCGAAGGTCAAACCAAAGCCTAAAGGAGTGTCCCGGTTTTTCTCGCTCGTGAGTGGCCGCCCTCCGCGGCCCGCCAGGCCGCCACCTCCACCCCGTCTTCCACAATTCCTCACGGCCTCCTCGAACCCCCTCGCCGATCTACCTCTTCCAAGTGTCACAGCCTGGCCGCCGGACACCTCGGCCTCCTAGCGCCCTCCCTTTCCTCGCGAATCGCGATGCCTTGGTGCGGCGGCCTACCCGACCCCGCGACACTGCCGGTGAGTAGGCATGTTGCTGCGAAGATGGCTCGAATTGGATCAATTGGCATCATCGTTGATGATTTGGTGCAGATGACATGAGTTCGCTGGCTAAGTCATCTAAAAAATAGAAGAAATTTGATTGGCGTATTGTTTGTTTGCTCAGGGTGTAGATCGTTTGTAAAAGGGTAAAAAGCGCACATGCCATTGTAAAGTTCCCTTTGGACAGAAATGCCACTGCAGAGTCACTTTTTACTCAGACACCATTATAAACAACAACAATGTGCATACATACCATTATTTGGACAGCTGGGGGATTTATACAAAATACACACAAAAATACGGTCTAAAATACATGGACCCCACATGTCATTCTCTCTCCTACCTCTTCTTCCTCCTTCCCATCTCTCTCTTCTCCTCTCTCTCACTGGCCGCTCCCTCTCTCTCTACCCCGGCGAGCCCTCCTCCCCTCAGGCGCACGCCGCCGCCGAGGGGCATGTGCCACCCTTCACCACCTCGCGCCTCCGTCGAGAGTCGCCTCGTCACGCTCGCGGGCGCGCCGCCCCTCGTCGCCAGCGCCGAGCCGAGTGCCACCGCGCCATGGCCGGTGGAAGAGGGCTCCGCCGCCGCGCCATGAGGAGGGAGGAGCGGCTGCAGTTGAAGGAGGAGAGGGCGCCACTGCGGTTGAAGAAGAAGCGGGCGCCGCCGCGCTCTTCTTGGAGGAAGAGGGTGTCGCCGCCGCCCTCGGCCACCTAATCCGCAACGCCACTTCGACCATCCCCGAGCCCGAGCGATCCCTGCAACACCATCCACCATTCGCCAGGAACCTCCCGCCTCTCTCCAATTGCGCCGCCGTGCCCTGTAGCGCCGCCGCACCGCTGCACTAGCTCCGCCGCCGCCATAGCTCGCCACGCCGTCGTTGCCATCCATCTCCGACCGATTGGCCTCTACCCCCGAGTCCCCCGCGGCACCCTCTGGCTCCCCGTGCCATCCGCTGCCGCCAGCGACCGCCAGAGAAGTCGCGCCACCACCCACCCCCGCCGCCAGTGCCACCGCTGGGCTCGAGGAAGACAGCTGGGCCACCGCGTCGCCGCCTGGCTCTCGCTGTCACCGCCCCACGCCAGGGGTCGTGTCCCTGCCGTCCCCTGTCGGCGGTGGAGATCGGGGAGAGAGAGGGAGAGAGAGAGAGATGGAGAAGGAGGAAGAAGAAGATGAGAGAGGCTGACGTGTGGACCCCACATATTAGACAATATTTCTTACCGTATTGTCCTGTGTATTTCGTCCAAAATTCCCTCTCAGCTCAAATAATGGCATGTATGCACATTGTTGTTGTTTATAATGGCGTTTGAGTCAAAAGCGACTCTGCAGTGGCATTTCTGCCCAAAGGAGACTTAAGGATCGAGATGTAACCTAGAGGGGGGGGGGGTGAATAGGCTTTCAAAAATTTAGCTTATAACAATGCAGCGGATTAAACAGTATCGGATGTTCCGATGTCAGTATCAGATAGTCCGATATGAATCAGACTATCTGATCTAGAATCTGAACGTCCGATCTTGCTGGACGGAGGATGAAAACACTAGAGTGAATAAACAGTAAAACCTGCACCAAATACGGTTAGAGAGCAAGCTAATGAGATAATAAATAAAAGGAAATTCACAAACACAAGGAGACTCGAAGTAGTTGTTCCCGAAGTTCGGATCCTTGAGGGGATCCTACGTCTCCGTTGAGGCGGCTCGGTCACACTTGAGCCGGGGTCCCTCTTGACCCTTAACCTCCCGGGTTGCACCAAGCGCTCCCGGTTCACTCAATGGATTCTTTCCTTTCGGAGGCGAAGCCGGCCTTCACAAACTCTCCCCGGCCACCACACAAAGCACCGGTGGCTCTAGGGCGACTCCTAGCCGTCTAGGAGCCCTCAAACTCCAAGAGTAACAAATCCGATGGAAACCCAACTTGGAGAAAGAATCAAGTGCTCAAAATCGAAGCTTGATCAACACGAAGACTCAAGATCTAGCTTCTTCACCCACTCAAAGATGCAATCAATGAAATTTATGGTGGAGTGAAGTTGGAAGGTGGAGAGCTAGGGTTGCAATAAGTGTTCAGCTGAGAGTATGTGTGAGAGGCAACCCGGGCCGGTGGGTGGAGGAGGGGAATAAATACCCACGCAGTCAAAACTAGCCGTTACTGTGTACAGACACCGGATGTTCCGATATTGACATCGGAATGTTCCGATATTTTCGCAGTGAAACAGAGAGGGGTCGATCGGAACAAGCA
>SPJY01007168.1:1138649-1184937 GCA_005191435.1 Raddia distichophylla | reverse complement strand
GCTCTACCCTCAGGCGAACGCCACGCAGGGGCTGGTTCTTGTCGCCAGGTTCAACCTTGGCCCAAGCGACAATACAATAGTGAGGTAATAGCTCTAAAAAAAAATAGTGAGGTAATTCGTGATTTCTTTTTTTTTTTAAAAAAAGATGATGGATATGTTTCGGCCTCTAAAACAGCGTTGCAAGGAAATTCTCGATGGCCGAACCGCCGAACATTACTATCGACCGACGGTCAACTACCGGCTCTCGATTCGTATAACTTCGTATAATGTATGCTATACGAAGTTATTAGAGGATATGACTCATTATTGATTGTTCCTATCTCTTGATTTTTAGATTATTGACAAGTCCTTTGGATTTGATACGGCTGTGGAAGAGGCACAACGTGCCATTGATTCAGCTCATGTGGAAGCTTGCAGTGCTGAGAACGGAATAGGCTTAGTAAAACTGATGGGTCGTTATAGTGGTTAGTTTTTGAAACATCCTCCATATCTACCTTTCCTATATTGTTGACTTAAGTTGCTGAATGCACCTGTCACTGTCAGACTTGTAAAAAAATACAAGAAAAAACTAATAGGTATCTTGGTATATTGCCAGGCACTGTTAGTTCAACATCTTATTTATGCGCTGCATACAGAAAGATCATTTGAGTTCTCTTGTTTCAAGCACCGACTTCACTTACTCTTTTGTATTAGATCTCTCGTTCTCTTGTTCAGTTGTTCCTAAATTCTTATGCACTTTACTGTTGCAGGTTTCATTGCAATGTATGCTACTCTTGCAAGCCGAGATGTGGTAAGTTGATTCTTTCTATAACTGCCCAGGATGTTGCATTTTTGTTTTTTAGTCCATTTACTCTGATTCCCTGCATGTCTGAGTGCCCTTTTTCTCAAATATTGGTATTGAAATTCTTGCTTTTCTGATTCTTTACGTATTTGTTCATTGGATTTATTTCCAATTTCTGCAGGATTGCTGCTTAATTCCAGAGTCCCCATTTTATATGGACGGAGAAGGTGGGTTGCTTCAATATATAGAAAAGAGGCTGAAAGAGAACAAGCACATGGTTATTGTTGTTGCTGAGGGAGCAGGACAGGATCTTATTGCCAAAAGTATAGCCACTTCAGAACAGCAAGATGCATCTGGAAATAAGCTGCTTCTTGATATTGGTCTTTGGTTGACTCACAAGATTAAGGTACAAACCAACATTTTCTTGCCCCTGGACTCAATTCCATTCTCCATGTAGCAATTATTGTCATTTACTGTCTCATAGCTTGCTAGAAATTATGATGGCTTGTTGTCATATCTGTTGCATGAATGTTTCAAGGAGGAATCCTTTTGCTTATGCTATGCAATGACCAATTGTAGGATTACTTCAAGAGCAAAAAGATGGAGATGACTATTAAATACATAGGTAACATATCTACTAACTATATTTGCTTCGCAAAGGAATGGTTTGGAAAAACAACCTTTTATGTTTGTAACATTAGGTTAAGAATATTCTATCTGCATTGGCAGACCCTACCTACATGATCCGAGCTATTCCAAGCAATGCATCAGACAATGTGTACTGGACACTGCTGGCGCACAGCGCAATTCATGGCGCGATGGCAGGGTATAGCTTCACTGTTGGAATGGTCAATGACAGGCATACCTATATTCCTTTCTATGTGAGTAACTTAAGCGGTCTAATTTATTGACATGGACTATATGACTTTTTTGTTCTAGTTGATCATGTGCAACATCCAATGGGTGGTTCAGTGGAGTCTTTTAGTTAACAGTTAGAACCATTTAAAAGAGTTCCACTTCATTATGTACCACATTGGTAGGATGCCAGGATGGCACCATGCTAAACACAATTTCAAAAGGACGCTAAAATTTCTGTTCACTGCAGAGGGTGACATCCACTCGGAACAAGGTAAAAGATTACTGACAGAATGTGGGCGAGGCTGCTGTCCTCGACGAACCAGCCAAGTTTCTTGAGTCAGAAGGACATCGATGAAGCCAGTGAGGCTGATAGGCTGGCCAACAGGCCGCCGCTGCCAACGGGTGGCAGCCATCGTGCTGTGAACTCTTTTGACCAATCTGCGTCCTCATCATCCAATGGCGAGATATAGGCATATATAGGCGATGCCGATGGTCCGTAGTAATTGTGTGCAGTAGCTATTGCTATGCTATACTGCTGAGAATCTGGGCCACGCGACGCAGTTTTGCTTCCATACTGTACATTCATATCAATTGTGTATTTGTAGGAATGCACGGATACCGTGCTGATGGCCTTTGGAATAAGAACTTTTTACTAAGAACAACTGCCCGTAAAGCCTAAATTTTTGAATAAGATGAATGGTCAAAAACGTGTTGCAAAGTTAAAGCCGTAAAAAAAAAGAGTAAATTGCACTGTAGCCCCCGAAAGTTGGCACCTTGTTTCACTTAGCCCCCGAAACTTGTATTTTATTTTATCGCACCCTGGAAGTTGGCACCGTTTGCACGGAGCATCCTGGAAGTTGGCATCGTTTGCACGGAACCCCTTGAACCGTTATATCCACCGTTAGATGATGACGTGGCGCTGATATGGCATGTAAAAATAAGGAAAAAAATTAAGAATAACCATAAAAAATCATAAAAATTTATAATAAAATCATAAAAAACATAAAATTCAAAAAATCATATAAAATTCAAAAAAACTTAAATTTTTTTTTGAAAAACTTAAAAAATTCAAAAAATATTTAAAAACCATAAAAAAATTCTACCTGGCCTGATGCGCATGTCTACATCACCTTCACTAGCATTAGTTGTTCGTCGCTCTGGTTAGGTTTACCTCACCTCACCCGATGTACCTGTCTACCTGAATTTTTCTGGTTGTTTGATTTTTTGATTTTTAATTTTTTTTTAAATAATTTTTATAATATTTTAGATTTTTTATGATTTTCTAAATTGTTGTTTTTGATGTTTTTTTCTAAATTTCTATGAATTTTAAGTTTTTATGTTTTTCCATTTTTTTAAAAAAAATTATGAACTTTTAGATTTTTATTTTTATGATTTTTCTAGTTTTTATGAATTTTTAAATGGTTTTTTAATTATTATTTTCTCTTATTTTTTTGATTTTTACGGTGGACATAACGGCTCGGGGGTTCCGTGCAAACGGTGCCAATTTTCAGGGTGCGAGAAAGTAAAATGCAAATTCCGGGGACTAAGTGAAATAAGGTGCCAACTTCTGGAGGCTATAGTGCAATTTACTCAAAAAAAATCATTCAGGCAGTATAGGGTCAATGAAATTATTCTGGCAGTATCTCAGGGGCAAAAAAATCATTCTGGCACGCACTGTCCACTTGCATTAAGCATTTGCATGCGCAATCAGGAAAAACATCGAGCTGGGCGTCCCGGGTCGCGATGATTGCGCAGAGGGATGAGCTCCAAGTCCAAAAGTCTCTCGTCCACGGTCTCGGAACTCCGCGCGTCCAGCAAGGCAGTTGATTGATCTGCTCGCCGAGCGCAGAGCCAGCGACTGATATATCATAACCAAAAAATTAACAAATAGTCTAGCGCACGGTCGAGAAAATAAAAGAAAAGGATGACACACAAGATATGTTGCTAAAGGAAGAACAAAGTTGTTGAGAACTGAGCGTGGCTTGGTTCGTAGCGTCCCGGTTACGGGAGTTATTAGTCGAGAGTTTGAACCCGGTTCTCACATCTCCTCGGGATTTAATCCTAGGGATAAATGGTAGTAGTGGGTACACACACGCGTGTGTTTGATGCTAGTTTATAGATACCTTTTGTTGAGTGATTTTGGTGATGAAGCGATTTGCTAAATTAGGAATTAATTCTATGCACAAAAGAAAGGAAAATGAAAGTGTGTGCGTGCGTGCTGTGCTGTGCATGCACCTGTGGGCGTTGTCTAATCACCCCCTAATATGATATCTAATATACTCGACCAGCGGAAGTACGATGGTAATTAAGTAAAAATAGTAATTAAACAAAATCATAAACAAATCAATCTGAAAATTAAACCAAGAATGAGAAAGAACGCATACCAAAACCATAACTTACTATGCATCAATAACATACATATGCATGGTTCCTTTACATTGAAGCACAAAATTCTCTCAAAAGCACTTCTAATCTCTCTCTAATCACCTCTATTCTCCTTTACAATTTTTACTAATTTTGTAGCCGTCATTAATCTTAGGAAATCTTAAAAAAACTCTTAATCCCAAGACCCCTTGATATATCTAAATCTAAACTTACTCTGTAATGGAGCAGTTTGGGGATTGAGCCTGGCCTAGATCCAACTACAGATCTCGCCCGTCCATTCCCTTCATCCAACAGTCATAATTGCGAGTTGGATCATTTAAATTTCACTTAAATTACCCACCTTTCTCACTCCTTCTAAACCACAATCATCCGTCTAGGCTCAAACTAACATGCGGGTCATGAGGTCATCCGTCCTAAAAATAAACACGCCCGTGACCAGCGCCTTGCCCTGCCGCACGTGACTTGATGTTGCTCCCATGCCTCGCCCCTCTCATCCAAGCGTTGTCGCCGCCGCCGCACCTGTGATCTGCCTCACCATGCCCCCAAAGCCCGAGTGCCTCCGCCGACGCCATACCTACGCCCCGCATTGCCCCATGCCGCTGTGGCACCTGCACCCCGCCTCGCCTCGCCCCGCCCCGCCCCCAAACCCCGAGCGTCTCCACCGCCACCACACCTACACCTACGCCCCGCCTCGCCTCCCAAAGATCTCATGTGCACACTTCTCTACTGCCACACTCGATTGCGTTCAATGTCGTCGTATCAGTCATTGACCATGGCAACACCCACACGCTTCATTCTTCGGCGCATCCTCACCATCGCCGCCAACTGTCACTGCTTCTTCCACCAGTACGTTGTCTCCTTCCCGCCAATCCCTGCGATGATGGCTCTAATTTCTAGCCATTCGTCATGGGGGGCTGTTTAGAAGGGGTTGGGTCCAGTGTGGGGAAGCTAACTTGTTTTTAGGTTTTTACCATATAAATTAAATTGATGCTAACAAACAAATATTCTATGCAATCAAATTGGACGGATATTTAAGAAAGTGACATCATTAATGTTGTGATAAGTTAATGATTTTTTCATTATTTAAAATGGTAAATTGTTTAAGAACATAGCAATTTGAGTGCAAAGCATCAATACTCAACAAGTACTTCTCGGATCTATTACTCCAACGTGGTTTGCACGTGGACGCTTTCTAGTACATACTTATATAGGAAAACTGTTCTGGGCCGTAATTGCTACTTGGGCCTCCTATCCGCGTGTACTACGTGGTTGCTCGGCGGAAATTATTTTTTTTATAAATTTATTTTTTATTCTTTATGCAAAAATACATCCCGAGTTGAACTTTAGACAAATCTAGGCGCCTGTCGTGCTTTGAAACCTCGATCAAGCGGCGGTCGCTCATTGAAAGCGTGATAGCTTGCTGAGACTAACGGCGTTTAACAGATGTTACAGTTCACTCATTGAAAGCACGATAGCTTGCTGAGACCAACGACGTTTAACAGACGCTGTAGATCACCAGGTGATCGCACACCCAATTAACGATAGGGCCACCATCTCTTCAGGAAAAACACGTACGCACACTTAACAAGTTGATTTTTTATTCCTCTTGTATCTATTAATATTTCATACCATATCCAATTTACACGAAACAAATTTTAAAATTCATGTAAAATCCTAAGGAACCCATTTTTAAAACTTTTATTTTTTTAAATTTTTTGAATTTTGATTTCAAAAAATCAAACTTGCAATTTTTTAAAAAAAATCAAAAAATTCATAACATTTTTTTTAATACTTTCTACCTAAAAAGTTTTAAAACGATTTTTTATGGATTTTATGAAAATTATAAAAACTCTGTAAGTTGGAGTTTGTATGAAATATTGTTATTTGAAATCAAAATTCAAAAATTTAAAAAAATTGGAAGTTTTAAAAATGGGTTTCTTAGGATTTTACATGAATTTTAAAATTTGTTTCATGTAAATTGGATATGGTATGAAATATTAATAGATATAAGAGGAATAAAAAATCAACTGTTAATTGGTGTACGTACGTTCCTGGAGAGATCGTGAGGCCCTATCGTTAATTGGTCTCACAATCGGCTGGTGATATGTAGCGTTCGTTAAACGTCGTTGGTCTCAGCAAGCTATCGTGCTTTCAATGAGCGACCGCCGCTTGATCGCGGTTTCAAAGCACGACAGGGGCCTAGATCTGTCTAAAGTTCAACTCGGTATGTATTTTTGCATAAAGAATAAAAAATTATAAAAAAATAATTTCTCAGCCTCACGCCTCTCACCGTCTCATGTGGTTTTTTTTTTTTGCAATGTCTTTTTTCCCTTTCGCTTGCTCTCCTCCATCCCACAACGGCTTGGCACGGGCATGGCGCGACGGCAGCACGCTGCTGTGGTCATGTGTCGGCTAAGCGGTGATCATCGGCACGACGCCAACTAGTGGCGGCCAAGATGGAGGAAAGATGGGAAAGGATTTGATTTTTTGAAATTTGAAAACATGGTGTTGTTCTTTGCAAAAAAGAATTTTGTGTGTGTTAACACGAGGAGTCAATGTACCAAGAAAATAAGGCCTACACAAGAAACCAGGATTCGCAAAATGGCCGCTCCATTAAATCGAAATGAATAAATAGCACCGCATGTCCTTAAAATTGTCTTGCATTTTTCAATTAGGTACAAAACCAGACATTTAGATACACGAAATTGCATTACAAGTTTAGTTAGGTCAAAAGTAGTATGCGGAAGATAATATTGATGACATGATCGCCTAATCAATGTAATATGTGGACATAAATGATCACGTGTCATTCCAAACAATAAAATATCAAATCAAAAATAAGAAATTCATAAGAAATCCTTAAATGCTAAAAAATAAAAAAAAATGTGTAAAAAATTAGAATCTAAAATTCGTGCAGAATCATATAAAATAATACACATTCAATCCATAATTAAGAATAATTAGGATTTCTAAAAAAGGAGAAAATCAAAGGTACGCTCATAGGAAAACCTAATCTTTCCCCGCATCAGGCACTAATCTATTTTTAACGTCTAATTAGATCGGGGAATCATTTCAATTAAGAAGTTAAGCTCGTTGCTTTTAATTTTAACAGAATTGGAGCCAAGCTCTATCCATTTATTCGCTAGACCCAAAATATAAATTGGTAAAGATAACTTCGGAAATCATAAAAGTCATAATACACTTAAAAAAACCCAAAATTCATACGAAAACTATAAAAAAAATCTTAAACTCGTTTACAAAATTCTTATAAAATCCAAGAGAAACAAAATTTTAGTGTATTTTACAACTTTTGGACGCCCTCCCTCTCCTTTGGGCCATCTCCTTGAAAATAATTTTGAAGTCTTTTCTACAAAAAAAAAATAGATGTTCCAAAAAGTAGGATTTCTAAACAAATTTTATAATTTTATAGTTGGCTTACGTATTTTAGTTTTTAAAATTTTAAAACAAATTTAAAATTTTGTTGTAGTTATTTATATGTTTTAGATGGATTTACATATTGTTAAAAATTAGATTTTAAATTTTCTATGATTGATTTAGAATGATAGATGACAAGCCACGTATTGTGTTGACTAGGCAATCGTGTAATTAAACCAACCTCTTCATTTCACTCTGGATCTAAGCAAAACGGTAACACAACTTGTGTAGGTAACTATTCGGTTTTAAAAGTGTTAAAAATTTACGGTGCGATTTGCTCGACGAGAGAATCAACCGAAATCAAATCGAAATCGAACGGCTGTCGTTTTGAAAGCGGAAAGCCTTCGATGCCCGCATCCCAACTCTGGAAGACGCAAGAGATTTCACACAAAATTTTGAACCGATGTCTGAAACCCCGCGCCAGGATCACAGCTGTGACGCCAACCGAGCCTGAATGGCAATCGGCAAACGGATGGATCGAGTCGAGGACCCGAAATCATTAGCGGAGGCTGCTGCTTAATCTCGTCGTGCACCTGCGATCGTAGAGGCGACGGCATGATGGAGACGCACTCGAGCAGCAGCTCGATCGCGATCGCCACCGACACACACCGACACACGAGCGTACGAGGCATTACCGATTCTTTAAGCGAAGGCCACCGCGCGCGCGGGCCACGCACGCTCGATCGCTCGTGGTCGTGGTCGCCTCGTCTCGTCTGGTCTCGTCTCGCCTTTCCAGCGCGCGCGCCGGGGACACATGCGCCGCACCCATTCCATCGTCGTGCGTGCGCGCGCGCGCGCCCTCGAAAACTCGTGGCATCGCCGTGCCAAAGGCGAGGTCTCATCATGCATCCATGCATGCTTCAGCATGCGTCCCGTCGCATGGATCGGTGTCCCGTACTCCCGATGATATTGTAGTCGCTGTGCCCATATTCAGGGATGCTATCATTCAGGAACGCCTACCTAGGCAGGCACGACTTATGTTAATTTGGCGCCGACGAGTTTTGCAGAGCACACCCGGCCCGTCGTGGTTAATTCCTTGGCCATGGAAAACTATATATGGCAATCGAACCTTCAAAACCTTGGTTACATCATCCGTCCGGTTATAAGTTTTTCTTGTTATTGCGAGTGTTAAGTTTTTTAAATTTTATCTACATATTTTAAAAAAACTATCTACATTTAGTACATGAAAATTAAATGAGTGCATTCATCTCACAAGGTGCTTTCATTATATTATATCCTTAATGAATTTTTAAGTAAATTGTAATAGTAATTAGTAGTCAAAGGTGCATTTCACATATCCTGTTGATGTGTGAAAATTTAGTCTTTAATGTAGCGTTTGACATCCAAAAACACTATACCGGACTATTTAGTCCACATCAACGCTGCCTAGGCTCGCACGGTGCAAGATCCGTGTGTTTGGATGCCTACAGTACAACGACATTCAAGCTAGCTGGTGTTGCAACCACAACGGTGTTTCCCTTAGGTAGACCCGCACAGTGTGCAATGTGAGCACCTAAGTTGCGATGCCAGAAAGGATGGTGGTGTTGGGATAAGAGGATTGATGCACAAGGAGGATGATGGGAGCTTTGACAAAGCACCCATCTAGACACAGGAGGGGGAAGGGGAGGAGGCTCCAATGAGCATGGATTTGGGCACGGGAAGCTCCAAGTGGCATGAATCCAGAAGTGGAAATGGGTGGTTGTGGATTTAGACGGTGAGGGTGCAACAACATCCGATCTAGGACATATAGGGCATGACAACATGGAATATATATGTGGTGGACAGGCAAGAGAGTTATTGCGGGTGAGGGTCAACTGATGACATCAGCCCTCTCTCCCTTTCACTTAGTCTTTTTGCAAAAAACACACACACCAAAACTCAAGGAAAAAGCAATTTGGTCCTCCTCCTTCTCTCCCTCTCTTTCCATCGACCCGGCCGCCACCCCGCCACACGCCGACTTTGTCGGCGACAACCACCACGCCACTAGAACTCGACCATGCTAGCTCCCGCTTGCCCGGCACCTCACCTGCCACCGAGCCAAGCCACGCCACGTCGTCTCATTGCGCCCGGAAGACTCTATCCACCAGACGCCACCACTATTCGCAACCTCCACCCTTGGTGGTGCACAACCACGATGTTGCCAAGGCCACGCTGCGGAGGTCACGTACCGGTGGGGACGGTGGTCGCTGGCCACGATCGACTCGCGGAAGGAGAGAAGAGGAGCAAGGAGGAGGACCGGATCGCTTTGGTTCGTAAATGTAGGGGGGGTTTGCAAAAGACCAAAGGGAGAGAAAGAGAGAGAAGACGGGGGAACACCTTACTGGAGAGAAAATACCGCTCTCTTTAGAGAGACATGTTAATTTAGAAAGTTTATTCTTGCTGGGGTTGTACATACTACTCATATAAGATGTGCACACACATTTCAAGGTCTAAACTTCATTATGTTTTGCCTTACTATTTGTCTAGCGATAGTTATTAGATTATGTGATACATAATGGTAGGGAGCGGCTCCAGCTCAGTCGTCTGGGCATGCGCGCCTCGCTCCTGGCCAGCCGTCGACGAGCACGCGGTGCAACCCAAGCGACTGGGTTTGAGCAAAACTAATAATAGTATCATTGGATTCATATTCAAAAGCATTTTTCGACCACCACCGAATATAAATTTGTGAATACGAATGATATACTGTAAAAGAAATCATGGATCGAAATGGAGTATAGTTTTAAGTCCGCCAAAACCAAACCAGCGCTGCTAGTATTTTTGAACGGAGATAGTTCACGGCAAGCTTCGCCCGAAGACACCGCGGTGTGCATGCCCCCGCAGACCAAAACCCCAACCCCTCCTCACCAAGTCACCAACAAGCAGCAGCCAGCAGGCAACGGAAACCACCCCCTCCTCGGCCCGCGCCTGCGGCTACAGCGCCAGCTCCATGCTTTCTTCACCTTGCCCCGCCCCGTGCTCTGCCCAGGCGATCGATTGATCCGCAATTTATTAACAACCAAGGCTTCGCGAAGGCCGAGCTACTGATTAGCTAACTCCTCGCGCGAGCAATTCCCCAGCGGCTAATGGATTCCGTAAAGCCCTCGCTGGCATCGGCGACGTCCAGGAGGCGCGCCCCCGCCGCCGCCTTCTGCTCCGTCCTCCTCTGCGCCTCCCTCCTGTTCGCCGCCTTCCTCCTCGGCCCCCGCCCGTTCCGCGCGGCGTCGTTCGCGGAGCCCTACTCCAAGCTGGCGCTGCCGCCACCGCCGGGTGGGGATGGCCACGACGTCGCTGATGAGGGTGGGGGTGCAGCATTACCTCCCGCGCAGCCGCCGGACGCTGGCGGGGAGGGCGTGGAGATTGGTGCCTGCGGCCCTGCGCCGGCGGGGGAGACGGCAGCGGAGGAGGAGGAGTGCGACTTGTTCGAGGGGAGGTGGGTGCACGACCCGGCGGGGTACCCGCTGTACGAGGCGGCGGAGTGCCCGTTCCTGAGCGGCCAGGTCGCGTGCCGGCGGAACGGCCGCCCGGACTCCGGCTACGAGCAGTGGCGGTGGCAGCCCAGGGGTTGCGGCGGCGGCGGCACGAGGTCGGTGGCGTGCGTGCGTGCGCGCGCGTGCGCATGCGTCTTGTCTAATCCCGCAATTCTGCCGCTGATCTCCCTGAATGATCCAATCGCGGCGGGTGGTTGTCCAAACAGGGTGCGCGGCGCGGAGGCGCTGGAGCAGTGCCGGAACCGGCGGGTGGCGTTCGTCGGCGACTCGCTGAACCGCAACATGTGGGAGTCGCTCGCCTGCATCCTCTACACTGCCGTGCCCGACCGCTCGCGGACGCGCATCGACGTCGTCTCCTCCGAGTACAGGATCTTCCACGCCATGGTACGTGCGTGTGCGTGCGCCATCGATCCATCCACGTACCAGATTCCTTAAACCCTTACTACCAGATTTGAGTTTTTGATGAGTTTTTCCGTCCCTTGCATGCTGGTTTGCACATGTACATTGTCGGGGTTCCCATCGATCGCCAAGGAATCCCGGATGGCGTTGACAGACGTCATCAGCGCGGCCATGGCTAGCTTGAAAAAAATGCCCATATTTCTTGCAACTCACTTCACGTTCCACGCCTAATGAATAAGACTTGAAAATACTTTTGTTAAAGAACATACGGAAATTCTTCATTAGAATTTTCTATGTCCTTAAAGGCGCTCCACAAAATTATTTCTATATGGTTCTGTCCGCCGCAAGTTGTTTGGTTCGTAGTTACTAAACTGTACCAAACTTCATCTGTAAAGGTTGGTAGCTGTTTTGTTCCATTAACCATAGTTTTGATGTTCTATAATCGCTTAAACTTTAACGTACCCATTCCTTTGCCCAAAGTATCTGTAAAGTTTGGTAGATTCCTTTGCCCAATTTTTCATAGCATATTATGGATTTATGGCCATCATATATTATTAGCATTTGGTAAACGGGGGCGTTTTCCCATTGATTTGCACAATATTGCCTAGGGTATTGTGGCCAACATATATATGCATTTGGAAACGTGTGTTTCACTTAGAGCCAATGTCTATGAATACTTAGCTTGTGTCTTAGTTCATTTCTTTACTCTACTTCATAAAATCCACAAAAAAAAAAAAGAGAAGTTTTTGTGATATGGTGGAAGCATTAACCTTTCATTAACCAATTTTTATTTTTAACAAGACTAAATGGGGGCAAAATTTGTTGTAAGCCAAACACATAGACAAGCCACGACTAGACGTGCCAATGTGCCAAACCAACCAAACATGCCTGGCAGACAGATCTTTCTTGTTGAGATTCGAATTTCATTCGTAGCATCTAAACCACACAGCACTCTCGTCACATATATTAGCATCCTTACTATTACTACATGAAAAAAAAACCAGGACTACAATTGCTCGGTGGAGTTCTTCTGGAGCCCGTTCCTGGTGAAGCTCGAGACCAAGAGAGACCGGAGAAGAGCGCTCAAGCTGGACCAGCTCCCGGCGGCGCTGCAGCAGGTGCTTGGCGCGGACATCCTGGTGTTCAATACCGGCCACTGGTGGACTCACACCGGCAGGTTTAGGGCGTAAGTATACTCGACTCTCAGTAGATATCACCTTTTGCTTTCATATGAGCAGCTAGCTAGACTGCAGGTGGGACCACCTCGAGAGGAACGGGAGGCTGGTCGAGATGGACGGCAAGGAAGCCTTCGACCGAGCACTGAGGACATGGGCGAGATGGATCGACCACAATGTAGACCCAACCAAAACCCGGGTCTTCTTTCGAAGCATCTCCCCTGAACATAAGAGGTACATTTTCTGGCAACCAGCCGGGCACAAATCGATGGGACAATGCTGACTGATTTCATATGCAACGGCAGCTCAAACTGGTGCTACAATCAAACGTCACTGATCACAAATAAAGCTATCGTTCCTTGGTTCCCAAGAAGCCTGGTGTCCACTGTCGTGCGGAACATACAGGCCATGAGGACGCCTGTCACGTATCTGAACATCACCCATCTTTCTGAACTTCGGATCGACGCCCATCCGTCGGTGTACACAATCACCAGGGATGGGAAGCCCTTGAGCATGGAGCAACAGCAACAGCCAATCACATATGCTGACTGCAGTCACTGGTGCCTACCGGGGCTACCTGATACCTGGAATGTACTTTTGCTAGCCTCCTTGATGAGGCCCCCATCTAATGTACACTTGCTATGATAAAGAAACATTTTGTACCTTTACCTTATCTGGGAGTGAATGGCACAGCACAAGAACTTAAAACTAAACAAACGGTATAGGAGATATATAACGCAGGCAGTCCAGACCGTGAGAAAAAGTGATATTGGGCAAATATATCCTATCAGCAAACAACACTAAGAATTGGTACAGTGGTCAAACATTGGGGCCAAAATTAGTTGACAAATCATTCAACCAAATAAAAATAAATCCAAATCATTTAACTACAGAAATACATGGAGCATGACCAGGTTTGCATTCTTCTATGACAGAGCAATGTTCAAACACAAACTCGTGTGAGAAACAGCAGCACAATGTGTATACTAACAACAAAATACCCATGGACATTGTGTTGAGCTCAGAGGTAAATGATACCTAAGCATACATATGTAATAAAGAGATAACTTTGTAAATATAACAGATGAAACTGACAACAAGGCCCCTTGATTCAACTTTCAGACAACATAAACATGATCCTCTATACTTCAAACTAAAGTATAACTACCAAGCACTAACATGTAAACAAGATCCATGAAAACTGATTGAGAAAATCACTGATCAGAACAAAAGGGTGCAGTTAGTGCACTTGATTTTGACAAGAAACTCTCGTCAATGCTAAATTAAATATGTTAGACCCCACCCCAAAAAGGAGGTAAACAAGGGCATGTTTCATTCTCTTTACTTAAGAGAGTGGAAATCCTTCTTCTTGTAGCAAGGCAAGGACAAAAAAGAGGTAAATAAGGGCATGTTCTGTTCTCTTACTTGAGAAGAGAGTGGAAACCCTTTTAGTTGTAGCTAGGCAAGGACAAAAAGAGGTAAACAAGTGCATGTTCTGTTATCTTTACTTGAGAAGAGAGTGGAAATCCTTGTAGTTGTAGCTATGCAAGGAATAGCGGCAAGTGAACTAAAAAGCCCATAGGTAGCATCTACAATTTTTTTTTTCAGGTGGTAGGTATATCATTTTAGTGATGCCCTTTTTATTTATGTATATGGCGGCATACAAAAAATACGCCAAAAATTATGGAATACCTTTTATCTCAAGTGGTTCACATTGGAATGCCTTGTATACTCATCCACTACGTCTACATACTACCGTAGTTACTCCCTACTTTGTAAGATATATACTACCGTAGTTACTCTCTATTACATAGTTACTCCCTATGTAGTACCTCACAAAATAAGGAGTATCTCAAGTAACCAAGAAATGTACGTATAACATATGAGTACACAAGAAACTCCAATGTGAACGTGAAGAAATACAAGCAATTACATATTTTGTACGATGTCTTGTATATGTTGTCATATATGTACATAAAAGGAGTATGTCTAAAATAATGTACATACCAACTTAAAATTGTGAATATTACCCTAGATGGTCTCCTATACTTTACTTTGTGAGATACTACAGGGAGTACAGTAATAGAAAAGGGACTTCCTACATGTATTAAGAAAACCTAATGAACATAGCATTACAAATCATCAATCATACATGTCAAAATTCCACAATTCACCAAACAAGATTCCACTAATAACAGCCCACACGATTAAACCAAGCAACATATATAATCATAAATTCGATATCATAAGAAAATAAGAGGAAGAGAAATACACAACAATGTAAAACAATACCTCTCATATTATGAGAACAGAAAACTGCAAAGCAGTCATAAGCAAGTACATGTCTAATAAAGAGTTCTTAGAAAACACTAAGCTAGCTTGATTTATCTCTTAACAGAGAAAACTGAGAGCAAAAACTGATTTCCAGATCAGAGGCAGCCAGAATATGCAAGACATCCATGTAAGCAGACAACACTTCTGAATTCAGCACAACCATTCAAAGCATATGCTCCCAATAGTAGTCAAACACCTGAATCACACATTCACTAGAATTCAATCAATAGTTCAGCTGAGCACAAATATACAGACAAAATACAGGTATATAACATTAAAGATATGGGGGGAAAATATAATGATTAATTCATCAAGCTCCAGCCTAATACTAGGTCCTAACATGTGAACACAATGCAGAAACAATCCAATCAAGTTTGACGACTTTGGATACAATCGAATAATCTCAGAGCTTTTTAGTGCACATTTATTGAATGTATGCTGCAGAGCAAGAAATGGCAAAAGAAAAAATATCAATAAACAGTAACGCAATGCAGAAACTACAAAGAGATCAAGTTCAACAACTTTGAATACTATACACTAATTTCAAGGAGATTGTTAGTGGCATTTATTGAATGTATGCTGTAAAAAAATTGCAAAAGAAAAATATCAATAAACAGTAAATCCAGATGGCAAATTCAATCTAGTTGGCAATTCTAAAATTATACAGTAATTGAAGAGCTTTTGGTAACAATATATTGGATGATTATTATTCTCGGCCTACAGTAAATGACCAGAGTTTAATGTGCCCATATTTCATTTCCAGCTTTACATACTATTGAGTTCCACAATCAAAGAGATATAATTAATTACGTTCATGATAATAGGAAGACCTTATCATTAAAACTTGCAATACGTAGTGTTTGGTTATGTATGCAAAGAAAAACATGGTTTTAACTCCATCTTGAACTCAGTTTTCTTGGAACTACAACCTGTTTGATTACATGATTTTGTGGGATCAAAACTTTGGCCAAAGAAAAAAGTGACATCACTAGCTAAACATAGTCAAAGTTACAAAGAAATTGGTGTGGAGTGGAGTTACAAAAACACCAAAAAAACATAGTTTCAACAAACAGTTATAAAACTGAGCCTAAGTTGTGTGTCCAAACACCCCACAGTTTTCTAAACCATGGTATTTTCAGAATCCAAATTTTTGCCTCGAAATAAACACTATGTTGCCAAACAGGCCCTCAGTAATTCACTCATATACAATGAGACGAAGCAAGTCAAATACCAGTGGAGATGCACAATTGGCCTCCATGCATATGCACATCAGAAACAAATTAACAAATTAGTATTAGCGGAGGATGAAACAAGGACAGATTTGTGGAAGCTGTGCTAGGTAGTTGTAAAGTATATTTTATACAAATGCCACATCAAACAAAACCAATAGCTGAACTAGGTATATAGTTGAAACAAATATGCATATACATGTAAAACTGATCAAGAATCCAGCATTTCTAGTATTATTTAGCCAAACATGCAAGAACAAAGAATAGGCAACTGATATTTATATTTTGTGTAAAAGTACTGAAATTATCTAATTTAAGGTTCATACCTTTTTTGGAAATATTGTATGCAAGATGAAATAAGGAACCAACTTAAACAAAGGTCTTGTTTGTTTCAGCTTAAATTAAATTATATTAAATGAAAATTTGTTATTATTTTTGTATAAGCCAAATGATGTAATACTTTCCATTAATTTTTGTGGGGTTTTAAATAGTTATTCTTAGAGTTCGTAAATTATTTTTTTCTATAATTTTTTGAATTCTTTAAAACGTCTTTCAAGGACTCACAACTTTTTCAGATTAAAGTTGTCAACAACTTTCAGCTGAAACAAACAAGGCCAAAATGTGTGGATGCTCTGGCCAAAGAGGCTATAAACTGTAAGTCTATAAGCCAGGGAAATAATCATATCTAAGCATGGAAAAGATTTAGCACACACAATGCATTTCATAAAAAACTTATTTATGGTCTTAGTTTTTAGTACATGACTTTGAAACTCAAAATGACAATGGTTTCATTGGAAGCCATTAAGCCAGGGTCACAAATTCTATGTGCTTGTAAGTTGCAACCAAATTAGCTAAGAACTGAGAAGGCAATTCAGATGAACCAAGGGCTCTACTAGAAAGTGAAAAGCAATATCCAATTACCAGCCAATATCATTTTTCTATGATTACTCGCTCCAATCTATGTAGACTCCCAGCACATCAATATCAAATATTAGTTAGTACCAAAATACCTCTTAATATAGCCAAATTGATTGGCATAAAGCCATTAAATATCAGAATTTTCCTAAATTGTTTGGATAAAAGATAACCGCAATCAGTTCAACTTTGAAGCACTACAATCAAGTGAATCCCCATAAAGACACCAAAGATCTTTAATTATAACAAAGAATAACAACAAAAGGGCAAAGCTTAGATATATCAAGGCAGGCACCTTGGCAAAAAATTAGAACCAACATTACTTTGGCATGCAAGTAATACATGGCAGAGAAATCGATTATGACAACACAAATACAAACAAAAAACAATGCAAGGGGTGGAATGTCTCAGACCACCATATTACCATACCCTAGAGTAACCTTGATGCTACAAAAGAAAAACACAAAAAAATAGTCTTTAAACCTAACGGCTCTTGCATGTCAGTCACATCACATTCACATAAAAGCAAACACGGCATGCATCAATGATAATTTGCAAACACAGATGGCAAGTTCATTCATACAACAAGATGATGTATTTAGAAGGAAGTTTTAAGGCAACGCATACATCAAGAACTAAAAGTTACACAACACTAAACAACTTCCACACAAGCATAGAACAAATGTAATCAGCAGTCAGCTACAAAAAATCAAGTAAAATATGGGGAGAGGGCTAGAAATAGAATTACCTTAGAAATAAGGCGGCACATTGGGGTACATAGGAGGAGCCCTACCACCTGGTCCAGGTGACATCCCACCTTGAGGGTCCTGACCCCGAAAACCAGAACCTGGAAGAGGGTAGTTTCCACCCTCACCATATCCACCCGAGGGCAGTCCACCTGAGCCCTGTTGCATACGGTATAGTGATGAGGCTCCACTCATCCCTAGACCCCCATAAGCCCCCATCCCAGCAGCACCAAATTGAGATGAGCCACCAAATGAACCACCGCCCATTCCCCCAGCGCCATATGCACCAGCCCCAGCAGCACCCAGCCCAGAAGGCACCTGGTTTCCTAATGACCCCAACCCAGTTGGACCGCCTCCACCCATGGAAGATGGCAAGTTTCCATATGGGTTGCCACCACCAATTCCGGCACCAACACCACCACCAAATGCACCATATGAAGGAAGGCCACTCCCAGGGCCACCATACTGTGCACCAAGCTGAGGACCACCAAGCCCAAGCCCAGAACCCGGCATATCCTGCGGCCCTGGTCCACCTTGTAGCATCATCTGTTGCTGTGGCACTGCAGGCCCAGATTGCTGCTGCTGTGACTGCTTCCCTTTCTTCCCCTCAATGGCAAGCTTGCACACAAGTTGGTGCCCATCAATCACCTTCACTGAATCGACCAGTGAAGCCTGTGCACCCTCAGGCGTCTTGTACACAAAAAGCGCAAAGCCTCGAAACTTGCCAGTCTGTTTGTCAAACCCCAGCGGCCCCTCTTCAATCTCACCATAGGCAGCGAAGTGTGCAAGAAGACGCTCAGATGGCATATCAGCAGGGACATTCCCAACAAAGATCTTCCGGAGGGAGACGTCGGCCGCAGGAGCGCCACCAGCACCAGCAACCCCGCCGGATGCTCCGCCAGCCGCGCCGGCGGCGGCGAGCTGCGTGACGGTCATGCGTCCGTCAATCTTCTTAGATGGCTCTTTCAGGGCGAGGATGGCGGAGTCCGCGTGGCGGAAGGTGACGAAACCATAGCCCTTAGAGCGGCCGGTGGACTTGTCACTGATGACGACGGCCTCCTCGAGGTCGCCGTAGCCGGAGAAGATGGTGCGGAGCGAGTCGGAGTTTGTCTCCCAGCCGAGGCCGCGAACAAATAGCTTGCGGAAGGCCGGGTCGCGGTCGGCGGCGGCGCGCACGGCGTCGAGCGCGACTCCGGAGGCGAGCGCCGCGGACGCGACGATGTCGGCGAGCTGGTCGCGGGAGAGCGGGTCGAGGAGGCGGAGCAGATCGTCGCGGGTGAGCCCCAGACTGGCGGCTCCAGAGGCCGGGGAGACGGCTGCCGCCCCGTTCTCGTCGGGCTTGCGCTTCTTGGTGTAGGGATCCATGGGAGGCGCAGGTAGGAGTGGAAGGGAGGAGAGGGGCGGACAAAACCCTAGCTAGGGCTTGGCGGCGGCCGAGATTGGGATTTGGGGGTTGGGTGGGATTGGAGACGCGCGACTTGTGGCGGGATGGTGGTCGATCGGGTTAAGGGGGTTTTATCAACGGAGAGGGTGCAGGATTTTTGTGATGGTCTTATAGAGAAAAAAAAACGCGCGCAATTTTTTTCCCTTTTTGAGAATGGCATAAAATTTCATTAATATAACCTCATCGTTCCTCGATAAAATCCGCAGCGAACAATAAAATATTACATGCATATTCAAATGGTTTAAATTCTTTTAGAAAAACTTCTTGTCCGAAAGCTGTCATTCAGAACGTCTTCATCGTCTCCTCTTTTACAAACCTCGACCAAAAAGAGAATATCATGACAACGCAAGGATTTGTCATGAGCTGTTGGTCAGAGAAGAAACTAAGAAAACTTCACCAAAAACTATTGTCACACGCAAGAAGCATGTTGGCGTCGGAACTCCCTAAATCACAACTTTTGAGCATAAGCAAAAGAGGAGTAGACAGTGATGGGGAAGCTTCATGGTGGTGAAGCATGTCGGTGCCGGTGGGGCTTGCCGTAGAAGGCTAGACAATGGCTAGTGAGAAGGGGTGAGAGAGTGAAGATTGGACAAAGAAGAAGGCTAGGGGTAGTCTAGGATATGGGTTAGGGACAAAAAAATGTTTAAAATGGTATAATTAAAGAATTTGCGCTTAGAAATTTCCTTGTAATAGAAAAAAGTACTCAACAATTTTTTGACCAACTTGCTAGTAATGGAGTATCAAAAGTGGTGTGACGACTAGTTCAACATGTTGATGTTACATAAAGTGTAGATAATCAACCTCCTCTCCCGGTCAATATGGAAGGAGGACATGTTGGTCATTTCGTCGGACTACTTTGCAAAATATGGTCAAGTATCCAAAAAGGCAAAAGATCAGTTGACTTAAGTACTTTGGAGGCATGTTATCAATTGTCAGAGTACTTTGGAGCAAATCATCTAGCAGGTTGAACTAGGTCCTTGGGTCAAAGATCAATTAGTTCGTTGTGTGTCATTAAATAAGAGACAAGCGGAGCAAAGCTATAGGTCACAATCCTTGCTTTGGTTGTGTTGCCTTGCTCCAGCCTTGCCACAATGGGAGAAACTAAGAAGAGAAGGAAGACATCAACGGAGAAATAGAATGAGAGGTCCCACCATCAGAGAAGAGTTGATCAAAGTAGAGTGGATGAGCCGTTGTCTTTGCTTCGGCTATGTCACCATTTGAGAAGCTAGGAAGAATGATAGAAGGACATGACGTCGATCACGACGAGAGATGAGGAGGCTGAGAGGTTGTTGTGATGGCTACGAGACATATAGGGGAGTAGTCTCATGCTAGTGGGTTGGGACCTAGTAATTTGACCGTCAGGGTAAAGGAAAAACATGAGTATAGATATGAGGAATTTTAGCACCCACGGGGTTTTTTTGCGGGTATGGATATTACGTATCCATATTTGTTACCCGTTACTCGTAACCTGACAGATGGGTACCAATAGTCATTGTCTCATTTAGAAAACCATCTGAACAACACATGTATATAGGATACCAACCCTAATACTCTAAAGTGATCAAGCCCTATTCCGCCCCTTCAAACTCCGACTAGTCCATCGCAAATGAGGTCACGTAAAGTTTGAGATGATTATTTTACGAGGCCTTGAGGCAACTCTTGGCCCCTTTAATTGTTTGTTTAGTTTTAGTTAAAAAAATTGCCAACATCTAAAAATTTGTATAAAACTAAACAAACTATTTAAAAATATTTCTAGCATCTTTCAGAAAAATTTCTACAAAATTCTGGAAAAAAATTCAATAACTACAGCGTCTGTATAAAAATAACAAGAAATCAAAGTGGGCCTTGTGAGGTGTGTTGTATGCTGAACCTGATTCCCAATTTACTCTTTTAATATACACAAACACCGTACGGATCACTAAGGCACCAGTGGTCTAGTGGTAGAATAGTACCCTGCCACGGTACAGACCCGGGTTCGATTCCCGGCTGGTGCATTGTTTGTTTTTTTTTTATTTCTTTCGTTTTTTTCATTCATGGATTTCAGCTCCTAAGTCCATATGATGGGTTAAAACTTAAAAGTGGCACATGAAACATTTTGCTCTTGCTGTGTTCTTATGCAGATTATAAATCTACGAGGATAAAAATTAGGCATCACTATGCATTTGACATCGGATACTTTTTTAAAAATCAAATGTTGTTGCAATCCGTTTAGATAAGTGTTGTAGGACTTTAAATCAAATGTTGTATCAAATTATTGTATCACGTGTTTTTATTTCTTTCTCTTTTTTCCCCCCTTCATGAATTGCAGCTCCTGCTGAGTGAAATATCTTGTTTCACGCCAGTTGCTCTTGTCGGTTTAATATTTCAATATGATATAAAGAAAGTCTTCCTGCATTGTATCATGAGTTAAAACTTAAAAGTGGCACATGAAATATTTTGTTTCAAACAATTTGCTCTTGTTGTGTCTCATGCGGATTATAAACCTACAACGATAAAAACTAGACATCACTATGCATTTGATGTCGAATACATTTTAAAGAATCGAATGTTGTTGCAATACGTTTAGATAAATATTGCAGCACTTTAAATCAAATGTTGCTTGTATTACGTGTTTTTATCTCTCTCTTTTTTCCTTCATGGATTGCAGTTCATGCTAAGTGAAATATCTTGTTTCACGCAATTTGCTCTTGTCAATTTAATATTTCAATATGACGTAAAGAAAGTCTTCCTGCATTGTATCATGAGTTAAAACTTAAAAGTGGCATGAAATATTTTGTTACAAACAATTTTCTCTTGATGTTTTCTTTCTTACGCATATTATAAATCTACAAAAAAAAAAATCGGACATCACAATGCATTTGACGTCGGGTACTTTCTGTAAAATGGAAGTTATTATCGCACTTAAAACTAAATGCTGCAGTAATTTGAACCAATGTTGCACCGAATTTGAACGATGTTGCATCGTGATAAATCAAATATTGCAACATTAAAACGCAAGCATTGAATATTGTAAAGTTGTTGTTGCAAAATTCAAATGAGTGCTGCGCAACTTTAAAATTTTTTAAGAAAAGACGAGGTTATATGAAGTAATAGAAAACTTTTTATAAAATTATTTTTTGAAGTTTTTAAGGGGGATAAGATTAATTTAATATAATAGAAGTAATTTAAAATATTTAAATAAAAATTTCTATTCCATTCTTCAGTTATCCTACAGTCAAGTCAGGCTCTGATACCATTTCTGTGAGGACCTCGAGAGATCCCCGAAAATACAACTGTTCATGATTTCAGTTGCATTTCGAAATAGTACAAACAGCCGAACTTTATTACATAACTAGAGTTATTTTACAATATGGCTTACAATTTTTAGTACACCTCTAAAATTTACACTTCAAAACCACAGGCATGGCTCTAGTGTAGGATAATCTAAAAATCTACATCAAACTCTTTCAAGTCTTCAAATGAAAAGTCTTCTGCTGAAAAGAAAGGGCCTACCCAAAAGAAGGGTAACCCGCAAAACAACAGGTAAGCACTTACGTCCTAACAGGTTTTCTATATGAAAGTCTATTAACCACAAGCAAGGTTTTAACAGAAAATGACAGGGAGATTTAAATATAGACTTAATGCATATTTTTATAATAATTTTATAAAAATCCTATATTTTCATCAATTCTTTTCTAAATCATTTTTAAATGAGATTTTTTTAATAACCAGACTTTCAACATTTCCTCTAAACATCAACCTCATGACCACACCTCTAACCTGATTTATGTCAATATATAGAATAGGCATCACCCCTGTGATACAACCTCATATCCCAAAAGTAAGGTCCATCGATGATTTGTTTTTTAACGACTCTGCAGAATCTGCCCAGCTTTACCCTAAAATGATCAGTAATACGGTTTGGGCGGAAATTTATATCTTTTCTATCATGACATAATTCAGTTATCAGCAATGAACAAACCAAGCACCGGCCCCCAAACAAGTGTCCCCTAGTCCGCGACTAGAGCGACCCACCATGTGTCTCACAATCCCATTGTCTGTTCATGCTAAACTTCCAACAACACCAACAACACATCATTCACCAACCTTAACACAACCAATACTTCAACAACTCAACCACTTTCCAACTTAACCCAAAATTAGATTAAACTATTTATGAAGCAAACATGATCCTATATTGCTATTTTATGTAAAATGGGAAGCTATATCTGGAAATTTAAATAAAAAGGAAAATGGAATGGGTCCACTAGGCAGGAGCTGGGCCGGCCCATGTGCAAGTAGGGCTGTGCGGGCAGCGTATGCATGCAGAGGCTGGTAGGCGGGGCCCGCAGGGTAGTGAGACAGAGAGAGGGGAATGGGGTGACGGGTAGGGTTTGCCGGCCGCGAGGGTGGCCGGAGATGGGGGTGGTGGTGCTCTCCATATGCGATTAGCAGTGAGGGGTGACTAACCGAGGTGGCGGCGGTGCTTCAGGGTGACCAGAGGTGGCGGCGCGGCGATCACATCACGATGCGCGGAGGAGGGGTTCGTTGGCGGTGACACTCCGGGGGTTGCGGGTGGAAGGAGATGGGTGGAGGAGAATGGCTTGGGTCAGGAAGGTGCCGGGGAGGTCTATTTATAGGCGAAGGGGCACGGTAGCGGTAGGAGGGAAAACCCGTGATTTGGCAAAAACATCGGCAATGAATTCCGGTGGAAAGGCGGCGAACAAGAGGCGGTGATGTAGTGGATAAGGTCGGTGATGATGTGGCGATGCCGTAGACGTCGATTTCGTGGCCTGGAAGGGTCGAAATCGTCGCGGCGTGCAATTCCGACGGGCGGCACGGCGGAGGTGGCGGCGCCGGAGGTTTCGGGGGTGGCAGCACCGTCGGGGGAGGGAGAAACTATGGGCGCTGTTGGATCCAGGGCGAAACAATGGGTGCTGTTGGATTTGACTAAACCGAAGGGGTATGGTGGGTGGCGACGTGACTTCATCTGGTGCACCCGATTTGGAAGAAGGAATCAGGGCCGTTGGTTGCCACTTAATGCACCGGAGGGAGAGAGAGAGAGACACGCCGATGACGTATTCTAGAAATGGAAAGCGTATTTTCAGAGTTTCCAAAAAGGGAAGGGGTTTAATTGTTTTTCCATAAAATGGATTTAGGCTTTGGAAATTTATAGAATATTATAGAGAGGTCGGAAATTTATGAAATTGGTCTCTAAAAATCAAGGAAAATGAGGAGAACCTAATGGTGGAATAAAAGTTGATATTTTATGGGATGAATATTTTTGGGAAAAATAAAAGAAGGGATTTTTTTAATGGAATAAAATAGGAGTTGTTTTGGTAAATTTCTTAGAAAATTAGGGAAGGTTTCTAGGGGCTTAAAAAAATGATTTTTACGAAAAAAATTATGCTAAAATTGAGGTTTGCATTGTACATGGTCTAATAGTGCTAAGTCCACAAGTTAGGAATGGTTGGAAATTGCTAACAAGAGGATACCTCCCTGATGCCACGAGACTGTGATGACAAGGTGAGAGTAGGGGTGAAAACGGTTCGGATCCGGTCCGGATAGGGATCATCCTTTATCAGTCCCACATCTTTTTACCAGATTAGGATCTGGGTCCGAATAGTGTCAGATTCGGATATGGATCCGAGTTGAATACGGATCATAAATGGACCGAATACTGGGTTGCACTATATTTTATTAATTCTTTGGTAAAAAAAAGCATATTTATCATGATATAGGTTATCCCGTGTTGTCAAACACTCAACGCATAATAATGATATGATGATACACTATGTAATATAATCTTATCACAATTAATTCACAGAACACAAGTTGTATCACAGCTAGAATGGGAAGATTAGTTTCTATATGAGTCGCATGTTGTTGCCTTTCTAATTTTCTGGAAAGTCGTATCTCGCTAGCTCATACGATGGAGGCATCGGGGATGGTGATCGATTGACCACAACAACGCATGGGCCAAATGCTGCGAGGTTATAGGGAGGACGACTGCTAGGCTTGGGCAAAACGATGCAGTATGGGCTGTAGGTGGAAACAAATTGTAATTGAAAGGTGGAAAGACAACTGCTACAAATATTTGGATATTCGAATACAATTATGTGGATAGTTCATAGAATGTCCGGTTCGTCGGATACCAATCGTTTCATATGCAGATCTGGTCAACTATCCAAATAATTATCTGGATCATTTGGATATGAAAAATGATATAAATGGTAGTATGAAAAACTAGATACGGATTCGGTCAGAAGTTGGGATGCAAGTGGGTTGCTTCGCGGACATCCGCGAGACCGCTTGCTTCACAATGCTCAGTGTATTTTAGCGAAGTAAGCGGTCTCATGGATACCCATGAAACAATCCGTTTGCATCCCTGGTCGGAAGTCGGAACGGATATTATCCTGACCGTTTTGACCCAAGGCGAGAGGACAGAACTATATAAGGCAGGCAGGCAGGCAGGCAGCAAACCCAAGTCCTTTCCTTCTCTCGCTACTCGCTAGTGAGCCGGACTCCGAACCCGAGTCCGATCCCACCTTCATCGCGTCACGCTCTCGCCCTCTCTCCCCCACCAAGAATTCTTCCTCTTCTCACTCCACCTCGCCGCGGTTGGGGCTCGGATCCGGCCACCACCGACCCCGCCCGATCCCGCCCGATTCTGCTTCGCTTGGCTGGGAGAGAGAGAGAGAGAGAGAGAGGCCAAGGCCCTGCGCGGCACCTGGTCCGTGGCCATGGCGAGCGGCGGCGAGCAGGCGCCGGCGCCGGCGCCGGCGGAGGCCGAGGCGCTGGAGCTCGTGCTGTTCCAGGTCGCCGAGTGCTACGTCTACCTGGTGCGCCCCTTGGCCCTTGCTCCCCTTCTTGATTTCCTTGGCGATTTGGGAAGAGGCGTCATGTGCCATTGTGCTCCCCTGCCTCTGCCTGCTTTGGGGCCGCACTTCGTGGAGCGCATGGTGTCGCTATGTGCGCTGATGATGACCTGATGTTTGGGGGCTTCGTTGTGCAGATACCTCCTAGGAAGACGGCTGCCTCTTATAGGTACCCCTCCCCCTTAATCAGATAGTGCGGTTGGTAGAATCTGCAATCTTGATTTTTTAACAGTATGTATGTATGGGTGAATAATGCAATTACCTAGGTTAATTAAACCTGAATTTTGCTAGAGGTTGCGCTGTTTCAGCAATTCTTGGCTCCATTTGCTTGTGCCGCCTGAATGCAAAGACCATGGATTGTTTCACCTCATGGTTACGCTCCATCGTTATACTTTTTATTTGTTTCTTTAGAAATGGAATGAATGGCTCCATCACCACATCATTCCTTTTAACCGGTAGAAAAATGATTAATGGGGCCATCTCACAAAAATCATGGACTGCATTCTGAACAATCATAAGACTAATTCGTTCTTGAAACCAAAATGCCTTGTTGAACCATGGAAAATGGTCTGTGACATTAGTGACATCCAGGGCTGATGAGTGGAACGTTAACAAATGGGCTTGGGAAGGGGCGCTTAAGGTTGTCAGCAAAGGAGAAGAATGCATAATCAAACTGGAAGATAAGAACACTGGTACAGTAATCTCATTACAGCTGTTGGCCAGTGCTTGTAACATTTGTAATATTAATTCTTCAGATGCATTTCAGGGGAGCTGTACGCTAGGGCATTTCTCAGAGAAGGTGAACCACATCCTGTTGAGCCTGTAATTGATAGCAGCAGGTTTGTACTTACTGCTGATGCAGGGCAGTCTGATTGTGTGATGATATGTGTGCCTTTCTAGTTCTATTCGTTATAATATACTGCATTGAGATTGTATAAGCTTGTAATGTTTTTTGTTTCTTCACTATTGTGCTTGTAGATATTTTGTACTTCGTGTCGAAGAGAATATAGGTGATAAGCTGTCTTTCTCTTGAGTTCCAAGATCTACCAATGGTTCATACATAGAACCATAGAAGCATAACAATTCTTACTATGGGCTGCAGATGGGCGTCAGCGTCATGCTTTTATAGGTTTAGGCTTCCGGGAAAGACCTGAAGCATATGACTTCCAAGCTGCTCTACATGACCATATGAAGTATCCTTGTGTTCATTACTTGAAACATGATATGTAGCCTGTAATTTGTAAGGTCACATGAATGTTTTGCCATGCACTCACTCAATGATTTGGGATCACTTCATAAGTAGGGATTATATATGTGAAATTCCATCTGATCAAATCAATAACATTGGACTAATCTATATAATATGATCAATAATTTTTATTTAACACATATATGTGGCAGATTATTGTTTTAAACCTTCAACCATTTCTCATAAAAATGACTTCTTTAAATGAATCCAATCAGATCCTCTAGCAATGCAAACAGATCTTTGGATGCACTTTCAGTTGGCAAGCATGTTTTCTTTCAAGTTATATGGATTATTTCTGTATTCGGTCATAAGTGTTTTTTAATGTAATTGTAGTTGTGTATGATGCTATGGTTATGCAATAATTTATTTAAATGTTGGGCCAATTCCAATATGATTCTGTTGTTATTTACATTATCAAAGATATCTAAATAAGAAGAAGACTGCTGAAGAGATGGTTCAGCATTATGAGAAGACGTCATCAGTGGATTACAGCCTCAAGGAAGGGGAAACTTTGGTTCTTCAGCTTAAAAATGTAAGTTTTCATCAGATATTATTCTAGGAGAAAATCTGAAAATGAAATAGAGTTTGATGACGAGAAAATGTTTTGAAGGTCTTCAATTTCTTACGAGCTTAGTTTTAGTGCCCACGGTTGTTTAATGCTTAAGCACTGACAAATGACACCAGTATGGCATCATGTGGATGATATGTTGGTACGACACTATTCCTGAAAAAAATGTATTGACACAGTGAATTGGATTTAAAATATTAATTTTCAACATCTATTGGCTTTGGCGTAGTACATTTGTACCAGTTTACAATATTTTTTTAGAGCTAATATATAACGAAAATCCATTTCCACTCCCCTATAGAGTTCCCCGGCTTACCTGTAGCCTTTGGTCGGGCTCCGAAATTCTTGTGGAGCTCCCACCTCTCTCTTGGTCTTTTGCAAAACCCCCTTGAAGATTCAAACCAAAAGCAATCGGGTCTCATCTCCTTCTCTTTCCCATGTGTCGGCTTCCACCCGCCCGCCCACCGGCAGCGGCGGGTGGCTCAGGAAAGGATAGGGGAGGAAGAAGGACCTGACTGCTTTTGGTTTGAATCCTCGTTTTTTTTTTGGGCAAAAGATCAAGAGAGAGGCCGGAGTTCTACACAAATCTCGGTGCACAACTAAGTGCTAGAGATAAGTGGGGAACTCCATATAGGAGAGGAAAAGCCGCACTCAATGTGTCAGTTTGAGCTGCACTTACATAGGAACTTGAGACAAACTGAGCCTTATGGATTGCATTGAAGAACCATTGATAAAAGTGCCTGTTGGATAGATTGTGTAAAGCACAGATTTTTACATGCTTTTGATGACTAATTTTTTGTTCTCTTTCTTATTTTTCATAGTCATCTTCTTTATGTAGCATATGCTCAATGCTTGGTTGCTTTTGTTTCATGCAGAAAGAAACTGGCACCAAGACAAAATCTGCCTTTTTTGAGCAAGGCCTCAACAAGCTATCATTTAACGAAAAGGCAAACGCCAAAGAGGCAACCGTCTCCCTCAAACTTCCCCCACCTCCACCCTCACCTGTCTCTCCAACCGACTCTGGAGTTGCTGCTTCCCCTTTCAAAGCAGAATTCCCTTCTCAAGAACAACCACCTGCGGATACTGGAGCTGCTGCCTCTCCTTTCCAAGCACAATTCTCTTCTCAAGAACAGCCGGGCACTGATGCTTCTGGTGCTTCCCCTACCAAAGCAGATGCTCCTCCACAGGAGCTGCCAGCTGCAGCAGAGAAGGTTAACCAAGAAAGCGTGGATGATGACTTTGGGGACTTCCAGGCAGCTGGGTGAATCATGTATCATGTACGTAAAAAAACATACATCATGTTGTTTACTGGGACTGCTCCGTTCATTTCGATTCTATGAGCTGTGACTTTCGCCGGCACTTGTATTGCTGTACAGAGAGCGCTATCGTGTCATAAACCATACAAATACATGGTGGATCCATGGATACTGATTGTACCTACGGGTTGAAAATTCGTATTATCCGACATTCGCATTCAAAAAAAAAAAAACTACCTGTATCGATATTTGAATAAAAATGCTATTCATATCAGTATCCGTAAAAACCCTATCCATATGAGATATCGAAGTCTTGATTTATACCACTAGCTCTGTTATAAAATAATAATCGTTTTGGACATTAACATACCCTATAAAATAGAATGTTGACCATAAAAAACTTTTACATTTTATTTATAATGCATTTAAAAATTATAATATTATGAAAGTTCTTTTCAAGACAAATCTATCTATACGATTTTTATGTTCTCAATCTAAATAGTTTAAAATTTTGTTCTTTTAATATTAAGGCTATGTTCTTCTCAGTTCAATCTAAATAGAAGACCGCTGGTTGAGGCTCTGTTCTTTTCAGCTTAATGGATCATCTACGTTTTTAAACGACATGTTGCTTTGAAATTTTTGAGTCCATTTTTTTTTTGCTGTCTTGAAGGTGAGTCTAACGCTTTAAAAAGTATGTCAAAAAATGGATTCGAACATCAAGACTAACTCGAAAAGCTCTCGAAATTCAATCATTTCAGTTGTTCAGCCGTTCAAGTCAGCTCAAAAGAACAGAACCTTAGCCTCTTAGACTAGGGGAAGAATAAAAATTATTCTCAAATTGTACTTTGCGTTATAAAATAGCAGTCGTTTTAAAACTTATCATAAGTTAAAGTTTTAAAAATTTATCTATAGAGAACTTTTAAACTATTTAGGTTGAGAACATAAAAATTGTATAGATAGATTCATCTTAAGAAGAACTTTCATAATATTATAATTTTTAATGCATTATAAATAATTTTTTTAAAAAATATGGTCAATGTTATACTTTGTAAACTGTGTCAACGTCCAAAATGACTACTATTAGAAGCAGTAGCAAATATTTAACGTGGATTTCTCTTTTCACAATTACAGGTGTTTATTGCATCAGAATTCACTAGCTTTGTTAAAAAACTAGAATTTAAATGCCAAAAAAAAAACTGATATTGTCCCTTGTTATGATTCTAAATTAACTCGCACATCAGATATCGATAATCTCCTCATCATCTGCTTCATCTACCCAATCAACTTGAGAATAAGACGCTGATTTCATCAAATCGGTCAGGCCTGTAAGGTCCTCCAGATAGGTTGGTTCGTTGATCACCTGCATCACAAAATCCAATCCTCTCCTCCGGTATTCAGACAATACCTGTAATATTTTGAACAAAATATCATAAGGAGTGAATAGACCAAAATCATTTGTTCATGGGGTCTAGGATAATGTGCATCCTCAAACCAAACAATCCAGGAAAGCATCTGACAGCTTTGAAAAAAAATTAGCTCGAATCATGCAACCATAAATGTTAACTTACTGCATTGGAGCATGCGGTACAATTACTCGAGGAATAGCCCAAGAGGGTTAATAAGTTGTACTGAGAGAGTGACCCTCGTATCTGGTGTGGTAATAGGCCAAACGGATGATCACCGCTCGTGCCAGCAATCTCACCTGGAGCATGTATCCTACAAAATGGGTAAATCAACTGTTAGTCGTCCTTCCTTTCCCATCCTTACAAGGTAGGTGTTGTTCCAGCTGTGCAGTTGCTTACCCATCTGGATGATGTAACATTCTTGTGAAAAGGTCTGCGGCACAGCCAGATGCAATGGAGGCTAGCCCAGGTCGTGTAACTGTACACTGTTGATCCAGTGTGCGATTGGAGACCGACTGCACCGAAAGATGGTAAGTAAATGATGTGTGATAGTTGCAGGAGGTAATATATTGAGCAAATGGGTATAGTTTCCAAAATTGTACACAACATTACATCGACAGGAGCAATAACATCATTGCAGAAATAACACCCCAGCCTTTGACGGCCAAGAGCATCTTCTGTAGAGAGCTTATCCATGGAAGCAACTACATTAGAACCTTCAAAATTTGTGCATGGACCAGCCCCATGTCGCATGACAAGGTAACTATCATACCCTAATGCTGCAGTGATAGCAATCTGCAGTGTAACGAGAGACATTAGCATGTAACACCTCCAATATTGTACATTACTCAAAAATGCAGGTGGTTTACCTTGTTTTCATTTGCACAGAGAAGTGTCGGAAGCCACCTACTTTCCCTTGTGTCAGTCAACAAGAAGACAGCATCATGGGAAGTTACTAACTCCTGGAGGTGCTTGCAATCTTCAAGCACGCCATCAGCTTCATTAGAAGACACAGGATGCCCCGGCATCGGTATTTCCATTTGAATTCCTTTTGCATCCTTCAATGCAGAAACTTCTAGAGATGAAAAAATTGTGAAGAATTGGAAGTACTATTTTGAAGGAAAGGAGTGAAGACTACCACTGACAGACACCTCTCTTCAAGATGCCTGAGTATTGCTGTCGCTTTTGGGGCATCGCGATCATCAGATGTGTAGAGTGATTGTCTTGCAAAATTTGACACAGCAACATGGCCACTGTCAACCACTGTTAGCTTCCGTACACCATAGTCCTGTAAAATTGAAATCCACCATGATTAAATACATGTTTTGTGAGTATATGTTTGTGGTCCAACATAAAAGTAGCACCAAATATAACACTAATCATATTTCTAAAAGAACGCATAACACTAACCATAAGAATACGAGCAACATCACATCCAAGAGTTCCAGCACCTAAAAGTAGACATCGCACACCAGACAACTTCTCAGAATTCACAGGAAAGTTGGCAGGCATTTTAGAAAAAACATCTGGCTTTATCAAATCAGAAATGCCAGTAAGGTCTTTTAGATACATTGGATTGTTGAGGGCATGCATAATAAAATCCAAACCCCTCCTTCTATATTCAGACAATACCTGGAATGTTTAGCATGGAGAAACATCAAATGGAGAAACATCAAAACCAGTAAAAATTTTGAGAATGTAGTTCCATGTTTGCTATAATTTACTTACAGCGTTGGAACATGCAACACAACTGCTTGAGGAATTGCATAGTACAGTAGATAAAACACACTTTGTGAGTGATCCTCGCATCTGATGTGGTAACAGACCAAGCTGATGTTCAGTGTCCATACCAGCAATATCTCCTGAAGCATGTATCCTGCAAGAGGAACAATATTATTCTAAAGGCACCATGTAGTTAACACTGATTAGTTTTTTCCAGTTCTCCCATAACAAGCTCAAAAAACTATTCTTCGCAGATATCAATGCTCCACAAACACAATTTAGACCTTGCAGCTATTTTTTGGGAATCTAGTAGCTTACCCATCTGGATGATGTAACATCCTAGCAAATAGCTCCACTACTTTTCCCGATGCAATCGAGGTCAGACCTGGTAGTGCTGCTGAACATTGTTGTTCCAGTGTTCCATTAAAGGCAGACTGCAAAACAATAAGATTACGCAAGATGAGGTTAAGGAACCAGTGTCAAAATTATAAGAATAAATAAAAATAAATACAAAAATCAAAATGATAATTTTTCCACAAATGTAAGCCTTCATGTGTTATACATTGTAAACAGGAGCAGTATCATTGCAGAAACAACAGCCCAATCTTTGACGACTAAGAGCATCTTCGGTGGACAAATTCTCTATCTGAGAAATCATATCATCTGTATCTCCGCTTGTTGATCCCAGACCAGCACCGTGTCGCATGACAAGGTAATTGTCATATCCTAATACTGCAGTGATAGCAATCTGCAATGAAGAGTGTTGACACAGCACTTTTTAGTTTCCAAGATCACACTCTCAGTGATGAAAATGGAAGGATGAGAAAGAATACAGTTACAACTCAATTACATGGCATGTCTACATAGATTCCATACTCTAGGGACAAGTATTTGAAGTTCTTAATGCTGAAAACTTTTGCAAAGGTCGATCCTCAGGAGTAGAATGATGTATTTGATATTTACCTTGTTTTCATTTGCAGAAAGAAGAGTTGGAAGCCATCTGCTCTCCCATGTGTCAGTCAACAAGAAGACAGCATCATTGGAAGCCACTAATGTCTGTAGACGCTTGCAATCATCAAGCACACTTGTGATTTTACTGGAAGAAACAGGATGTCCAGGCATTGGTATTTCCATTTGGATATCTTCGACCTCCTACAAGACAACAGTTGTTATCAACAAGAGAGAGATGTAGAAAGCATAGGTTTTAAGGAAAGGAGGCTAAGACTAACCACTGCAGAGCATCTTTCTTTTAGATGTGAAACTATTGCAGACGCCCTTGGGACACCATAGTCCTTATCTATGTACAGTGACTGTTTGACTAGATCAGACATCGCAACACAGCCACTGTCAATCACTGTTAGTTTCCGTACACCCCAGGTCTGAAAAATTGGTTTCCACAAAGATCACAAATAAAAAGGTTAAAAAGATATATGCTAGTGTATAGTCTGTTACAATTTTGTTACATGAAAACAGAAGTCTAGTAGCAGATCAATACACTAACCATAAGTAGGCGAGCAACTTCACATCCAAGAGCTCCAGCACCCAATAGAAGACATCGAACACGAGATAGTTTGTCTAAATTCACAGGGAAGTGGCGCCATCCCATAAGCTTCAAGTGCATCAGTTGCTTTTCTTCATCCTGGCTGTGCATACAATAAATAATCAATACAATTGCATTTATTGCTGATCATTCACATAGATAAATGATGTTCATCTACCTTGCTGGATTCATTGATTCAAGATTGATTTCTTTTGGTTTCTTTTCTTTTGTTTCCTTCCCAGGCATTTCTCCTTCCCATCCAATAGCTTCAGGCATATAATCAGGGTCGTCCCATCCTGTAATCACAACCAATGCTACGAACATTGACATTACCATTGAAAGTGTTGGTTAGAAGCATTTATCAATCTTGTAATCCAGTATAGTACCATTGGGTGCCTGAAATGATGCTTTGCCAATAAGGGATTTGACTAGATCAGGTGTCCCTTGTTTCTCTCGGTAGCAGAAGAAGTTCACTTTATCAATCTTCCAATGCAGGCTCAGGAATGTAATGTAGTTTCTAAGAGCCCAGCCAGGGTACTCTTTATAGCCATGATCATAAAACCCAAACAGCAGCTGCATCAGCAAATCAATGAATTTAAACAAAAGAGAACATATGCATGAAGAATAGTAGGTAAAAATCACTGGCCAAAACTGAGCTCATGAAATACCGAAATGATCAAATGAATGATTCAAACAGACCTTGTGATCACTGCCCTGGCAATCTTTCCATTCCTTTAATTGCATTACGGTAACACAGGAATAAGAAGATAACTTGACCAAAAAAAATGGTATAACTGCATGATTTTGATCCGATAAAACAAAGAAATAGCAATCAGGTCAACATAAAAGCTAACAGCGATGCCAAGCAACGGCAACCAGCCAACCACAGTTAGGCATGATTCTCAGACCTGTTGTTTCACTTGATATACGCCATTCTCTCAATGATTTAAACAAGGATGCTGCCTGCAGGAGCAAATCAATAACCTTCAGCGCCAACAAGATAGAAGATATATAAACAAGACAACTAACATTGGCAAACAGTAACATGACCTCTTCTTGGCTGAGAACCTGTGAGGCACTATGCAGGCTGTGCAAAGTCATTTCAGAGTTGAAAATCAATGATGGGAATGCAATGTTGTAATATACTTTCCAATTCTTCAGGTCGGCGAATGATATCATAAGGAACCTCAGTAGCAGAGCAGGATCCTCTTCAACTTTACCGGACATAATGTCATGCAAGATCTGGTGCCACAGATACAACATAGTATGTTTCATTGAAGAAAAAAAAACTGTTAGAGTAAGCCCTAATAAGTTCCATGTCAAACATGCACCTTCTTTGCTTCTGCTCTTAGTAGAAGCACCGCATCTAGGTTTTGGAAACCCCGCATGTTGTTAGTGTTCAGGAGGGTCCCTGGGACTGGACAATTGTTCCTTGAGCCAAAGGAATTGTCAGATGGCGGTGCTATTGATTCTGGGCACAGCCTGAAGAGGCCTGCAACTTTTGGATGGGTGCATGGAGTATAATAACCTAGCACAAAGTTCAAATAAACGTGTTTAGCACACTGAGAAACATCTAGCTGATGTTACGACGAAATTCTTCCGAGGACTCTCAGAAGTTGGTTCTCGAAATCACAGCTTCAGCTTAAGGTTTCTCACAGCACAGTGAAGTAAGAACAATCAGCATCGACACTAATGCCAGCAATTCGGAGTCACAGACTACCGACTCAGAGTAGCCGTCCAAGCAGAACCTCACGGCGAAACAAAACCTGAACAGCATTGTTACAGGAATCGCCAGCTCCAACGAAATCGCGAAATCCAGGAGCACACCTCAGCTAATCCGGGGCAGCTCAGCTCGGGCAGGGGTTCCAAGGATGCGAGAGAGAGGAGGAGGAGGAACCGGACCTGTGATGGGGATGGGGGAGTCATCGGTGCCGAGGACGTCCAGCTTGAGGCGGCGGAGGGCGTCACCGAACCCCGCCTCGACGCAGCTCCTGATCGCCTCCACCGTCAGCGGCCGCGGCAGCCCCCTCGCCTTCCCCTCCGCCGCCATCTTGTCTCGTCTCCTCCCCTGCGGCGGCGCGGCGAACGGCCCTCGGTCTCCTCTCCGGCGGCGCTGTGGCGGACGATTCAGGAGTCAGGATGTATTGGGATGAGATACGAGGGATGGATAGGTCCTTTTTCGTCCGGGTGAGCAAGGGACGTTTATCTCTGGAGGATCTTGCCATCCCAGACTAGAGCATCCGGCACGGGCTCACACTTCACGGGGGGATCCGAGACCATCTCGTACTGCTGTTGGAAGATTGCTTTGCCGTGTATATTACCATCACTGGATATCATCCCCTTCTTTGGAAGCTAGCTTTGGCGTGTGTATGACTGGTTGATGAGTATGTTTCGTGTGAGTAACACTAGTTTTTATTCCAAAAGGATAGCGCTAGTTTTTAATCCCAGAGTTGTCGGCTTAATTTTGATAAAATGTAAATAGTGTAAGACCAACTTGATTTCGCGTTCGCCAACAGGCTTAGGTACAAGTCCAATAATAAAGGATGTTTGTTGTTATACGTGACTTACTAACTTTTGATTTCTTATCCATCAAATTATTGAATATGAATCCAAATATCCGAGAATTTTAAACAACTTGCAAACAGCAAACATGTTTATTATATCGTTTTTCTCTCCCGCAGTCGCTTAATTTTTTTTTTTTTCAGATCTTAGCTGAATCTTGACATAGCATGTAGTGTCGTTTACCTTCTCTTCGACAGCCACCACGTCATTTGAGTTAGGGTTGGGGTTTTCCTATGACCATGGGGCTTGGCGGAGGGAGGTCGGTGGATCGGTGGTGGGATAGGGATTGTGGTGAGGGAGGCGAGGCGCTGATGCCGATATCAAAGCCACGGGATTGGTCGAAGGCGGTTGTATGACAGTAACAAGAGGATCTAAGCACGCAATAGGAGTTAGGGTGCAGGGGCATCGGAAGGCGAGGACAGGGGGTGAGGCAGCAGTGGCAACACCAGCTACGGGTAGTGGGCCAGTGGGGGTAGGGGAGGAGGTGGTGGAGTGCAGAATGACGAGGCAACGCCGGCGAGGAAGGAGTAGAGGTGGATTTTGGGGATCGAGGGCACTGATGGGGGAGAGGCAGTGTATAGAGAGGGATAGAGAGATCTTGGCCGTTGGCTCTGAATCCAACAATCTAGAACATCGACATTTTTTTTGGCAAAAGACAGGCGACTATCGCCAAGTCACCCCTTAGAGCATCTCCAATGGGGTGACTCAGCCGGCGCTTAAGGCCTCCACGTTGGACTTTTCGCTGAGCTGGAGGAGAGAAGGGATGGAAAATGCTAGCGTCGACGCTTGAGGAAGCGCCGGGCGCTACCGTGCATCCCGATGCAGGCATGGGTCCCACCCTCTGCAATCACACCGCCTGATTGCTCCACCCCGCCCCTCTAGAGAAGCCGCGACGTGCTCCCGCCAAAGACGCAGCGCCGCGCCCCGCCGGAGACGCCAGCACAGCGCTCGTCGTTCTCCCGTCGCTCGTCGTTCCTCGCGCACCACCCCGCCGGCATCGAAGCATCGGCGACGGAGATCGACGACCACCACAAGATCCGCTGCACGCCGGAGTTGTCTCCATGGCCAGATCTAGGCCCGCACGGCCGCACCACGCCGAACTCCATGTAGCCTGCCGCCGAAGTCGCCTCGACGCCCGGATCCGTGCTACGCCGTGCTGGACTCGCTACAGCCGCCGTTGGAGTCATCGTCGTCGAGTCGCTGCCATGCCCGTCGCTGGAATCGCCACCATGCCCGTCGCTGGAGTATCCGCACGCCATGGCGCGAAAGATTGGCTAGGTGGAGCGGGGCGGGATACAACGGCGAGGGCTGGATGTGGCGGCGAGGCGGCGCTGCTTCTCCAGGATAGGGATGGCGGAGGAACGGTGTGAGAAATTATAGACGACGGAGTAATTGAGGAAACGGGGAGGAAGATGGTGATGGAAAATTAAATATTATATGATTGGTGGGTCCCACGAGGATTTTATAATCTGTGTTATAGCCATCTTGTTGGAGAGGTATACTCTTAGCTAACTCTTAGATGATGTGGACAGGCTTATAGCCAGTTTGCTGGCTCTATCATTGAAGATGCTCTTAAGTAAAGTCGACTCTACACGAGAATTAAGAAACTTTGTGTGTGAGCATATTACCTATAAAAATGTGGAGTCATCTTATATGTTATCTCTTGTGTTGTCTCTAGGTGAAATGACAATAGTTAGAGATAACTGTTATCTCAACCATTATATATGCTCTTACATCCAGATCCACGTCAGCAATAGAGAGCGTTGTAGTCTCCACCTGATCTCCACTTCCACCTTTCTCTTGCTCCTACCAACGGCACAGGAGCGAGTTTATTGTTGAATTAACTGCGTACCCTCCTTCCCCAATCGGATTGTTGGGAAGATCAACAGGTTCGACGGCTAAAAAAAGATTAAAAAAATTTGATTTCTGGCTTTTGCACTTCCCATCCCACCTGCAATTCAATGAACTGACAGCGCAAAAAAAAATTGAACAGAACAGATCAAAGGGGCAAAGTGCTGGGAGACTCTTCACCTCCCTGCTCCTATAAAACCCACTCGAGCATCTCCTTCGCAGCAACCGAGCAGCCACGCCAAGAACCACACACAGATCGAAGCTAGCTAGCATCCAGCCCGATTCCAATCCATGGCTTCCAAAATCTCCCTGAAGCTGCTGGTGGATGCCAAGACGAAGAAGGTGCTGTTCACGGAGGCCGGGAAGGAGTTCGTGGACTTCGTCTTCTCCCTCCTGACGCTGCCGATCGGCGCCGTCGTGAAGCTCATCTCCGCCGGCACCATGCAGGGCAGCATCGGCCGCCTGTACCAGAGCGTGGAGTGCATGGGCGGCTGCTACCTCCAGCCCGACACCGACAAGTCCGACCTGCTCCAGCCCAAGGTGCCGCTCTCGGACTCCCGCCAGCTGCTGCTGCTCCACGGCGGCGACGGCGAGGCGGGGAGCAGCTCGCCGCTGGCCAAATGAGTATGTTTCGTGTGGAGTAACACTAGTTTTTATTCCAAAAGGATAGCATTAGTTTTTAATCCCAGAGTTGTAAGCTTAATTTTGATAAAATGTAAACAATGTAAGACCAACTTGATTTCGCGTTCGCCAACATGCTTAGATAGAAGTCCAATAATAAAGGATGTTTGTTGCTATACGTGACTAACTTTTTTTCGTCCGGCTGTGAACAGTGGCCTTGTTTTTTCAGATTAAATTAAATTAAATTAAAATTTGTTATTTTTATATAATCCAAATGATTTAATATTTTATAATCATTTTTTTGGGTTACAAATAGTTCTGCTTAGAGTTTGTAAAATATTTTTTTTTATAATTTTTTCAAACATTCCCTCCGGGCTCTGGAGGATCTTGCCATCCAGACTAGAACGTCCGGCACAGGCTCACACTGCATGGAAGGATCCGAGACCATCTCGTACTCCTTTTGGAAGATTGCTTTGCCGTGTATATTACCATCACTGGATATCCCCATCTTTGGAAGCTAGCTTTGGCGTGTGTATGACTGGTTCATGAGTATGTTTCGTGTGGAGTAACACTAGTTTTTATTCCAAAAGGATAGCATTAGTTTTTAATCCCAGAGTTGTAAGCTTAATTTTGATAAAATGTAAACAATGTAAGACCAACTTGATTTCGCGTTCGCCAACATGCTTAGGTAGAAGTCCAATAATAAAGGATGTTTGTTGTTATACGTGACTAACTTTTTTCGTCCGGCTGTGAACAATGGCCTTGTTTTTTTAGATTAAATTAAAATTTGTTATTTTTATATAATCCAAATGATTTAATATTTTATAATCATTTTTTTGGGTTACAAATAGTTTTGCTTAGAGTTTGTAAAATATTTTTTTTATAATTTTTTCAAACATTCCCTCTAGGCTCTGGAGGATCTTGCCATCCCAGACTAGAACGTCCGGCACGGGCTCACACTGCACGGAGGGATCCGAGACAATCTCGTACTCCTTTTGGAAGATTGCTTTGCCGTGTATATTACCATCACTGGATATCCCCATCTTTGGAAGCTAGCTTTGGCATGTGTATGACTGGTTGATGAGTATGTTTCGTGTGAGTAACACTAGTTTTTGGGCGTCTTCGGTAGCTCGTTTTTGAGCGTTCAGTTTAGTTCCAGTCTGCTGAACAAAAACGCGGACGCGCATTAAATGGCTAGGCAAGCAAGCAAGTCACTGCTGCGAACTGGAGTTGTTGCACTGCACGTTCTATCAACAAAAACGCAACTAACGGCCCAAAAACGAGTTACCGAACAGGGCCTTTATTCCAAAAGGATAGCGCTAGTTTTAAGTTTTTAATCCCAGAGTTGTCGGCTTAATTTTGATAAAATGTAAACAATGTAAGACCAACTTGATTTCGCATTCGCCAACATGCTTAGGTAGAAGTCCAATAATAAAGGATGTTTGTTGTTATACGTGACTAACTTTTGATTTCTTATCCATCAAATCATTGAATATGAATCAAATATCCAAAAATTTTAAACAACTTGCAAACAACAAACATGTTTATTATATCGTTTTTTCTCACCCGCAGTCGCTTGATTATTTTTTTAAGATCTTATTTGAATCTTGACATAGCATGCAGTGTCATTTACCTTCTCTTCGACAGCCACCATGTCATTGGGGTTAGGGTTAGGGTCCGGGGTTGGGGTTTTTCTATGATCTCGGGGCTTGGCCGAGGGAGATCGGTGGATCAGCGGTGGGATAGGGATCGTGGTGAGTGAGGCGAGGCGCTGATGCCGGTATCAAAGCCACGGACTTGGTAGAAGGCGGTTGTACGACAGTGACAAGAGGATCTGAGCATGCAATAGGAGTTAGGGTGCAGGGGCATGGGCATGGGGAGGCGAGGACAGGGGGTGAGGTAGTAGTGGCAACACCAGCTACAGGAGGGGAGGAGGTGGTGGAGTGCAGAATGACGAGGCAACGCCGGCGAGGGAGGAGTAGAGGTAGATTTTGGGGATCGAGGGCACTGGTGGGGGAGAGGCGGTGTATAGAGAGGGATAGATAGATCTTGGCCGTTGGCTCTTAATCCAACAATATAGAACATCGATTTTTTTTTTTGCAAAAGACAGGCGACTATAGCCAAGTCAGTCCTTATTATATTTATATATTTTATCTCTACTATTAAAAAGTGTTGGCGAGCGCCAGGTCCGATGACGTCAGCATGATGTCATCACTAAAAACTGAGAAATGCCTACTAAAACTTGAAAAAAAAAACTTATGAAACTTGATGAAACTTGGCAACCTAATGATGAAACCTGACAGTTTGAGAAGTTTCACGAGGGTGAAACCCAAGTTTCAGTAGTAATAGGTCAAGTTTCACTAGGTGAAAACGATGCTTCGATATGTGTAAATCAAAGTTTCGGTGGGCATAAATCGAAGTTTTGGTAAGCAAAATCCAAAGTTTCAAACGTGAGATCCAAGTTTCGATGGGCCAAAATCCAAGTTTCAGCGCAAAACCCCAAGTTTTATGAGTGCAAATGTAAGTTTCAGATGGGAAATCCCAAGTCGCAGAACGCAAAAATAATATTTCATGTCAAAAATGAAGGGTGGACCTCTTCCTTACCTTTTTTCTTCTCCTGATCCGACGAGTCTTCATCTAGGACTCGTCGGACCTGGTCACCAAAAATTCATAGAAGGAGATAGGTCAAATAGAGAGAGAAAGAGAGCAATAGAGTGAGAAAAAAACATACTGGAGGAGATTAGAGGCGAAGCACCAGCTCCGACGCCGGCGCACGGTGAGCACACCATGAGTCGTAGCAATGGCTGGCGAGGATGAGCAGAGGCAGCAAACTGGAGGAAAAGGAAAAAAACACAGTGCCACAAGAGAGACTACCGCGTGGGAGCGTTATCGACTCCTTTTACAACCACGTCCACGTGAAATGCATAAGCATTCTTCCTTTTTTGTGGGTCCTGCCACGATCATGTGCCCCATCCAAGCGCCACGCGCTGCGCGTGCATTGGTTGCCTTGTGCGCGGTCACCACGCGTCCGGAGCGCCCGAACATCTGGGCTAAAGTGTTTTCGAAAAGTGTTTTATGATGAGCATTCAGTAGTGATCAATGAAGCATACTTTCAATCTTGGGCATTGGTCCATCAATCAACAATTGTGATTGCTCATGGCTCAAACCCCTAAGATGACAATGCAATCCATGGTCCAATCCAATTCCAACTACACGATCTGATCTGATCCTACTAATTAATTCCTTCCCTGCTCCGGACTCCACGATAGTCCCAACTCCCAACACCTAGCTTTCACCTTAGTTGAACTACAGGGACCCAAGTGTCAAGGAAGAGATTGCCGTGTTCTACATCCACATTGTACCGCTGCTCCGGACCTTCTATTGAATCGAAGGTAGGACCACCTTATTCTTTTCGCCGTGAACCTTCCATATCGGACATGGTGCAATTTCTATTGCTGCTTCACCACTACCCCCAATAGTTTGCCAACCTCCTGTTGTTTCCAATAAAAATATCTTTAACCTCTTTTATGTGTTCATAGCAATGTACGGGCATCCAACTTGTCTCTACTATTAAAAAGTCTTATGGCGAGCATCGATTAAACCTACTTTTAGTTTAGGTGGTTTCATTTGTTATGACAATCTTGATCTTTTTTTTACTGTTAGATGCCACAACAATCTACATAAAAACTAGTGAATCCATTTAGGTTTACATACTACAACAACACAACACCACAAGCAAGTAATCACAGTTTTTACCTCCTTCCTCTTTGCTTTTACTTGAGAATGCCATTCTAAACAACATTTGCACTTAGAGGCTTGGAGGTTTCATGCGATGAGAAGAGCGGTAGCCGCGTCTGGTTGCAGGGAGGGAAGAATGGTTGCGTCGGCCGATTGTAAGGAGGGAAACACGACGTCAGGTCTCCACGCTTGGCGGTTGAATGTGTGCGCAAAGAGGAGGAGGCCGGAGGTTGGGGAAGAACTAGAACTAGAGTTTGGAACAAGTGTTGTGGAGTTAGGGTTTGGTTATAGGCCTCCTTTTCTTTGGGTCTTTGTTGGATTTAAATTGAATTTGCCACTCCACCGCTTATAATTGCTTCAGCGGCTTTGACAATGTTTTGTGCTCAATGGGCGAGCAAGTGTTTGTTGGCAAAATTGCCGATTCATCCATGAACATTGTTTTAAATTGGCTCGCATGCCATTTACTCGTAAAATTGAAAGATAGCCACGGCGGCATCGGCGATCGAGTCACGGATTTGGTTAACGGTAGCAGTGTCTTCTTCGACTGACCCGGGCACGATCGGAATCTTCTTTTTTGCTTCTAGCACTACCAGCCCGCAAGCCTTCACTATTGCATACTGCCCTTTGCAAGCTGATTTAGACTCTTCGAAACTTGAGCGGGCGGACGCTTCGGCTTTCCTTGCCTTCTCCAGTTTTTGTTCCAAGGACTTGACCCTTGAAACTGCTTTGGAGGCAGCAGCTTTTGCAGATTCGACCTCCTGCTTTAGCCCGAGGAGTTTGTCGTTCTGAGCGTTGGCATCTTGGATGAGGGCCTTCAGTTCTGCCTCGGCATCTTTGAGTGCCTCCCTTTGGTGAAGCCGATTCAGAGCCACATCAAATTCGGATTTCTTCTCCCCAAGAGGCAGCAGCTTTTGGATGGCTGATACCACTTGTTCCGGGAGAACCTCTTTGATGGAATCGGCAAGTCCTGGACCACGGAGGGATTGACTAGGAATGCCGATTCGTTGCCGATTAGCTCCCACATTTGTTTCAACTTGTCGATGGTGTCTGGGAGAAGCCGATTGGCTCTGGCTGGCTCTGCGGCAGGTGGCTCGGCGATGCCGACTGGAGGGGATGGTGTCTTGATCGGTGAAGAAAGTATGTCCAAATCGTCATCATCAAGCCAATCCATGCTTGACGGATCGAAGTTGAGTTCATCGGTTTTTGCCCCATCACATGTGATCACCTGCGTGGATTCTATAGTTACCCTGACTGGGCTGCGAGGTTGAAACATATACTGGAAAAAGGAAATTTTAAGGTTACAAAAGATCGGAATATTAGAATTTCGCAAATAGAGTCAAAGAATTTCCGATTACATCTTTGGAGTTGAAGGTTGGAGGCGTTTGCGATGCCGGCGGTGGAGCAGGTGTACTATCCTTCTTCTTCTGGACAGGAGGGGTGTCCTAAAATTACGATTCCAATAAGATGACGAAAGGAAGTTGTGAAAGTTTGAGGAAAATTAAGTGCTTACTATGTCACATACAGACTCCGTGCTATCGGGTGTACGCACCTTTTGCGGCCTTGATTTTTTACTTGCCAGTTTTTTCTTTTGGCCGGTGTCACCGTTTGGTCTCCCTGATGATCAAGAGTGAGTAAGAAGTCGGATTTTTGAGGAAATTTTTTTATCATAAGCCGATTGTACCTCTCTTCTTGGGTTGTTGGGAGGACCCTTGGGTAAAAGCCGACGCAGACTTGGCCGTCGAGTGGAGGCGTCCGGCTTCGTCCCCAACGAGCTTGGACCTAGGACGCTTGTCTCCGCAATGTAAAGGAAAATAATGCAAGGTTAGTCATCGGAAAAGGAATAGTATGAGTTAGTAAACGCATGCAAGTTAGTGACCTCGTTATCAGAAGACGATGCACGATATTGTGATTCTGTTCTTTCGTCATCTGAATTCGATGAAGAGGGGTCTGACTCAGAAGAATTTTCCTCTTCATCGTTGCTAGCATTATCATCATCGGAATCAACAGAATCAGTATTGCTGCTTTGTTTCGATTCTGATGGAGATTCTTCTATACCGGCAATCTTTGGCCAGTTGGGTTTGTATACTTTTTTCTAGCCAGTGAATTTTTTGATTAAGGTTGAAGCTCCACCTTCCGTGGCATAAATATTCTTGGCAATAGAATCTCACCAAGTTCTGAACTTTGAAGAAGTTGCAGCCCACATTATAAATTCCTTCGGCATTTCAAAATCAATATGTGCAGCAGCTAAGATTCCATATGCCGATTGGGAGTTCAGATCTTCTCTGGCATTCAAGTGGCGGTATATAAACAAATCAGGAATATCTTGTCATAGGTTAAATTGCCGAGCAAATATGGCAGGATGGTAGAACTCGTAAGATGGTTTTCTGATATGAGTTCTTGTGCTGAGAATAGCAAAGAAGATGCCCGGAGAGATGAATTCTTTGAATGGTGACAAGACTTCGCCACTTATGGTCTCTGTCAAGAAGATACCCGGAGAGATGAATTCTTTGTAAGCTGGTAAGGCCTCGCCTTTTAGTGTGCTAGATAATCGGAAAAATGAGGGGATCGGGTATCTGTCCAGCTCAGTATATGGGTTGAACTATTCTGCACCATATTCCGATTCGGACATTGTGTAGAGTGCAACCATGCAGTGGGAAAGATCGTATGAGTTGAGACGTTTGCGGTTGCAATTGACTGAGATCATTTCTCCGTAAGATCTGCAGAGACGCCCTTTGCTATCGGATTTTTGTTCGTTCGGAAATTTCAAGCTAAAGTCCAGTTCTCCTAGGGAGTTGTATATCTGAAGCTTTAGGAACATTCCGATAAACCAAAAGGGACCGCCCAAGTTACCAACTGAGTAATCGGCTTTTGATGAGCAGAGACCATCCCTAATCTCATGCATCATCCGGTAAGTGGCTCCTAAGAGATATTTGCCGATTGCCAGCTTTTGACCTAATGCCAGTGCTTCAGCTATTCCTTGATAAACCTTGCTGGGACTAAGGGATTGCCCGCAGAAGAAAAAGCGATCGAGCCACATGTTTAGGAATGCGATATGCTCTTCGTCATCTACGTCGCCTGTCTGTTGATGGGTGCTGATATACCGTTGCCAGCCAAAGTTCTTCTCAGGAACCAGTTTCAGCGTGGCAGTCAGATCGAAAGCCGATAGCATTTCGCCATCGGGACTCAGGCCGGTTAGCATCGCTACATCTAAAAGTGTAGGGCTGATAGGTCTAGTGGGGAAAAGAAAAGCGTTGGCTGTATCGCACCAGAAATAAGCTGATGCTGCCATGAAGGGTTCATCTGCTGGTGGTGGGGATAAGGAGAGAAGAATCGCGTCGGTTATTCCTAGTTCATCCCATTGCTCTTGTTTCTGATTGAAAACCCGAATAAGCCAGTCCTTATATCCCTTGATCGGGCTAGGCCAAGACCTAAATGCCGATTTCCAACTGTTGACACTAAGCTTATCGGCAAATAAGGGCAATCTGCTTACGGAATGGAATATGGAATCCGATGGATCTTGGTCCCCTACTGGTCCTAGAGAGTACAAGGCTTCGGAGTCTGAGCATTGAATCAGTACCTGAGACATGATGCCGATTGGAAGTTGGAGGAGCTGGCTGTGCGCTGATTGCTGAGGGCTCTGAGAATTCCGATGCGAGAGACGTGCGCAAGTAGGAGAGTGTGAGAGTGACGGCGAATGGGTGACTATTTATAGCCGTGGTAAAAACTAGGGTTTTACCGCGCTTTTCGGCGTTA
>SPJY01007168.1:1072097-1135935 GCA_005191435.1 Raddia distichophylla | reverse complement strand
CAGATGATATCGGGTAATCAAGCTATGATCCCGATTCCAGAGCCGGCGTATCAACCGGTTAATCCAGGGATAAGTGAGAATCTGGAAGAGATGACCAAGAACTTAGTATATAATATGATGAAGCAGTGCGGGTTCAACACGCCAAAGATTGCACCGCATTATACAATGCCGTATCCATCGGCTTTTAATGAAACTGAGTACCCGCCCAAGTATCGTGTTCCCGATTTTGCAAACGCCAAATTCAGCGGGAGTGATCACACCTCTACGCGCGAGCATATAGCTAGATTCCTTCCGCTATGCGGGGAGGCTGCGTCCAAAGATACTCTCAAGTGCCGATTATTCCCACTGTCATTATCAGGATCGGCATTTAACTGGTTTACTTCGCTCCCTCCGAATAGCATCTCGTATAACTTCGTATAATGTATGCTATACGAAGTTATTACGGCAAACGTTTACCGATTTGTATTGCATCTACCTTTATCGGTCTTTAGACCTTTAAATCGGTTTATTGGTTTATACCCAGATTTAGACTTGAATACTGTCTTGGCCTGACCAATCTGTTCAATCTGTTTCTTGGTTTAACCCGATACATTGTTATTAAGGTTTATTGCTGATGATATTGTAAAAACACCAAAAATAAGTAATAGAATTAAATTTGAATACCTATCTGAAATTATTTGCTCTATCGGGTTTTAAGCCGATAGATCTTGTAATCGGATTCTTTACAGCCGATTGCAAATAACCTGATCTGGCTATATTCAAAAGCCGATTAGGCCTATATTACTGATATCTTTCTCCTTATTGATTCACAGGTAAAATCAATTGGCACGCTTGGTTTTAGTTGCGACGCGATCACTGAATCGACGCTTCTGCACATGTGTTCACAGAAACCTACGTACGTTTTTGTGTCAACAGGCGGTAAAAGTGGATGCCCAACATCCGCGTCGTGCAAGGAAGGGCGATCGGAGGGCGAGTTAGGCACAGTGCTCAATACCGTCTAGGCTCTCCGTGCCAACGCGAGTACCGCTTGCCTACCACCTCCAAGGACCTGCAGTCTTAACCACGTGGTGTTGTGGTATAGTCTCAAGAGACTGCATAGGTGTAGGCCTCGGGTTGTGGCGGGGAAGCGACAGCCGAACTCATGCCAACTGGTGTTATCGCGGCGAGCGCTTAGCTTCGTTGGGTTTCTCTCCCTTTTTTGCGCAAATGTGGTTTTACCCTCGCTCACGTGGGGAAGTGGTGATCTTTGAGCGCAGGGAAGGCGACATAAAGCTAAGTGCTCGGGGACTCGGGTGAGCCATTTGCGCGGACGGCCCCCGACGACAACGGCTTCTCTGGCTCGAACGACCCCGACTGTGGCAGGGACGAGGAGACCTCCTCCAATTCTCGTCGGACCAGGGACCCGCTCCCTTCGGCTTGGTCCTCGAGCGGGGGTTCAGGTGGGCAGCGCCGTACTCGGTGCGGCGTCGGATGCCACGCGTTCTCCGCCTAGGGCTTGTTCGGTTTGTGCGTCTGGTTGTTTCCTTACTCCCTCCGTGCCTGTTGTGGTTGTCTAGTCTGGATGCTACCAGTGCTAGTCTCATATGGTTGTTGTGTGTACCTATCTCCTGATGGCCCCTTGGCAGTAAGCATGGACGCCCAGCGCCCGCGCCGAGCAGGGAGGGGCGATCGGAGGGCGTGTCTGGCACGGTGCTCAATGCGGTCTGGGCACCCCGTGCCAACACGAGCATGACTAGTCGGCCACCTCTGAAAACCTTCAGCCTTAACCGCGCGGCGCTGTGGTCTGGTCCTAGGGGACTACGAGGGTACAAGCCTGGATGGTGACGAAAAAGCGACAGCCTAGTATGCGCTCACTGGTAGCATCGCGGCGAAGGTTCAGGCATTTTCCTCTCGCTTCTTTAGTGCGAGTGTGTTTGACCCTCGCTTGTGCGCGGAGTGGTAATCTTTGAACGCAGAGCAAGTAGCGCCAGAAGAACCCGTCCCCGTCGTGCTCGGAGGCGCGATGGGGCAAGCGGGCGGAAAGGACTCACCAAGGATGCCGATGGAAATCGTAGCCCGAATGGAGAAGGGCATGTACCGCTGCTCGCGTGAGTAGTGGGTCCCGTCCAGGGCCGCGTCGGATTCAAGAAAGGCGTTTTCAAAGTTCTCCGATATTCCACGTCCCAGGATGGGCCCGGGGGCTACACTGTCGGTGAAAATGTCACCAGACAAGATCCGTCCGAGGGATTACGGGATTGTTCGGCTATGGGGGTGTGCGTAGTTGGCTCGCTCCTCGCTCCTCTCTAACTGATGAACGGAGCAAGAACAATCAGGAAAGCACAAGGTTTACCCAGGTTCGGGCCCCCGGTGTGGGTAATAGCCCTACTCCTGCTTGAGCTCTTGCGGCTTGTGTCTACTGTTATTCAACTCCAGGGTCCTCCCCCTTTACAGATGCACCCCCAGCCCTTATATACTCCTGGGCTGGCTTGGGCGGAGAGAAAAAGAAAAGTACATTAATTAGTCCGGTCACTGTAGCCATCAATCCTCCTGACCTGCCTTGTCCACGCTGCCGTCCACCCCTGCCCTCGCTCTGACAGTGGGACAAGATGGATGGGACAAGGCAGCGCTCGTACCCAAGCGTCTCTGTTTCTGCACCTTGGTCCATATGGACTGTGCGACTTCAGTGTAACTGACGATACTAGTGAGACGGGGGTAACCATGCTATCAGACGCCCCGTCAGACCTGTTTTGTCGTATTGAATGACCTGGATTCGATGTATTCCGGAGAAATCCTTAGCATGGAAGCTTCCTTGCACCTTCGTCCTGTATCCCTGATAGTGGGGCCATGCGTCCTTGAGGCGCCTGCGTGCGCACGGGCCGCCACGCGTCCTGGTCGCCCGACGCCTGGGGCCTGATCGCCCGCCTGCTCGCCGGGTGGCCACGCGTCCTGGTCGCCCGACGCCTGGGGCCTGATCGTCCGCCTGCTCGCCGGGTCGCCACGTTAAGTCTTGTGGGAACTTTCTTCTGATCCGGCCTCAGGGCCCATATGGAAGTGGTGGAGAGGGCACCCCGGTGTAGAATACACCGACACCATTGATCTAGCTAGCTATCCGGATTTTCCTCTAAATACATGCATGCGCCTTCCCAACCACGCAATGCCTAGGCCAAAAAATTGGAAAGAGGAGGGCTAAACAGGGAGCACCTATGGCTCAAGTGCTAAGCCAGCAACTACGTCAAACTCCTAATCTATCTATTATACTATATAATTAAAAGAAGGAAAAACAGAGCCACCACATTTGTCCACATCATCCAAATCATTTCAGCCGTCTGATCAGCGGTGGGACCAGATTATAACGGTCTAGATTAAAAACAAGAGTCCATTCTAATCTTTCTATCTTTAAAACTAAAACCGGACTCTATCTCAACACCAAATCAGATTATATCTCAAACAAAGAATATATTTGGTGAAGAAACAAAGAAGAACTTCCGGCCGCAAGTTTCAGCGGGAAATTAGGAGTTGACTCGACCTCGGATTGCGTGCCAAGGAATTGCGTCAGCCGTTGCCGTCCTCTTTCCTGCCCGCACACCGCGTCCCCCGACCGAGCCAGCCGCCTCGCCAATCCCGGCCCCGCCCCCGCCCCCCAATCCCCGCCTGCCACGCACCCCGCCCGACCCCGCCTGCCTCCTCGCGCGCTCGGCCTCCCGACCGCACCGACGCGCGCCACCCCCGCCTGCCGCCGTGTGTCCGCCTGGGGCCTTGCTGCCTCCGCGCTGCCGCTTGCGCCCGCCCGCCTCCTCAGTTGCCCGGGCCTCCCCCGAGCCACAGTCGGTCGCCTCTTCGGCCGCCTCAAGCCGTCCCTGCGCCCCCGCTAGCTGGGCCGAGCTGGGCCAGGGAGAAAGAGAAGAAGGACTGGGCCAGAAGCTGAATTGAAGCCCAAGTTGGAGTTTTGCCCCTTATTATTTTCCTGGGATTTTCTAATAAACTCGAAACTTCTCGAAATTGTTCAGATGGCTCCCGAACTTCGATTCAGGTGATTCCAAAGCCTATAGATTCCTTATTTCCTCTAGTATTTTAATAAAATATTATTTTGCCTAAGTGTTGTACTGATATTTGGTGTTTTGCTTGTATGTCCATTGGTTGGTTCATATGCGTATACCGTGCCGGTATTTGTACCGATAATCGCGAGTGTCGGTAGAATCCCGTGAAGCTCGCCAAGACCAGAGATGGAGACATACGTTGCGGAGGAACGTGAAGACTAAGATCTCGGACCGTGACATCGCCACCGGCAATGTGGGCCCGTCAGCGTCAACAACTACTTGCGAGGCCGATCGCTTCTAGGCAAGCAATAGTCTTGCTCATATCTCTGTCCTATGATTTACCTCCTGCGTTCAAAGATACGTGTCCTCTTCATTATGACTAAGGGCATCGGTCTTTGAGCGAAGGATTGCATATAACTGTGATATTTCATGGTGCTTGCTCAGTCCTTGTACGGGGATTGCATGTGATTATTCCTTGATTAATAATATGTGCATTCATTTAGTATAGAGTGTGTGTACCTACTGGTGTTAGTCTTAACTAGCACCACCTAGCCTGTTACTTGCTAAACACTTGTATTTCCCTAGCCTGTCCTTTGTGTAGTTATTTAGGATTGATATTAAATTCTACCACAAGGAATTATTGTAAGGCTTTGGCCTTGTGATGATGATGTTTTGGCAAAACCTAAATAACTAAAAGATGCTTAGTTGGCTAGGGGAGATCCGGAATGGTGGTTCCTAGGTTTGTGGATGTGTTATGGAGGTCTCCCCTACTAAGGACTCAAGCTTGTGAACTTTCTGGACCACACCATACAGTACAACCACTCGTGCCTTAGGTCCTGGCTTAGTAGCTCGTGAAACCTGCTAACCCCTTGCTCGGGAGATGACCGGATAAGGCTCAAGTGAAACCCTAGGTACCGGAACCGAGGGGTGGGCTTGGGTTTGAGGATGAATGGCTTAAAAGGGGAACCACCGGGGAAACCTAAAGAAACCTAAAGAATAGGTTTGAGGATGAATGGCTTAAAAGGGGAACGACCTAGGCTTAGTAGGCGCCCTATTGCGTCGGATATCGGTCGGGCCGGGGAAACCTAAAGAAGGGCAGGCGAAGTGGCAGGCATAGCAAGTGAACGATCTTGTACCGTTTCTCCCTTAAGGATTGAGACGGGGCTTGTGGGTAAAGTGTACATACTCTGCAGAGTTAAAACTATCATGATAGTCGTGCCCACGATTAATGACAGTGTGAGAGGTCTTCACATGTAGAATTCACCCTTTTAATAATTAAACTTGACTAGTGTAGACTGGGATTAGCCTGGAGTGGGATGCACCTTCTCTTGATTATTTGGGATCAATTGGTATTCATGCATTCACCAACTTAAATGAGTATCTAAAGCATGCCAAGAAATAAGTTTTGGTGTAAAAGAACCTCCTCATCCTTTGATCCTTGCATTCATTATTAATGACTGCTTGCTGGGAAGTCACGTTCTCATTATACCAGTCGTGAACTATTTGTTATTCAGGTTGCAAGGACCAGGAAGGTCCTAACTCAGTTGTGCGGAATTAGCTGTGGAAGTCCAGGTCAATTGCTTGGATGTTCGTCGCTGAAGGCTTCTGTTACTCTGATGTTTGTTTTTATTCATTCTCAATATCTGGTAATGTTGTATTGTAATTTTATATATTTAAACTAGATATTGAATGCCAGCGATGATATCCGTTTGTCCACCGTGAGTACTAGCTGCCTGGGCCCCATCATGGTGTGGATTCTGGTGTGGAAACACTGGGGTCACGACAAGATCAAAGAATTGCTCATTGCCCCCTCCCCCCTTAAAATAAGTATTCATCAACAAGCACAATTTCAAGTGAGCTCTCACAACTCTCCCCCTTGAGCAAATATCTCTCTCCCAACAAGCAATTCACATTACTCCCCCTTTGGCTCAACAAGTTCGCAATTTTATGCACTTAAATCATGCAAGCTAGATTTGCCACACTTCTCCCCCTTTGGCATCAAGGACCAAAAAGAATGAACAAAGCACATAAAAGAAAGGAAGAAATCTAGCAAGCTTTGAGAGTTATACATCTCACACATGAGCCAATGAGATCACCAATTTCACAATTGAGACTACTACTAGGTCCAATGTCATATTGATCAAGAATAGCATATTTCAAATGATGTTCAAGTAGAGTTATGACCTAGAGCTTGATTTAGGTGAAACTAGAGCCAAGAATATCAAATAGTGCTCAAGTCAACTAGAATGTAACATAAGCACAAGCTATAGCTAATAGAAGCATATCAAGACATCCAATTTCATGACCTAGCAAGAGATTTGAGATTAAAACAATGATGTTGAGCTCATTTTTATCAAAGATTTCATATTTTGCACCATTTTCAAATTTTTGCTAGTCTCAAGCCTTTGTCGACCCCATCTAACATTACACTAAAAATGGGTGTCTTGGTCATCCAAAGCTCCTTCAAGTTCATGCCTTCGTGTGCAATGACAAGCTATCTCGTTGGGGAGTCATTTGTGAGACAAGCTAGGCTACTTTGAGGCCATTTATTCATTTTAGCACATTTAGCTCAACATTTCTAAAAACAATGCTCAATTTCTAGCTAAGCAAGAGCATGAATGAAATGATAGCCTAAAATCACAATAGAAGCTTAAGCTATCACAAATATACAAGTGGCTCTAGATGACCTAGCACAAGCTCCAAGCATTCCATTTTCATAATGATTTGAGTTAAGCACAAATTGAGCAAGTGACATTACACAACTAGCATTAGCTCTCATGATCAACTAGTAACCATATTAAGCACACATGAGAGAGGTATAATAGTCAAAGCTCAAGATTGTCAAGAACAAGTATATACAAAGTTCATACTAAAAAAAAAGTCCAAGATTACAACTAGGAAGAATTAGACCCATATAGGAAGTTGAGATCAATTTTGGAGCTTCTTTGCTAGTGGGGTGTGCTATCTAAGTTCAACAATTCATTTTCTAGCACATCTAGGGAAGGCAAAATATCTCACTTGCATGTACAAAATGAGACATGATACCACTTGAAGGAACCTACCAAGGCTAGATGCAAATGAGATATGAAGTGCACAAGACATGAAGTAGTAAAGCGAAGGGTAGATGGGCGTACCTTCGTTGTAGAGGTTCAAGTGTCCAAAGATCATCATGGGAGCTTGGGTTGCTTTGCAATGAATCATCTCCAATCGCTCCAAGGGATCCCGAATGAACTTCTCTTGGGATATAGGCATGCCGATCTTCACTTGCTTGATCTGTAACCCCAAGTAGAAGTCAAACTTCCCGATCATGGACTTCACAATTTGCTTCGCCATCATCTCCCAAAATTGGTGCACATTTGCCTCCATGGAACTCCCAAAGTTGGTACCAATTGTAACACCTTGATACCACTTGTAGCACCTTGGGAAACTCTTCTTGGTGAGGGAATTTCTCAACCTCACATTTATCACCGGGGAGCCTACTTGAACTCATGCAACGCCTTGGACAGAATATAGACATGGACTGCTTAGTCGACTCCGCATTCGACTGACAAGCGGTCTCAGCCTGGGTGAAGCTCCCCCTGAATCTATCACTGGCTGTCAACTGAACTCCCCTGAATCAGCCATTTCATCACATGGTGTGAGGTGCCTAAGTCTCATCCTTTCTTGACTCTTCCATAGACCTCACATTCCAAAAGATGTATTATAAAGGGACCACTCCCTCAGAGCTTGTTCCATGTATCCCATTGCCCTTGAATGTAGCCTGCCACCATCATTTGTCTCCCAAAGCTACCCCTAAAGCAGGTTGAAGACTTGAGCTTCTTGTTGATGTGAGGCTCCCCCTAAGTCTGCCATGAGTTCAGTTGATGGAGTTGGCAACTCAGGAGCAAACCCATTTGATGTAGCTTCAAGCTTCACATTTCTGTCATCCATCTCTCTCATGGATCCAACTAGAAACTTATTTGCACACATCTTGCCTTTGAATTCATCTCCAATCATTAAGCTTGCTGCCTTGATCAAGTTGCACATCCAAGTGACTTGCATTTGTCACCAACACCAAAAGTGACCTTTGCCGGGGAAGGTGTCTCCTTCTTCTCCCTTTGAGGTGACCAACTGGGAATATGCCTTTGATAGTTGATGTCAAGATCTCCATGGCATCCTCCACACCGGTGGTCTACCTGACATGAGAGATCACTTTTTTGACTCAGGAACCCAAACAGTGGGTCCCCGAGGGTTAGCCTTAGCAACATTACACACATCATTGATGATGATTTTAGCACCCAAAGCTGTTTCTTGTACTCGTACTCCCAAGAAGGTCCAATGAATCTAGGAAAGACTCCCCTTTTCCCATCTTGCCTAAGGACATAGTTCTTCTCTACCACCTCGATGTGGGCTCTCCTAGTGTCCACATATGTAGGTCTAGCCTGAGGTGCAATATGGGCTCTAGGACATGGAAACCTAGCACTATTCCACACAAAGTTGGACCTATCATAATACACATCTTTAAGAGGGGCATGATCAATGGGAATGAATCTACTCTGTCTCCTACCAAATTGGGGTCCATGGTTGTATTAGTGCCTAGATGGAGCTTGAGGCATGTCGTTGTAGTGTCTAGGGGGTCCTTGCCTAGCAAAATGATGCCTAGGTGGAGTTTGCCAAGTGTTGTGAGGCCTTGGTGGATCTTGCCAAGTGTTTTGGTGCCTAGGAGGTCCATTCCACACATGTTGAGTTCTAAGTGATTGCCAAGTGAAGATATTGTGCCTAGCTGGTCCTTGCCAAGTGCTTTGTGCAAAGTGAGGCATATGAGCAATGTTGCTAGTGTGCAAGTTTTGATTGTTTCTTTTCTTGAAAAATGCATGGTAGTAACTTTGCCTCATGACAGGTCCTCGAGGAACAGGCTTCTTTGCCTTCCTTCCCTTTGGCTTCTTCGGGGTAAACCTCAAGCCACCCTTTTGGGAACACATTCTCTGTTCCTTGAGGACCTGCTCCAAGGTATTACGACCACCCAAGTAATTCTCAAGGCCCCTCTCAGATTTCTCAAGTTTTAGCTTCAACTCAACTTCAATAGAAAGTTCCCTAGCAGCTAAAGCATACTTGCAATTATTAGGATTACATTCTATAGCATTGCTAGAAGAACCAGTAGAAGTAGAAGCAACAAGAGTCAAGTCAATCAAGTCATCACATGAAGTAGAACAATTGACTCTAGGAGGAACATCAACTATAGCACAAGCATTTTCAACAATAATAGCAGTGGCAACAGGCAAAGACTTGATAGCTTCATGCTCAACTACAAGAGACTCATGTTCCTTCCTAAGCTCATGATAAATGATCATCAAATCATCTAGAGATGCATTAAAGTCATTTCTCTCCTCTTCTAACTTATTACACTTGGATGACAAGGATTTGTTAGTGCCAGACAAGATATCATACTCAGTCTTTAAGCTATCACATCTAGTAGCAGGGCTCTTATACTTAGCATTCATTTCATCAAGAGACTTCTCAAGCTCAAGGCATTTCACAGCTGCAGTTTTATAGCTCACATGTTTCTCCAATAAAGGCATGCAAAGCTTTAGGATCACAGTAAGAGTCAGAGTCATAGTCAGAATCACTTATATCACTGTCGGGTCGGGCAATCAAGCACTTGGGAGTGCATAAAGGAGTAGATGCAGCCTTGGGTGTAGTGGAAGGAGAGGAGATAGACCCATCATCATCTGAGTATCACTCTTGAGGCTCAGTCACAGCAGTGAGACAGCTTGGAGGAAACGCTGGTGGAGGAGGCACGGACTCTGCAATCGCCATGGAAGCCATCCCTTGATCTTCATCTCCAGAAGTAGAATTGTCACTCGAACTGTCATTGGTGATTCATTCTCCCACAAAAGTTAGCCTCTTTCCTTCCTTGAAGTGACCCTTGTAGCCGGTCTTGTGGAGGGTCTTTCCCCGGTCCTTCTCCTTGTGCCTCTGCTTGTCACCATCTCCTTTCTCCTTGACATTCTCCTTATACTTGGCTTTTCCCTTTTGGGGACAGAAAGCATCTATGTGGCACTTCTCTTGGCACTTCCCGTGACAGGCTGCTCCCGCCATGCGGCTTGGCGGGAGCTTGGAGCTGCCACCACCTGTCCTACCACCTGCGTCTCTCGTGCCACGCGTCGCCGTGAGGAGTGGCGAGAGCTCTGCTCCTGCCGTACGATGCGGCAGCCGCCATCTGTGGTGGCGGGACCAGGTGCCAGACCGGGTATTTTCATAAACTGTGAATTATTATAAGAATTGTGAATTAAAAGTAGATTATTTGTGGTATTTTTCCTTCTTTGAGACGGCAAATATCTCACTTGGAGTCACCGTGACTTTGTCTATGACGATGGAGTCCTCCGTGCAGCCTTCACATGGGACCTGAGGACCCTCCTGTCAGCGAGAGTCGCGTGGTGTGATCGCCTGCTAATGGATCGAGAACCAGCCTGAATCCAACCCAATCCAGCACTTGCGGCAGCAATTTCTCAACCCAACCCATCCCGATCCTTAAATGCCTAGAATCCAATCCAATCCAATCCGTTTTAGATTTCCATCCAAACCACACCAAACCGCCTCCCTCAAATGGATCTAAACCCATTTGAACCTGGGTGCAGGGTGCTCAATCCACACTGCTGCAACGTTGTATAGTTGCAATGCTCCCAGCAAGAACTACTTACACCGTTGTACCATACGTACTTGTATGGCAGGCTGGCAGCAAGTATTAAACTAATTACATCAAGTATTGTAGTAACTTAGGCCTTGTTCTTTTCAGCTTAGCGTAGCGTAGCGTTTCACTGTAGCAAAATTTGGCTCTGTTCTTTTGAGCTGATCTGAACAGCTGAATGGCTGAACGGCTGAAATGATTGAATTTCGAGAGCTTCTCGAGGTAGTCTCGAGATTCGGATACATATTGTTTGACTTCCTTTTTAAAGTGTTAGGACCCACCTTCAAAACAACGAAAAAACGGACTCAAAAAACTCGAAACATATGTGTTTTCAAAATGTAGATAAGTCGTTAAGCTGTTAAGCCGTTAAGCTGATAAGCTGAAAAGAACTGGGCCTTTATCTTTTTTATATAGCCTATTTGGTGTAATAATTTGTAATGATTTTTCTCAGGTTTTTAGTAGTCCTCTTAAAGATCCAAAAACTATTTTTTAATTATTTTTTTAATAATATTTAAACATCTCTTTAATTTTTCTATAGTAAAACGCTACGCTATGCTAAGCCGAAATGTACAAGGCCTTAGTTTGTCTGTACATGTTACGTGAAGTAAAAAATGTGAGAAAAATCCATGTTGCAGCTAGCCAGTAATTAACAAGATATGATGATTAAAAATACGAAAACATACATTTTCTGATCACCATCATATTGAAGGCATGCGAACAAATCATCAAGAATTTTCTCTTGATAAAAAAGAGAATCTCAAGAATCATAAAGATATATAGGCTTGCAGTTATTTGGTAATACATCAATATATTACATAATGCTTGCAAGCGTAGCGTTTCACTGTAGCAAAATTTGGCTCTGTTCTTTTGAGCTGATCTGAACAGCTGAATGGCTGAACGGCTGAAATGATTGAATTTCGAGAGCTTCTCGAGGTAGTCTCGAGATTCGGATACATATTGTTTGACTTCCTTTTTAAAGTGTTAGGACCCACCTTCAAAACAACGAAAAAACGGACTCAAAAAACTCGAAACATATGTGTTTTCAAAATGTAGATAAGTCGTTAAGCTGTTAAGCCGTTAAGCTGATAAGCTGAAAAGAACTGGGCCTTTATCTTTTTTATATAGCCTATTTGGTGTAATAATTTGTAATGATTTTTCTCAGGTTTTTAGTAGTCCTCTTAAAGATCCAAAAACTATTTTTTAATTATTATTTTTATAATATTTAAAAGTGTCTTTAAATACTCTCAAATTTTTCTATAGTAAAACGCTACGCTACGCTAAGCCGAAATGTATAATATTAGCTGCGCTACTATATATTAGCTGCGCTACTATATAGCGCTTGCGCTTAGCTTACCCCAGAGCTCGCCACGTCACCTTTCCAGCCTCCTCGTCGGGCCACGTCGCCCTTAGATTCCACGCTGTCCGATCGCGCTGCGTGTTCAGCTCCTGGGCCCCGCCGCGTGTTCAGCTCCTGGCCCCCACGATCCTGCCCTTCCCCGGCGGGTCCGGTTTGCTGAAAACCCCTCGTGGTTTGCACTTTTGCTGCAGAAGCCCCTCACTCTCGCGGATGTGCCCTTCCCTTGCTTTCCATCTTCTCTGCCATATTCACTGCGCGCCCTCCATGTTTTTCGCCGCTTGCAAATAGGCCCTTTTAACCTTTGTAGATACATCTGGGGTTGGATCAAAATTACCCGCCTTGCCATCGGGCTAGGGTTCACCGCGGTGCTTCCCAGTCCCAGCGCGCACCCCCACCGCTGCCGCCAGCTTCCCCACCGCCTCCAACCCAGACCTCTCCGCCTGCTCTCTCTCCTCGCGTCACCTCCTCTCCCCACCCCACCAGCCGCCGTTGCCCCCGCCGCTCCGGTGCCCTGTCGCGGCCGCCTCCTTTGTCCCCCCTCTGCTGCTGCTCCCGTCGCCGCCTCCGTCCGCTCCGCTCCTCCGTCGCCGCTCCGCCTCTCCGTTGACCTCTCTTATCTCCTCGCCGCATCTTCCTTTCGCCCAAGCCAACCCGCTTTGCTCTCTACGCCGCTTTCTAGCCCCGCCCGCCTGCCACCGCCATGGTCCCTCCAGCGGCCGCGGCGATGCACGCCGTCGCCGCATCTGGATCTGGTTACAGCACGCCGGGGGTGGCCGGATCTGGCCACGGTGGGCCTGGGCCTTGCCGAATCCGGCAGAGGCGGCGGCCGATGCGACTCAGCGGTGGCAGAACATCTTTCGCGCCCTCCAGTGAGTCGGATCCCCCCACCGCCGCTGCAAAGTTCAATTTTTTTACCATTTCTTCTAAACAATGCTCAAATTGTTGCTGGTTTCTTCCCCCCTTGGCTCATCCTGACGGCGAGTTGTTTGCTGCAGAAATGGGTTCCAGAAGATGGACAAGATCAAGGGCTACTACAGGCAGTCCAAGCAGCTGGAAGATCTCACTGGGAAGATGAGAGAGTGCAAGCGGTAGGTCTGGGTGAACGCTGCAATGTGCTTCTTTGATACTATGAAACTCGTGCGCAAACTTAGTGGGGGTTTAGCATTGCCATCTACGCGCCATTGCCATATCCAGCTTGACTAGGAAAATTCAGATCTTTTGCAACTGCCAAGATGATTGCCCCTTTTACATGGAGAATGTGGCACCAACTTCTTGTGTGATGCTGAAATTATGTGAACATGTGTGGTTTTAATGCAGCTTAATTAAAGAATTTGATTGTATCCTCAAAGACGAGGAGAACGAACTCAGCCGAGGTCAACAAGTAGCTAAATGACAAGAAGCAGTTCATGGTTGGTAGTTTCTTTCGCTGGAGTCTTTGGTGTATGTCATTTTCCACACAAGTATAATTCATTTCTTATGTGTATGGCAGATCAAAGAGTTGAATTCATATGTCACCTTGAGGAAAACGTAAGTATTAAGTTTTTCTAATGATGCTTTAAGAGCTGAAGGATGTGATTTTCTAATGTTAAACTCGATTGCTCATCTGCATGTTTACATCTCCTGCAATGTCTTCTACTGTATTGTAATTAGCTTCATGCTAATCTATATGCTCTGTGGCTTTCATGATGCAGCAGGTATCAAAGTAGCCTTGGTAATAAGAGAATTGAGCTATTTGATATTGGTAGTGATCAGGTGGCTGAGGACAATGTTCAAATGACATCGGGTGAAATTAATCATCATTGTTTTGTAGTTTTAGTATGTGCTACTGAAAACACTCATGGAAGTGCCTGGGTAATTATGCAGAAATGTCAAATCAACCGCTCATTAGTGCTGGAAGGAAAAAAATGGACCAAACAGACCAAGGTATTGAGCGTTCTAAAATGGTATGCTGCTGACATACAATTTCTTCTTTTCTGCACTGTTTCATTACAAATCTTACGGGAATCCTTTCTTGTAGGTTGTTGCACAAACTGTTGATGTGGATTAAAATTGTCCCTTTCGCCGTCTCTATTCCTTGCTCATTAAAAATGTATAAGAGCATTCTTTTCAGTGCTCTTGTTATGGTATCTATGTTGTTTAAATAGTTTTTGTGAAAAAAAACAGTTCAAGATGAAGATGGCTTAAACTGACAATGGCAATACACCAAAGAGTTATTCTTTCAATATGTTCAAGGATTTTATGCCAATGTCTATTTTTACTGAGTCTAACCAAGGTAAGAACCATCCAGCGTTTCACATTCTTTATGATTTTCACGTGTATCTTTCTATCTCTATGTGTTCATTTTCCTTTAGACATTGATGGAATCCATTGTTATGGTAAATGATCAATAATCAATATGTTTTGTTTTACCTGTAAGCTTTTGCTCCCTAATTTCAAAACAAATGCTGTCGAGGAATTAATTTCAAATATTCCATTCCCAGACCTTTGTTTTTCTATTAGATAATTGTTGCATTCAAGCTGTAGTAAATAGTCAAAATATGGGTAAAGGGAACTAGCAAATAGTCAAATATTCTACCCGATGAGGTGAACACTATGAACCAAAACATAACTATGTATATTAAGCACTGTGAAATGGCATTGTATATTGATCTACACTCATATCATATATATTATCTTAACTGATTTATAGGCGGGTTAGCTAACGCGCGAAGGCGCGTTTGTTCCGCTAGTATTACATAAAGCTTGCAATTCTTTGGTAATATATTACATAAAGGCCGCAGGGGAACCGATGAGGTAATAAAACCAAATGCATGTGACACTTCCTTCAATGCCTGTCTGTCCTGGTATGAAAACCAATAGCACAAGTTAAATGGAGATAATTGTATTTTTACTGGGTGATATTGCAACACTAATCTGCTTGGATGAATTATGGATTTGACGGACAAGTGAATAAATTATATTAGTTACAATCGTATATTAAACTCCCAGGCTTTTGAAAAGAACCAAGAACCAGGCAAGTTTATCTAACAGCACATTTGCCTACTTATTAGGAGCAAAAACGAATAGGGTTAATACATATTGCATAATTCTTTTACCCGATTAAACTGCAGATGACTAAGAATATTAGAAATCACATTCGCTTTGTGGGTTATAATTTATATTGATTATACCTTTGATTTCCTTCCTTTGTCATTTCTAAGTCCACGGAATGTTAATCGCCCATTAAGTATTTTATGTGTTTAGGTTCGCACAGGTCTCATCGTGCTGTTCGTTAATATTTGGCATGTAAGCTTGCTTATTTGTAATGTCATTCGCTTTGTGCATTCTGGTTTATAGTGATTAAACTTTTGATTTCGTTCATTACATGTCTTACTTTTAGTGTTGATGCCGAGTCCATGCCTAAAAAAAAGACCATGACGAAGAGGAAGTTGTTTCAGCCTAATGAACATAAATAGTTATCGGAATTAGTGGCATCTCCACCAATAGAATCCAGCAATAGAAGTTAGATGATATGGTCCCTGACCGCTTCAGTTCTTTTGACTATATATATCCTTGTGTCCCACTAATTGGGTTGTAATATTGTACCTAATGAGGTCAATAGACCAAAACATAGCTATGTATATTAAACACTTTAAAAAAATGGTATTGTATATTGGCCTGTGCGCATCATATATATTAACTTGACTATATGCGGGTTAGCTAACGCGCGAAGGCGCGTTTGTACCGCTAGTAGCCTACAAGAACAGCTGTAGCTACTGGTACTAGCAGCCAGCTCTCCCCCGCACCGACCCTAAGAACAGCAATACTAAAAGGAATTCACAAGGAGGAGCCAAACCCACTAACTAATGCAGTGTTAGTGGGTTAATCAAATTACAGCTACAGCTAATTTAGCATTTGCACCTAGGGGAATCAGAGTTCTTGAAAGCAAACATAAACTGATCGCGAAAGCTGCTATCTTTATCAAGAGAAGATCAAACAAGAAAACAAGAAAGTAAAGAAGGGCATACTGTGTGCAATGACAAGTAGAAATAGAATTCCAACAATACAATTTCTTCCTCATGGCTCCAATGGACCTTCTTTTTCACCTGCACATGGCAGCAAAGTTAGCCGAGGAATATGTGTATACAAAATTATTATTATCACTATTATTATTATACCTTCATTGCTTGATGTTTTAATCAACCAATCTTTCCCGCACACTAAAGCTTCAAGCGCTTTGCAACTCATGAGGTGCTTAATTGACATCTAATAGCATATCCAAATTGACATCTAGCTGCAAACAGTAAATGGACATAAGCCAACACATAAGCAAATCACTTGCAAAATTTAGACCAGCGTAAAGCATATGAAGGAGAATAATGTATCTACTCAACATAAAATCTGTTACTGTAGCTCAAGTAATATTCGAGCCGGGGCCGTCCTGGGCGGCGACTAGGGTTTCCCTAGCCACCGCCGCCGCCTCCGCCAGCCTCTGCTCCCGCCACCAGGCCTTCCTCCACCGCTTCCCATCCCCCTCCCCTTCCTGGTTCTTTCCCTTCCTCCCTGCCCCGAGCCTCCTCTCCGCCCCTGCCGCCCTCCGGCGGCGGCGGCGGCCTCTGGCTGGGGCTCCTCGGCCATCTCCCCGGACCGTACGTTTCAAGCCCGCGCGCGTGCAGGAGAGGGAGACCGCCGCACGAGAGGTGGCCGGCGTCCCCTCGGCCGGGTTGGCGGCGCTGTGGCCGGATTCGGTCGCGAGGTGGCCGGATCCGGTGGTGTGGCGGCCGTTTCTGCCGGTGGGGCGGCGGCGTGGCCTGGCCGGGTGCCGGGGGCGATGCCCACGGCTGGCGGCGGCGGCGCCGTCGGTGCCCACTCTGCCGTGGCCCCTCTGTCGTGCCCCCTCTGCTGTGGCCGATTGGCTTGGGCTGGCGGCGGCGGCGGCGGCGTTGGCGGGCAGCTTTTGCGTCGGCTAGCGGCTCCGGTGGTGGCCGTCAGTGGTCGTTGGGGGATCCGGATCTGGAACGTCGCCTCGACGGTTGGTTTTGTGGCTACTTCTCGCGACGTTGTCTTTATCTTTAGTCAGTGGCTGCTATACCGGCCCAATGGCTGCGGTCATCTTGGCATCGACTCACGGAATCGTTTACTCAGGCGACTCAACCTTTATTCTTATGGATCCTACGGACTTTGGGCGTGTGCCTATTGGCTATCTGCGGCTACTTCTCGCGACGTTGTCTTCATCTTTAGTCAGTGGCTGCTATATCGGCCCAATGGCTGCGGTCATCTTGGCATCGACTCACGGAATCGTTTACTCAGGCGACTCAACCTTTATTCTTATGGATCCTACGGACTTTGGGCATGTGCCTATTGGCTATCTTGCAACACTGTAATCGTGGGGTGGCCTGTCTAAAGATGGTTTGCTTGTCGTGGATTTCGTGGCCGTTTGTAGTTGGCCAAGATTGGGTGGTATGGCGGCATTGGCTCGGAAAGGAGGGGAGGCAGCACTGGGGGACTTCGATTTGGTGGTGCTTGTTTGGTACCGGTTCCTCGCTCCAGGGAGTTATCCCTAGGCCTGGCCTTAACTGGTTGTACCTGGCAATGGTGGCATTGTTGTCGCTTCCTTGTTGAAGGCGTTGTCGGGAGTTCGAGGAATTTGCTCTCCAGGGTGAAAATCTATGGTCTGTCCTTTATTGGTTGGATCATGGCAACGGCGGTGCGCGTGCGTGTCGTTTTCTTTTTGGAGGCATTGCTTTCGGAGGACCTCGCAGTCCAAGTGTTGCTTTGGGGGTGGACATAACTGAAGATTATGTTGTGTGTTGTAGCTCGCTCCGACATGATTTGGTGTCATGTCGTTTTCTTTTTTCTTTTTATTTTTAGGCTGTGTGCATCCTTACTATGCAGAGGCCGAGAATGGTCTTATTGATTGTATCTTCTCGATGTAATTTTCTAAGATTAATAAATTTCTCTTTATCGAAAAAAATCTACTCAACATAAAGAAGAAAATTACACAAAAATCCTGAGATCGATTGTTGTGGTTCAAATATGCAAATAATATGTTTCAAGTCAGCAATTGGCTAATCCAGACTGCATCAGCTTTTACAAGCAAAGCGGCTGATACACATTCAAAAGCAATTGAGGCCTTACTGTTAAAAAAGAAGATAAATACCCCATCTTAATTAAATCTGATAAAAACTATTGGGGTAAAACTATATAACTCAAATTGCCTAAGACATGCCTCATCTCTTTACTATGTGATGTGAGCATGTGACTTAAATTAATGCACATAAGAGAACTTTTAAGAGAACTAACAAGGACAATTATCATGTAGAAAATGTCATGTATTGCAGCAGTAATAAGAATGTCAAGTCATCTGGCATATTAGAACAAATCTATCAAAGAAAAAGATAGATGCTAATTAGTGCAGTCTAAGAAATTACAAAAACACCTCTTCTAATTTTCAAGAATCCTTTTTGCTAAAATAATCCTAAGAATTCTTTCTCTTAGGCCTCAGCCCTCGTCTCAGACAAAACTATGTATGAAAAAAGATAAAAAAAAACACACCAATAACTAGAATGCAATCTTCATGTAAATCAGAATCACACGGGGACATTGTCAAGATTGAAGGAGAATCCACACACAATGGACATTGACGGATACCATGCCATGGTCCTCGGCCTGATAGTGGGGCTGGGCTGGTTTTAAATGGGTTTTCGGCTTGGTTTTTCCACGGGTTATGATTGGATTGGGCCGAACGGATTTATATCTCATATCGGGTTGGATCGGGATGGTTATTGTGTTCTTTCGGTTTGGTTTGGGTTGGGTTGGATTTGGGGTGAAATCATCGGGTTCAAACGGATTAAAACCCGTGGGTTGGAATAGGTCACCCACCCATTCGGCCATTCCCCACCGCATCCTGTAGCTAGGGTTCCCCACCGTGACGGCGGCAGCTCCCCACGCGCTGCTCGGCGACGGCGGCAGCTGCCTACGCCACTGCGCGCGACGGCTTCGGGGCGGTGCGGCCAGTGAGCAAGTCAGGGTCGGCGTCGTCGCAGCGGAGCATCAGCCGCGCGCAGAAGCTTGGTAAGGGCGGCTTCGGCAGCGTCTACAAGGGCTTCGTTCGTTTGCCCCGACGGCAAAGGGGACCGCCTCACCGTCGCCGTCAAGTGCCTCGACCAGCGCGGCCTTTAGGTTCTTGCTTTGCTTCGTCTCCTCCCCCTCGTTGCCATCTTGTTATCCACTCTAGTCGGACAGCACCACGCGGCGGACGGATTTATATCTCCTATCGGGTTTATATCTCCTATTGTTTCATGCATGGGTTTATATTTCCCATGCATGAAACAATTGCACCTTTTTTTTAAATTAATTTTGCTTTCTTATCGAAAAATTAAGGTTTTGACCATTCTCCTACTTCAACCATTTGATTACATATGTTCCCGCCTATCGTCGTCTTACCCTAGCTTTATCAGCATTTAGAGATTGAGCTTAGCTAACATAATTCTGAATAAATAGTTCCATGTTTTGCAATTTTGAAGCTTATTTTCTTCAACCATTTGACACAATTTTGAATGTGTTCTCAAACTGATCAGGCACTTGCCATCTATCTTCATTGTTTAACTCTTTGATGAAAAGATGAAAAACCAAAAAAAAGCTATGTCCTTCCATCTCTTGGATAGATAGAGAGGGAGGGCGGAGGCCTTTGGTATTCATTCCAGTCAAGAATTGGGGCTTCATGTAAAAATGGGACTGGGTTCTGCAAATATGTTTTCAAGTCAAACATGCTTTGTTCTTTCAGATACAATATCGACAAGGGATTATTCAAGCAGCTGAATGTGACAAAGAGGACCTAGATAGGTTCAAGAGGGAGTACATGACCTATAATTTTTGGAAATACAGTTGAGTAGCTATAATTTTTGGAAATGCAGTTGAGTAGTCTGCATTTGTGCCACCGACATGTGGGCCCATATCATGCAGAGCCAAGGTCCACAAGTCAGTAGCGAAAATGCAAACAGTCCAACTGCAGAGAATCTACATTATCATTTCTAGCACTCAGCATGTTAAGCTTGCTACTAAATTTAGACGTGTGTGATTAGATCTCTTTCGTGGTTAAGCAGTGGTAAATTTCATGCTCAAAATTTCAAATGCATGCTGATTAAAAAATTGAATATTTTTTAGTGGTCCGAGATGGATGCTCCTCCGCATTCTATACTATGTTGAATCATAAGAAGCACCATGCCCTTCTATCATTGATGGTACCGAGTTATGTTATTCGAAATCAAAACAATAGATTTTTTTAGATTTTAAGTCTTTTCTTTTTTCGGAGTGAGGTTTCATACAGGGATTTATTCTATATTAATTTAGAGCAATAAACAAATACAAAGCATCTATGGTTCTATTTGAGTGAATACAGAGCATCTACTGGTGTTAAAAAGATGATAGTTGAGTTAGCATCAGCTAGGAGATATCCGAGTACATTGGGTTGTGCTTCCATAGCATCTCCAATGTTTCTTTAGTAAGGTCAATACTAAAGCATACCAGTGTCTTGATCCAGCGGATTCACAGGGAAGCACCAAGTCTCCTTGCTATAGTTGCCACATTCAGCAAAAAAGAGCGCAGTAGGAGCATGAGCAGATTGAGGGCCTTCGCAAGTCGTCAGAAAATTGATATGGGAGGGAAGCACCAAGTCTCCTTGCTATAGTTGCCACATTCAGCAAAAAAGAGCGCAGCAGGAGCATGAGCAAATTGAGGGCCTTCGCAAGTCGTCAGAAAATTGATATGGGTGTGGTGATATATTAAAGGATTTCCTCTATGATAGCGGTTGTACTTCGGGCCAGATACCCGTTCATTAACACCACAGATAAAATGAAGCTTATACTTGTGTACCTTCAATAATGGACACGAAAAAAGTTAAATTGGAAGGCTAAGCATACAACAATACAGGGATTATTTGAAGCAAAATTTTGGAGCGAGTAAAAGTAAGAGAAGAAACGAACCTTGTCGATGTTGAATTTCGCCAATGCTGCTTCCGCCTGCCTGAGGACTAGGTCGTGCTTGACCCGAAATTTGAGGCATTGATGAGAAAAGTCAGTGTAGGTCGCCTTGTCTACTTTTTTAGGCTCTCGCTGCGGTTGCTGGTGTGAGTCATCAGCAAGGGGAGGCATGAGTAAACTGGCGAGGAACTCAACATTCTGAGAGAGTAGGCGATCTTTATGCAGGAACTGCATACAGGCAACCTGAAGCTTAAGGAGTTTGTCAGGTGAGCCGAGAAGCGCTTGCTGCTCGAATGGCACAGGGTGGCATGCGGCAGTGGCAGCAGCATTATATGCTACTTGGAGACTTGCAGCATCTAGGGTGCTTCCTCTAACTCTGAAAGATGCAACCTGTCGCAAGTTAGCAGGAAAGCTCTGGCTAACGTCTCTTCTCCTAGCCTCGACCTAGAGCATATCACCAAGGGTGGGATCAGCTACTCGCAAGTCAGCATTGACCTCCTGTAGTCGCTGCAGAACTTGATCAAGTCTGCGGTCTGGGTAGCGGGCGCACATGAAAGACACAAGGCCATAGAATGACCGGGCCATCGTTCACATCTGGTACCGGGTGCTGATCATCTGTATGGTAACCTGTTTGCTTGGCGGGAAGGCTTTGTCGTACCAAACGGTGTTGATGATGATGTTATAGACAGGATCCAAGGGACCATAGCAGAGGCCAGCCTTGAGCAGGCTGTGGTGGTACCTGGAGCACAGCTCGTCCTTGGGCAGCCTGGCTAGCGCCTCAAGGTAGAATCCATGGATTGTGGCGAGGAGCAGACGCTTCCTCGCCGCCCGGGCAGTGACTGCTGCGGTGCGCCCGTGCCCACCCTCTACGCGCGAGGTGCTGCTGCTGCCGCCTGCCCGGGAGGCGAGGAAGCGTCTGCTCCCCGCCACAATACATGGATTCTACCTTGAGGCGCTGGCCAGGCTGCCCAAGGACGAGTTGTGCTCCAGGTACCACCACAGCCTGCTCAAGGCTGGCCTCTACTATGGTCCACTGGATCCTGTCTATAACATCATCATCAACACCGTTTGGTACGACAAAGCCTTTCCGCCAAGCAAACAGGTTACCATACAGATGATCAGCACCCGGTGCCTGATGCGAACGGTGGCCCGGTCATTCTATGGCCTTATGTCTTTCATGTGCGCCCGCTACCCGGACCGCACACTTGACCAAGTTCTGCAGCGACTACAGGAGGTCAATGCTGACTTGCGAGTAGCTGATCCCACCCTTGGTGATATGCTCCAGGTCGAGGCTAGGAGAAGAGACGTTAGCCAGAGCTTTCCTGCTAACTTGCGACAGGTTGCATCTTTTAGAGTTGGAGGAAGCACCCCAGATGCTGCAAGTCTCCAAGTAGCATATAATGCTGCTGCCACTGCCGCATGCCACCCTATGCCACTCGAGCAGCAAGCGCTTCTCGGCTCACCTGACACACTCCTTAAGCTTCAGGTTGCCTGTATGCAGTTCCTGCATAAAGATCGCCTACTCTCTCAGAATGTTGAGTTCCTCGCCAGTTTACTCATGCCTCCCCTTGCTGATGACTCACACCAGCAACCGCAGCGAGAGTCTAAAAAAGTAGACAAGGAACACTGACTTTTCTTATCAATGCCTCAAATTTCGGGTCAAGCACGACCTAGTCCTCAGGCAGGCGGAAGCAGCATTGGCGAAATTCAATATCGACAAGGTTCGTTTCTTCTCTTACTTTTACTCGCTCCAAAATTTTGCTTCAAATAATCCCTGCATTGTTGTATGCTTAGCCTTCCAATTTAATTCTTTTCGTATCCATTGTTGAAGGTACACAAGTATAAGCTTCATTTTATCTGTGGTGTTAATGAACGGGTATCTGGCCCGAAGTACAACCGCTATTATAGAGGGAATCCTTTAATATATCACTACACCCATATCAATTTTCTGACGACTTGTGAAGGCCCTCAATCTGCTCATGCTTCTGCTGTGCTCTTTTTTGCTTAATGTGGCAACTATAGCAAGAAGGAGACTTGGTGCTTCCCTGTGAATCCGCTGGATTAAGACACTGGTATGCTCTAATATTGACCTTACTAAAGAAACATTGGAGATGCTATGAAAGCATAACACAATGTACTCGGATATCTCCTAACTGATGCTAACTCAACTATCATCTTTTTAACACCATCTTTTTAACATCAGTAGATGCTCTGTATTCACTCAAATAGAACCATATATGCTCTGTATTTGTTTATTGCTCTAAATTAATGTAGAATAAATCCCTGTATGAAACCTCATTCTGAAAGAAGAAAAAAAAACCTAAAATCTAAAAAAATTTATTGTTTTGATTTCGAATAACATAATTCGGTGCCATCAATGATAGAAGGGCATGATGCTTCTTATGATTCAACATAGTATAGAATGCGGAGGAGCACCCATTTCGGACCACCCAAAAATATCTAATTTTTTAATCATCATGCATTTGAAATTTTGAGCATAAAGTTTACCATTGCTTAACCACCAAAGAGATCTAATCACACACGCCTAAATTTAGTAGCAAGCTTAACGTGCTGAGTGTTAGAAATGATAATGCAGATCCTCTGCAGTTGGACTGTTTGCATTTTCGCTACTGACTTGTGGACCTTGGCTCTGCATGATATGGGCCCACATGTCGGTGGCACAAATGCAGACTACTCAACTGCATTTCCAAAAATTATAGCTACTCAACTGCATTTTCAAAAATTATAGGTCATGTACTCCCTCTTGAACCTATCTAGGTCCTCTTTGTCACATTTAGCTGCTTGAATAATCCCTTGTCGATATTGTATCTGGAAGAACAAAGCATGTTTGACTTGCAAACATATTTGCAGAACCCAGTCCCATTTTTACACAACACATTCAAAATTGTGTTAAATGGTTGAAGAAAATAAGCTTCAAAATTGCAAAACATGGAACTATTTATTCAGAATTATGTTAGCTAAGCTCAATCTCTAAATGCTGATAAAGCTAGGGTAAGACGACGATAGGCGGGAACATATGTAATCAAATGGTTGAAGTAGGAGAATGGTCAAAACCTTAATTTTTCGATAAGAAAGCAAAATTGATTAAAAAAAGGGTGCAATTGTTTCATGCATGGGAAAGAAAGCAGCACTCAATTCACTGAAGTTGTCTTCTTGTGATGCTAAGCAGCTAATTTCAGGATTCCTTTTTGGATAGTATCGGCATTAATACAATTAAGGCCACATGAGGCCCTGCATAGGAACGGTCAGACCTTGATGTTAAAAGGATGTTTTAGCATGTCTATCGGTCCAAAATATCTGATTTTGAGATGCAAAGATGATTATTGAAGTAGAATATTTGCTCAAACATGTTGCCATCCTCCTGATTCTACCTGGAAGGGATTGCTCTTGCATTTTGGAGGTTACTAACTTACTTCATCCCTAAATGCTCATGGCCATACAAGATCACCCTGCTTGCCATTCCTTTTGAATGATTTGAGTCCTAGAAACACTTCCACCAAACCTTTCAAACTGTTTTAAGTATTACCTTCAGACTTTCGGAGCCATGATGCGACTCAAGGGATGATCACATTTAATATCTTGAATTCTCATCTCAAAGAAACTCACGAAATTTTGAAGGGATATTTTTAGCAAATGACAATCATAATGTGGCAATTCATTAGTGTCATAGCTGAATTGGAGAATCATAATGTGGCAATCCATTAGTGTCAGTTGGATTCATTAGCAAATAACACATTATAAGTATTTTTTAGAAAATAGCAATCATAGTGTGGCAATTCATTAGTGTCAGTTGAATTCCTTTATATGACCATGTCAAGATTTTTGAATGTCGAGAAATAAAACGGATGCTTTCTTTGTAGTAAACCTGCAAATTAAGGAAGTAAGCTTATTTAAAGAAGGCATCCATTATTTTGGCAAGCAAGAACAAGCCTTCAAATGCTTTAGTCGCGTCGCTATGCTATTTAATGTAATGTGATGTGATGTGATTTTTGTATGTATGCAGAGCATGTTCGTTGTATTTACTGTGAGTATCAAGGGATTGCAATTGTGCATCCAGCTGTGAAGGGTTTCTATGGGCGTGATGTGGAGTGTGAGAAGGTGCTGCGTGGAGAACGCCTTTTCCCTGGATCAGGCACAAGCAATTACACCAACTACTGTCTATTTAGTGCTAATCCCCCAGATAGGCTGCATTGTCCCCATAGTTGCACAGAGGACTGCAGCTACAATGACTATGTCCTAGATCCTAGTGCTAGAGAAATTGTGGGCCCGCCGTACATTATGTTTCTGAAGTAGAGCAAATTGTGTCTTTTGTGACAGCAGATGTTAATGATTGTGGGTCTACTCTGACCGCGCAGCATATGCTAATGATAGAGTAGCGGACAAGCTTGTAGTTGTGTCTTTTGTGCCATGTTTAACATCGTGCGATGTTGCTCTAGGTGTATGTGTTAGATTTGTGGATATCGAATCTGTGTTGAAATGCTTAACATTGTTTTATGTCGTGTGTTGCCCAAGTGGCATTTGGATGTTGGGTTGCAAAAAAAAAAGCTTTATGTTTTACTACATCCGATCCAAAAACATGATGTTTTGGGCAAGCTGGTTAGTTGAAAAATGAAAATTGAACTACTACCTCCAATCAATATTACTTGCGTTTCGGACAGGAAAACTGAACTGCAAGTTATACTAACTGGAGGGAGTATCTAGCTTGTCAAAACGTTTTTTTTTTTTAACCGGAGGTAGTAATAAAAGCCGGCCGGCCGGCAAGATCTAGAATATATAAATAGATAAAATTTTAGAAACATTTATCCCAAAAAATCTTTAAAAAATTAGCTCCGGTCAATAAAATTTTAGAAAAATTTATACCAAAAAATCTTTAAAATAGTATAAGTCCCTATGTATATCAGTAAAAAATTTAATGAAAAGTTCAGCCATTTAAAGTAGAAAAAAGTACAAATTTGATTCCTTGACTATGTCCGCAGAATCATTTGGTCCTTGATATGGAAAACCGGTTGGACTCGTCCCTCAACTCTAGAAACCAGAAACCCATAGCCCTTTGACTAGTTAGACCATCTCCAACAGTGTCTCTTCACCTCTTATTTTCTCTTCGCGAAGAGATTTTGGTTCTCTTTGAAACTCCAATGGATTCTCTTCACCGTTTTCTTTGTGAAGAGATTTCTCCCTTCATTCTCCTTAGAAGGAGATTCTCTCTTCAATCTCTACGTGAATCCCTTCGAAGGGATTCTGTTGGAGATGGTAAGAAATAAAGAGATAAAATATAGGGAAGAGAATGGGAAAGAGAATGAAACGAAGAGAAAATGGTTGGAGATGGTCTTAAATGTTTGTTTCGTCCACGTGGAAGGGAGTCCGTATCCTGTGCACATGAAGGCGCTGTGCATACTTTAAATCTCAGCGCTCCAACTCCCATCCAACGGTTGCTCCGAATTTTTGCATTTGCCCAGAACCAGGGTTCCGTTGCCCACCCGCCATCCGCCGTCGTTCGCCCGCGGTCCGTGGGGCTCCGCTGACGCCCGCTCTCCACTGACGGCCGCCCTCTGATGTGGAAGCCGGAGCTTCATCTGCCACTGATGCCGAGCGCCTATTCCCCTTCTTGCATTTGTAATTGGGCATTTACATATGTAATTCATTTGTAGTTGAGGAGATTTGTAATTGGGGCATTTTGTTGTCCTCATGCTCCTCTGTTGCATTAACATTTTGTACAGATTGTTGGTCGTTCTTGGTGTGCACAGGTTGTGCCCTCTCATGGCTGTGGAGTGTAGGCTCAACATCGCCTTTCCGCTAGCAGCCTAGTGGTAGCATTGCCGGCAAGTGTTGTGGCCATGGAGTCTCTTCTACCTAGTTAGCTGTATGAGTGTATTTGTATCCTATTTGTAATTCATTTGTAATTGAGGAGAGATTGCATTTCTGGTTGGTGTGCTGTATGCTACACCCTTGAATATCTTTTCCAGGATAATTGATAGATGTTGAGATTGATAATTGATCCTATGATTGCAAGCATATAGCCTGTTAACATCTCCCTTGCTTCGAAATTAAACTAACGAGGAGAGTCCCAAATTTTGTAGTTGGACCATATTCTAAACTATACCCTTCTGTGAACATATACTATAGTGGAACATATTTATGTATTTAGCCATGGTGTAAAGTATTGTATATTCTCATGTTTCAAGGGAATATAAATTATTATTTCAGCTGTACCCTTCTGTTACTATTTTGTGAAATAATTGCTGAAGAGAATTAAAATGGATCTTTTAAAAGAAGAGAATTGTTTGGATGAAGCATTAAGCACCTGTGGGAGGAGCACATGCCACTTGTATCAAGCACAATATGAGATCACTTCTGCTTTGCCAGGAAAAACAATATGGGATCGTTGTGTCGTTGGTTTATGTCCATCTAACAATCCATATGGTTGTATGCATTTTTCTGTCCATGCATGCCAAATGATTTTGCTAAAACGACAAATGGTTCTGCAACAATTGTAATCTCACTCGCTCACTAATTTGATGAAGCACTAAAATCCTTGATTGATCATCACTTGTCACTAAAATCCCATTCTTATGCATTGTAACTTCTAATCCTGGACATCTATGACCAGATAGTGGCTTGGCCATGTCAATCTTTTGCTTTCCATGACAGATATGAAGGGCTAATTTTCCTGTTTGGTTATAAGTGCTTGAATTACATGGTTATCCAGGTATATTCTGCGCACTCCTGCCTAAGTGCATGTATATTCTGCACACTCCTGCATAAGTGCCTCAAATTGGTCCATTGATAGATATACTCTAGGGACCTAATGCCAAGGAGGGGGGGTGTGTGAATCGGCTAAATTTAAATTTTAGACCCTCCCAATTGTTAAGTTGCTTAGCAAGTTAGGGAACCACTTAGCGCGTGAACTTAGCAAGTTAGGGAACCACTTAGCGCCTGAATCCTAGCAATTTTAGTTGCGGAAGCTCACAAGGTGACAATTTCAAAGCTCAACAAGTGAGAACACAAGTAGTAAGCAATCACAATGAGATGATAGGTGGCTCGAAGGCACACATAGACAGTTAATCCAAAACGGTGTGAGAAAGTAAATGAGATAAGAGACGCACCAGATTTTTTGAGGTTCGGAGCAAGCTCCTACTCCTCGTTGGGGAACCTTCCACCAAAGGCCAGGACTCACTTGTCTCGTGTCCCCAATCCACTCAGTAGCTCCTTTTGGCAACGGATGCCGGGCGAACTAGAACCCTCACACGAGCGTGAGTTATTCCACAAGCGGAAGCTCCTCACAACTCAACCTGTGTACACGCGGCGCCTCCAACGGATGAAGACGAAGCACCACACGGCGGTGGTGACCCCCAACGGATGGAGGGTTTCATGTGCCTCCAACGGATGAAGGCGAAGTAGTCATAGTAGCCGATGTCGCGGAAGCAGTAGTGGCACAGCTTGGTGAAGAATCCGGCACACAAGGAACCCACAAGCACAAGTTCGGAACCTCTCACAAATACCAATCCTCCTCTCCCTCAAGAACTTGCCAAAAACACCATGGAGGGGAACCAATCTCTAACCTTGAGAGGGTGGAAGAGGTAGGAGATGCAGACCTTGGTCTTCCTCCTCTTCTCCACTCCTCACTCTCAAACACCCTTGGACATGGGCATGGAGGCTCCAAGATGGGGGCACACCATGGGAGAGACCCCTTTGGGAACAAGGTGGCTATGGGTGGCTAAAATGAAGCTCTTTCTCCGCTCTCCCCGTGGGAAATGGCTCCCTATTTATAGCCCCACGCGCAAACCCTAGATCAAAGATAGATCGGACGGCTCAGATTCATCGGGCCGAAGTGGGTGCGCAGAAACAGTACCACTGGACGCGTCCGGTGGTGCCTGCGCCCTAGAGATCCTGGGCGCACTCCAAGTGTTCGGTCAAATGCCTTCCCGCGGCTGGTTGGCTGGATTGCTCTGGAAACCACTCATCGGACGGGTCCGATGAAGGAGCGGACGCGTCCGCTGGCTCGGTAACAGGGGTCAAGGCTGTGGCACCCTCTTTGGATCGCCCTCCATCGGACCCGTCCGGTCGATTGGCGCCGTACATAGGAGTCTGAAATACACCCGTTCTGGACTCCACTGACCGAACGCGTTCGGTGCTTCGCCGAATGCGTCCGGTGGGGCTGATTTTTCTGCCCCAAGCTCCGGACTATCTCCTCTCTCCTCCGGCTTCATCTAGGGCTTCGGTATTTGGTTTTTCACTTTGTGGACTTGGTGGGAACACTATGATCACATTGGCGGGAAGTTTCGCGCCACAAGTAAATATCTGGCTATAGGATTTGGCTACTATGAAAACCCCCGAACCGGCATTCCCCGGACTTCTCTCTCGAAGACCCTAGAAGCTCAACTCTCTCTAGCACCCTCTCGAACACACCTGAAGGATAGGTAAGAGTGAAGGACCCAACAGACTATGCTCAAGTGGGACCTTGCTGCCAGGCAACTGATGATCTGTAGGCCTACCTGTAGCTACACTCACACAAAGAAGTAGAAGAAATAGGAAACAAATATCCTTAGCCTTGTTGTGTGGTAGCCTTGTACATAAAGCTTGGTCATCAATTACCAAAACCAAAACCAGGAGGGGAGCCTGCATTTACAATCTCCCCTTTTTTGGTAATTGATGACAACACCTACAAATCTCAACTAGAAAAGCATCTCTGGCGCAAGGATTAGCTCCATACAAGATATATCAATGAAATATGAGAGCAAGTATGAATCCAATTGCTGTGCACCATGCCAACATGACAATGCACAAATGTAAGAGCATATGCAAACTAGCCATGATACCAATTGAAAGCATTAGCGAACAAATTGTGATGCATGCTAGAATTAGCTCCCCTTAGAACCAACCATTGCCCAAAGATACCAATTGAAATGACCCATAATAGCATGGTACAAAATAAGCTCATGGATACCAATTGAGAAGCCTTGAAGGAGACAAATCTAGGAGCACCCCAAATGATCAACAAGCAACCTAGCAAAGTCTAGATTCGCAATTCTCTCCCACTTTCACTAGGATTGCAATTCTCTCCCAACAACTCAAGCAATTTCTCTCCCCCATAATTCAATTCTCTCCCCCTCAAAACAAGCTTTTGCCTAGATTTCATCTCTCTCCCCCAACACTCAAGCTTTGCCTAGATTTGCACATTTCTCTCCCCCTTTGGCATCAAGGACAAAAAAAAATGAACAAGGCACATATAGAGGAAAGAGAACAACTACAAAGCTATGAGGTTATACAATTCAGATGTATGGCAAATAGTCACCAATTAGCACATTTAAATCACTACTAGGTCGCATGTCACAAGGCACAATAAATTGCAAGCATTAGACATGATATTTAAGTGATAATTAGACCTAGAGCAAGATTTAGGTGAACTAGAGCCACATATATCAAATAATGCTCAAAACAACTGGAAGGTGACACAAGTACTACCTAGAGCTAGCCTAAGCAAATCAAGTCACCCAAAGCTCAAACCAAGCAAGAGATATGAGTCTAAAATATTTTGGTTGAGCACTTTTCTTTAAATATTTTTGTTTTTCTCATTTTTCACAAATTGTTCATGGCCCAAGCCTTAATCGACACCACCTAGCATTACACTAATTTATGTCTTGGTCATCCAAAGCTCCCCCCAAGTTCATGTTGTCGTGTGCAATGACAAGCTATCTCGTTGGGGAGTCATTGGTGGGACATGACTAGACACTTTGAGGCTTTATTTTTCATTTTATCACATTTGCTCAACATTTCATAAACACATACACAATTTCTAGCCAAGCAAGAGCAAGAATAAATGAAAAGCTAGAACTACCCTAGGAGCACAAGGTCATTCCAACTAGAAGCAAAAGCAATTAAAGAGATACAAATGGCTCTAGATGACATAGCACAAGCTCCAATTTGAGCAATTTTTCATATGATTTGAATTAAGCATAGAATTGAGCAAAGTGACAAGTGACACTAGCAATAATCCTCATGTTCAAATAGATAACAAGTTTGACAAACATGAGAGAGGCATAACAAGCATAGCAATTAGGTTCTCAAATCATCCTATATATACCAAGTTCATACAAAAATGGTCCAAAATGCAAACTAGGTGGAAAAATATACCCATCTAGGAAGTTGAGAACACAAATGAGCTTCTTTGCTAGTGGGGTGTGCTATCTAAATTCATCAAGTCAATGTCTGACTCATCTAGGGGAGGCATAATATCTCACATGCAAGCACAATGAAGCAATATTCCAAATGAAGTTAAGCACATGATACCAATTGAAGGAACCTATCAAGGCTAGATGCAAATGAGATATGAAGTACACATGACATGGAATGGTAAAGCGAAGGGATAGATGGGCGTACCTCCGTTGTAGAGGTTCAACTGTCCAAAGATCGCCATGGGAGCATGGGTCGCCTTGCAATACATCATCTCCAATAGCTTCAAGGGAACCCGAACGAGCTTCTTCTTGGGATATAGACATTCTGGACTTCACTTGCTTTAATTGTAACCCCAAGTTGAAGTCAAACTCCCGATCATGGTCTTCTCAATGAGCTTCGCCATCATCTCCCAAAGTTGGTGCACATTGCCTCCATAGAGCTCCCAAAAATGATACCAATTGAGAAACATGCCCACCCAATTGAGGCATCTTGATTCCACTTGCACCATTTGATACCAACTGAAAGGACCCTTGTTGATACCCATTGTGACACTTGTACCATTTGAAGCTCTTCTTGGTGAGGGAATTCTTAACCTCACATGCATTACCGGGAAGCCTTCTTGAACTCATGTCATACCTAGGACAAACTATGAACTTGGTGTGATATCCTCTATTTTATCGTATGTCACCTGTATTTTAAAAGTCCATTTTAGGATTTTTTACATGAGTGCCATTATAAAGTTGCGATACTTCAGAAATGCCATTACAAAACGCGTATTGTTATTAACGCCATTATTTCTGCAACTACATATCACCCATGCCATTCTCGGGTATTTCGAAGGATTTAGGATGTATACTAAATCAAATACGATCAAAATACGTTTCTGACAGACGGGGCCCGCATGTCATCCTCTCGTCATCTTCTTCTTCCTCCTTCTTCCTCTACCTCTCCCCTTCTCTCTTTCTTCTCCATGGCCGGCAAGGCAAGCAAGGGGCGGCGGAGCTCTGCGAGGCTGCGAGCTCCTCGCGGCGGCGGCGGAGGCGGAGCTCGCGGAGGCGGCGAACTCGCACCCACGCGTGCGCGCCGCGCTAGCCCGCGCCTGCCACGTGTCGCCACCCCGCCGTCGCCCGCGTCGCGCCGCCAATCCCGTGCCGCCACGTGTCCCCCAGCTGCCGCTGTTGCCACGTGCTGCGCCCGCTCGCCTGGTTCACTGGTTTTTCTTTGGTTAAACCGGTTTATTCTTTTTAGGGTTTTCTGATTTTCTCGAAACTTTCAGGATTTGTTTAGGGAGCATGCATTGTTTCTTTTCTTGGGAAATGTTGCTAGTGTGCAAGTGAGGCCTATGAGCAATGTTCCTAGTGTGCAAGTTTCTTTTCTTGGGAAATGCATTGTAGTAACATTACTTCATGGCAGATGCACGAGGAACAGAGTTCTTTTCTGTCTTTCCCTTTGGCTTCTTCGGGGTGAATCCCAAGCCACCCTTTTGGGAAGACATTCTCTGTTCCTTGTGCATCTGCTCTAAAGTGGTATGGCAACCCAATGCATTCTCAAGGCCCTTCTAAGATTTCTCAAGTTTTAGCTTCAACTCAGAATTTTTAATAGCAAGTTCTCTAGTAGCTAAAACATATTTGCAAGTATCGCGATCACACTCAATAGCATTGCTAGAAGAACCACTAGAAGTACTGGCAACATGAGTCAAATCAATTAAGTCATCACATGAAGTAGAGCAATTGACTCTAAGAGGAACATCAATAATAGCACAAGCATTTTCATCATTAATAGCAATGGCAATAGGCAAAGATTTAATAGCATCATGTTCGGCTACAAGAGACTCATGTTCCTTCCTAAGCTCATGTTAAATGATCATCAAGTCATCTAGAGAAGCATTGTAGCCATTTCTCTCTTCTTCTAACTTATTGCACTTGGAAGACAAGGATTTGTTATCGCAAGACAAGATATCATACTCGGTCTCCAGGCTATCACATCTAGTAGCAAGCGCCTCATACTTAGCTTTCATTTCAGCAAGAGATTTTTCTAGCTCAAGACACTTCACACCGGCAACTCTATAGCGCTCACATGTTTCACCAATAAAGGCACGCACAGCTTCAGGATCACGGTATGTGTCGGAGTCATAGTCGAAATCACTTACAACGCTGTCGGGTCGGGCCATCGAGCACTTGGTAGTGCAAAAGGGAGTTGGTGATGCCTCGGGTGTAGTGGAAGTAAAGGAAGTAAACCCATCATCATCATCCGAGTACCACTCTTGAGGCTCGGTCACGGCCGTGAGACATCTTGGAGGGAATGCCGGTGGAGGAGGCACGGACTCGGCAATCGCCATTGTGGCCATGCTTAGATCTTTTTCATCTCCGGACGTCCCATTGTCACTTGAACTTTCATCGGTGACCCAAGTTCCCACAAAGGCTAGCTTCTTGCCTTCCTTGGAGTGACCCTTGTGACCGGTCTTGTGAAGATTCTTTACTCTCTCCTTCTCCTTGTTCTTGTGCTTGTCACCATCTCCTCTCTCCTTGCCATTCTCCTTGTACTTGGCTTTACTCTTTTGGGGACAAAAGACAGCTATGTGGCCCTTCTCTTGACACTCATAACACTTGAGTGATGAGTAAGAGTTCCTGCCATTCTTCTTGCCGCCATAGCCAAATTGCTTCATGAATCTTCCACCTTGCCTCACGTAGAGAGCCATTTGGTCCATCCCTTCTTCAAGCTTCTTAAACATCATCTCCTTGTCATCATCAGTGAACTTGGACTTGGTACCGCTTGCCTTGGATCCACTTGCTTTGAGAGCAATGACTTTGCTTGTCTCAGGTTGTGGAGTAAGAGTTGGAGTTGTCTCAGGCTCGATCATGAGCATTTCGTGAGCGTTGATCTTGCTCAAGAATGCCGTAGGAGTCAGCCGGTCAATTTCACCACTGTTGGAGCAATAAGTGATGATGTCTCGATATTGTTTTCTAGGTACCACCCTGTAACACCCCAAAATTTGCCAATTTGAAAATCCATTCACTAGTATAGATGTAAGTTTCATAAGTGCCTTCTCCTAGTTTACATCAAAAAAATTGAAAAAGTAAAAAAATTCAAAAATTCAAAAGTATTTAAAATGGGTTGCTCTTGATTTTAGAAGAATTATGAAATTTATTCCACGCATTTTGAACACTGTTTGAATTTTGTACAAAAAACAGAAGTTTAATCGGAAGTTAAATGAAACGACGACTAGCTAGCTAGTCGCTGCCTCACTGGGCACACGGACGCGGGAGCGCGGGCGTTCGTTCGATTGGCGCGGTGGCCGTCCATCCTACGGCCGGGACGGGTCCGGACCGAGAGCCAGGCGTCGGACGTCCGACGCCTGGTGCTGCCCAAAAAAAAGCCTTTAAAATTCAGCCTATTGTAAAAACAGTCTGGATTAGGTTAAATTGACGCAAAACCCAAAGACTTGGAGGGTGACTCAATCTTAGCGAGAGCCCCCCCCACCCCCCTTTCCCCAACCGCCGCCACCATCGCTACAGTGACGGTGATAATGAGCCCTAGATGTTCTTCGGGAGACGCCGTTGACGCACCATAGATGTTCCCCCCTTCTCTTTCACCCTTCTCTGCTTTTGAGTGCAAATCTAGCGGTGGAGGTTAGATTTGACCTTGTTAAACTCTCAGGTTTGTGTCCCGAGACATGGACCTCCTATCCGGTGGTGATGTCGTGCCTTTATGGGGAAAGCTCATCCATACTACGGCTCATTCATGATGGTTGTGCGACTGCGGCTCGTCCATCCTGTCCGGTGGTGGATGTCGTGCCTTCATGGCGACAGCTCGTCCGTCGATCCTGTCTGGTGGTGGATGTCGTGCCTCTTTGGTGACAGCTCAGTGAGAGCACCCAACCACTTTGACCGGTGACACAACTACTTCCTCCACAATGAAGAGGCTTTATATGGAGTTGAGGTTGCTTCGTGGGGGTGCATAAGCCTGGTCCACCTTTGTCCTAGGGCGAGATAGCGCATCGGGTTCTGTCACCACGGGCCCTCCGCGTTGGATTCCTAGGATGAGGCCTTTGGATCCAATGTGTGGAGGTTGTGCATCCGAGCGACAACAAGGTGGCGGCCGGCCCACTGGCAGGTCGGTCCCTCCACAACGCGGCTCTTGGGGATGGTTGCTCTGCTCTATAGGCGAAAGCCCCCCCCCCCTACCTTGCAACGGACAGCGATGGATTATCGTAGTTCCCAATTCTCTCCCGGTGAAAAACCAAGCCTAGCTTTCGGGCGTTGATTTGTTCCATCATGTCCTAGTTGAAGGTGTTCGATTTGAAGGAGCTATCTCGTGGGCTAGCCCTATGGCACGCGGGATCTAAGAAAATTTCAGGCCCCTTGTTTCCAAACTAGCCCTGACTTCAAATTTGCTTAGAGCCTTAGGGGCTAGACCCCACATACATAGCATCTAACTTACACGGCCCAACTCTCAGCACCACCTGAGAAGACATCAGTTGGGTGGATAAGGAAATGGTTATAGCACATGATGGGGACAAAAGGATGGGTTGGGATGTTGGCACTTGGCAGTGAAGGGAGCTGAAATCTGCACGATTGGCTTAAGACCTAATGACCATGATGGTGTTTTTGTACCGATTCATCAAATTTTTTTCCCAGTATTGCTTGAACTTAGGAGATTGCACTGGCTAATGCCATTGTCAATGCTAGGCACGGGTACACGCATAAAAAATTGTCATCTTGAGTGGAGGCACCATATTTTCCTATGGGAATGCTAGCTAATGACGATATGTTGGAATTGTTTTCAACGGGTTACCAGATTCAAATAGCTTTCATTAGTTTTTTGTGGTTTCATATAGTTTTATCAATTGGTTTCATAAAGTTTTACGCATATGTATAAGGGTTCGTAGTTTAATGCTGATGTTATTGTCTGATGTCATCGCTGCATCTGTGTACATTAGCCTCATCCATTGGGGATGATTGAAAACATTCATTTGTTTTCCACCGTTTTTGTTTCCCATGCTACAATCATGTAAAAGAATAGGATCATATACTTTTCCTCCAAAAAAAAAAAATCTGTCCTAAGAATAGTCAGAGTTCGATGAGAAGTATATGTAGCTTTGCTTTTAGGCACAATTTATCAATTTGCACAAAAACCAGGATGGGCATTTTCTTCGGGTAGAGAGGTCTTACTACCACCAGCGACCTGATATGTCTACTTGCTAGCACTTGTGTGTTGCTGCCTTTAGTGGCCGCAACGGCGACCTCCTCACCTCCAACGACCTCCGCCGGAGCAGCACCTCCGCCACGCACAGGTTCAGCATCACCCCTCTCCCGTCGACCCCACCGTGCCTCGCCGCAGAGCGGCGCGTCGTCTTCGGCGGCGACGCGCCACCTTCGCCGCGCTTGCGTGCCCCAGCCGCCGGCGCGCCGTCGTCGGCGAGTCTCAGTGTCCGTGGGAGCATCGAGTTGACGTACGCGCCCACGATCCGGCCCAGCAGCTGCAGCTGCAGCGGCGGCGGCGACCACCACACTTTCGCCCGCAGCTGCCCGAGCCCCCACGCGACAGCCGAGCCAGCGACGAGGCCCGGGCGCCGCCGGCCGAGCCTGACCCCTCTTGCAGCCACCGGCCACGTCGGCGCCGTCGTCGGCAACCGCTGGTAGCTCCTGCTCCTGAGTCGGCGCCGCGCCCAGCACGACTGCACGCTCCGGCACACCCTGGAGCCGATCTTCACGTCCATGCCGCAGCAGAACCCCGTGCAGAAACCTATCAAACTCGTTGTACGAACCGATGAATGATGAGAGTAGGAGCTACGAGGAGACGCTGAGCTTTTCTTTTGTATTTGTAATGGCGGAGCTACGTAGTGACGTGTGGTTTTACTTGACTGGAGCTGGAGCCGAATGGTCCAGTCTTGCGAGCTGCTGGGTTTGACATGACCCGGTTGCCCGTGCAGTGGGTAAGACCGAGACAGCTAACCTTAGCTGAGCTAATTACTGATTAGCCCTGGTACCTACGCCGAGTTGACTTTGCGGCGAAGTTGACAGAAGGAGACGGCTGCCTTTAGCTTATGATGAATGTGTTGCGATCGAGAAAAGTAAGCGGCTGATGGCGATTAGTGCTAGGGATTGGGCCGTGCCGGGCGGCACGGCGTGGCTCGTCGTGTCTCGGGTTTATGCAAATCGGGCCAGCACAGCCTGAACATGTTTTCCCCGCCATGCTGGGCCGGCATGGACAGCCAAAATGAAGCCCAGCCCAGCCCAAAAGTAGGTCGGGCCCCTTTTAGGCCGGACTGACAAGAGCAGTAGAGCACTGCCCAACTCCAGCTCCAACTCCAGGCAAATCCAGACAACAGCAACACTTGACAGTTCAAAAAAATAGACTTTAGTCTTCAGGCAAGAGCATGGACATCAATTACAGGATCAGAAAAATAGACTCAAATCTTCAACCAGGCCCTCTTTTATTCACGGTTTGTTTGGTTCGGTTGAGATAAAAGTTAAAAACCTTCAAAAAAAAGATACGAAAAGAGTAAAAAAATTATTAAGAAAACATTCAAAAGATATTTGAGTAAAATCTTACAACGTACAAAAAAAATATTACAAAATGTTACAGTGAATAGTTTATACAAAATGATAAATTTTGGCTCAACCAGACAAATCAAATCAAACCACGAACCAAAGAGAGCCTTAGTAAACAAAAATTGAGTTCAACAAAGAAACGTGACTTACAACTTACGTGCAAAGAGATGAGTGGACTTTTCTAAGGGGGCCGATACCCGGTTTCCCATCTTAGGATTAAACCAAGCATCATACTTGAGAGGGTAAAGTGGACCTTTTCCTATGTTGACCCTATCCTAACATTATTCACTCACTATATACTTTGGACCTATTTTCCTCTACATAATCGTTACATTTTTCTCTCTTGTATTTTACTCTCAACCATACCAAATTACCGATATAGTACTAGGGGTTAGCTGCTGCACTAGGCTTGGAGGTTCCTTCTCTATGGCTTACCTTCTTATGTTATCCTAACTTTTCATCTCTTAGCCAATGCATTCACATCTACATGCGTTACATATATCTTCTAGTCAAAGATTTTAAGATAAGCCATGAGAACATCAGGCCAGTGCTACCAAATCATTAGATCGGGTCAGGTTCAAATGATCGAGGCGAGAAAAACATCAAATAATGGTCGTGCGACCAATGCCGGGCACGGGAGCGTCACGGACCGTCCGATCTGCCCAATTTGGGCCACCTTCTGAACCCGGATACGATCGCCCTCCAAAACTTCTCGTGGTACGGAGTGCTACTTCTGGAGGGCCGAGGCCACGCCGCCACGGCCACGGCCACCGTCTCCTCTCCTCTTCCAAAACCACCACCACCACCACCGGCACCGCACCACTCAGAGAAGAACGTACGGAGACGAGGGGACAGAGGCTGACACATGGGCCCCTCCGCTCTGCTCGTCCTCACCGTCGCCGCCGCCGCCGCCCTCATCGCGCCCACCGCCGCCCTCATCGCGCCCACCGCCGCCCGGGGGCCGACGGCCACGCCGTGCGCGGCGGCCATCGTGTCCATCTCTCCGTGCCTTGCGCACGTCGCGCTGGTCGCGCCGCCCTCCCCGGCGGCGGCCGCGCCTACCGAAGCCTGCTGCGCGGCGTTCCTCCGCGCCGTCTCCTCTGAGGGAAGCGGTGTGGGATGCTTCTGTCACCTGCTCCGCGACCCGCTCCTTCTCGGCTTCCCCGTCGACGCCGCACGCTTCAGCGAGCTCCTCCCCATCTGCGCCGCGGGGAACGCCGAAGCCACCGCCACCGTCGAGGCCGCCGCCTTATTTGCCGACACGTGCCGAGGTGACAAGCCTGTACCTTCGTGCGTCCTCCCTTTAAATGTTCTGCGAGATGAGAGTATATGCTTGATTGCTTGGATCGATTCTTGTGCTCTCTATATGCTCTTGTTCTTGCGTTATTGATCAAAGAACAAGGCAGATATTAGTTCATGCGCTCCTGTCCATGACCTTGCGAGAGTACAGCATTTGGTAATGTTTGTTGGTCGGTGGGAATCAGAATCACCGCCGAGTTCTAGATGCTAATCCATGTTAAGGGATATCATTACCTGCATTTTTTGCAATGGATAATCACGATTGCTTATCAGTTAAGCAGCCCTTTTGATCGTACCATTTTTTTGGTTAATGTAGTTCTTGCTTGTCATGCATATCAAACTTCACCAATTTCGGTTGAGTTCTATAATCATTACTTGTTGGTTTCTTATTATTCTTTATCTTTTCTTTTTTTGTTTACTCTGTTTGAAACAGATTTCAAGTCACTGCCTGAGATGCATTACAGACCTGAGTCACCTCCTCCCATGTCAAGAATATCTCCAGGTAAACATTTTTTCTGCTCATCTAGTTTTTTCCATGAATTCCGTGGCCACTGATGCCATTCAGAGAGAAAATAACTTCTGGCCATTTCAGTTTTTTTTATGCCAGTTGATCCCTGCTATTTCTTCATATATGCAGCCATTTCGTGTATTATATATGAAGCTATCTCATAAAGCTACATGAGTAACTTAACCATTTGATGAAACGTTTAATTTTGAGCTGCATACCATGCATCTACTTGCATCATCTGTTCAGTTATGTTGTAAACTTGTAATTGTATTTGTACTACCCTGCATCTACTTGCATCATCAGTTCATTCATGTTGTAAACTTGTAATTGTATTTGTGCTTACTGCCTATCCTGTTACGTTGTAACGTGCCTCTAATTGCTGAATCGAACGTCCTGGTGATGCTATCTAACTTGTGTGCACTATATATGCTAGGTTGTAGTTGTACATTTTTAATCCGAGTGAATCATTAATTGACCAGCTGATCCATTTGATTGTTTTGAACAGAGGAATTTCTTTGTGGACTCATCAATCATCCTTATGTCCTCTAGTTAATAGCTAAACTGTTGTGCATGTCTGTGGCTCCGTTCCAGGATCAGCGCCACCGACGATGGATGATCATTCGGCTCCTGAGCCGCAGAGCCGGTCAGGATCGGGGGCCATCGGTTCCTGCCGGATTCCCCCTGTGACGGTACTCCTCGCCGCGGCAGCAGCCCTGATCACGCCACAATTCTGGTAGATGCTTGTCATCGCTCTTGGACATGCATCTTTCTTGATCGGCTCCTGGCGTTGCATGTGCAATGAATCGCCGTGCTATGCAGGGCTTGATCTAATGATCTCTGGAATCTCGATTCGACTGGTGCAATATGGAAACGGTGGCAGATTTTGTGTACTGCGTTTCATGCTCCATAGTGGAAGCGGTGGTAGATTATGTGTAGTGCGTTTCATGCTACGCCGGTAAAAGTGGCTGTTGTCTGCAGCTTAGATGCACGCCATTCAAAGAATGCAGTTGACGATATGGTTCAGATATACAGGATGCAGTTTAGTTTATCTTGTGCGTCTCTCTCTGTGAAATGTGAAGCTGCATGCTGTACCTCTCTGAGTCTCAGGTCTATTTTACGTTCAATGTGCATGGGGCCAGTTTTTCACACGCGCATAGAAATGGACTGAAGCCTGACTGAAACATAGATGTCAACCTGTTCTCAACATTGCGGGACTCAGTTGGATTGAGCAATACATCAGACATCACTTGATACTCGTTTTTAATGATTTCTTCGCATTGGCTCATGGATGATGGATGTACGCGATCTGCATGCATGATCGTAAAGAGAAAGAAGAGGCTCCCGTTTTCAGTACGTCTCGGGGTATTATTGTAGGCTTTCTAGCCAGAGATGGAAGTAGCAGCGCTGCTGCAACAAGCTTGCCGCATTCCACTATTCCAGTGTGGCGTCTCACGGTCTCAGTTGCATTGTGTTTCGGGCATCACCAACTCACCAAGCTACTGCATTGTAGCCATGACCATAGGCAGCAGCAACCAAGGCATGAGCTGCGACGGCAAGAAGCAAAGAAGGGAACCCGGGGCGGCGCCGCCGGTGAGCGCTGGACGGGTGGTACTGGTACGCGGTGTCCGGCGGGTACATCTGCCCCGGCGTACCCACGATCCCCAGCACCGGCGCCGGCGGCCAGTTCGGCTGCCCCCACGGGTACCCGTACGGCTGAGCCGGCGGCGGAAGGTAGTACACGGGAGTCGGCTCCGGCTCCGACGGCGGCGGGTAGTACTCCGGCGGCGTCGGCTGCGGAGGGGAGTGGTACACGGGCGTTGGCTCGGGCTCCGACGGCGGCGGCGGGTGTTGGCGCGACGGCAGCGCCGGCGGGAGCGGGTGCGGGTCGACGTCGCAGACGCACATGAGGCACTTGCACTTGTCGTCCGTTACTGTGCCCAGCGACGGGGAGACGGCTGTGAAGACGAGCAAGGCTAAGAGCGTCTGCCTTTGTTGGATTCTCATGTTTCGTCAAGGATTAGCTGGTACTCCGTATTACTAATCGGTAGGCCGTGAATTCAAGTATTCGACGCCAATATATAACGTTGGGATCTGGGGTGCTTGATAGTTGGTGGTCCGTCTTGCCTTGCTGGTGCAACCGCTGCTTGTTTTCTGGGGGTTGCGTGCTTCGGCGAGTCATACAACCAAACCATATTTGCTAGTACTTTTTGTCTCTCTTTCTCTCTTGGTGATTAGTTAATTTACTCCTTCGGGTTCTCGTTGGTGGCGCTGCACGTATCATCTTTGCTGTTCAGGATCTGGGAACATATACTTACCTTTCTTTTTCCTTGAATGAGGGGCAGGGCTGCCATTTCAGTCTACAAGGTAGCCAGAGAAAAGGGTGAGGAAGAAACCTAGGTCTCGATTACATGGAGGGACTATCCAACCGGAGGGGAGCACACAAAGTCAGAGTAGGTGGTCCTCAATCTCGTCGACGATGTTGACCTTAGGTATAGACGATTAACAGAGGGTTTAATGGTTTCGCTTCTTTCAAATATTCCATATGATATAAATGACAAGGCCATTTAAGTTGTTTTCTTGTTGCCTTAGGAAGCTTACCGGCCTAGGTAGTCTAGCTACCAGTTACAGAGTCATCGGTCGCCCTAGTAGTAGGCCACAATGCCATACAAAAGTGTGAAGGATGTTCTCCCAAATATAGTTGGCACAGGGGTAATGGGCATAAAGATGATCATGGGTCTCTAGAGATCAAGGTAGAGCCCATGGAGCACGCATAAGGGGTGGCAACGAATCGAGTTTGAGCGAGACAGGGCCTGGCTTGGCTCAGGCTCGCCCACGGGTTCCATGAGTTAGGAAAAAAATGTTGGCTCGAGGTCGCTCCTAGCTCGTGAGCCATAGAGGAGCAGGGCGGGACGTGTCTTGATAGAACCAGAGGACGGAGGAGTTGATTCTCGACCGGGAGGAGAGGGAGGTATAGGTGGCCTAGATGGAGGAGGGATGTGGCAGCAGTACGTGAGATTGGATAGGAGAGGAGATTGCTTCCTGCTTGACTTAGTTGTGGTCACCCTCACCTGGAATCTTGAGATGGCAACAGGTGGTTCAGTCAGCGTAGAAGAGAAGAAAGGAAAGAGGCTATAGTCCAGAAGAGAAGAGGGTGAGGGAGGCAACATGTGTGCGGGAGCCAAGGATGAACATGATAGAGAAAGGGTGAACTAGATGAACGAGTCCACAAGCGAGATGGGTCTTGGCTCCGTTCGACTTGTTTTTCAACCGAACAAGAAAATACAAAGTTTGGGCTCGACCTCATTGGCCTATGAACTAAGCCAAAACCAAGCCACTTTTAAGCTAAATTGCAGATAGTTTTGGACTTAGGGGGATGGCCGGGGGAGGTGGTGGCCTGGCGGTTGGTTGGGGATGGAGTGAGGGCGGCAGTGGAGGCAGCGGCGCCGGAGCCATGGGAGGGGGTGAAGGCAGTTGGGGCAAAATAGGGTGGGCGGGGTGGCACGGTGGCGGGAGGGAGTTGGGGGCGGCGCGGCCGGCGGGCGCCACCGGCCGGGGTAGTGGCCACGCCGTGGGAGGGTGGAGGAGGAGGGGCACGGGCGAGACCAAGAGAGAGAGAGAGAAACATGGGGAGAGACGTGGGGAGGGAGGGGGAGAAAAGAGAGAGGGAGGGGAGATCTGGGCCGTTGGATTTCCAACGGCCCAGAAAATCGCCTGGGCACACCTATAGGGCGACTGTCAGGGGGTCAATTCTATAAAGATATCCTTTCTGGTATGATTTTGGTAGTGATGACAAAAAAAGTTTGGTGATGGGGTAGTTCCTGATTTCCTTGAAACTTTGGAGAATTTATTGGAATGCCGTCAAGTGCAAAAGATGATGACCCATATTTATTTTGGAGTGAATTGCACCACATGTACATGAAGTTGTCTTTAGTTTTCACTAAGGTCCAAAATCCCTAAACCAAGCATTTTTGTACATGAATTGTTTTTGTTCCATGATAGGTACAAAGCAGTATTTTAAGAGTGGCTTTATGACATGGATTTCTAGTCACCACTATAACATATCCATATTTTCCACATTACCCCCTCTTCCTCTTCTTCCATCCCCCTCTTTCTCAATCAGAAGCGCAGTGGTGCTCCACTACCTCCCGCGCCTAGCGGTAGCGCCACCACCCCTCCTCTCTCACCCCATCTCTCTCATCTCCCGCCCTTCTTTGCTTCTCTTTTTCTCCAAGTTCTAGAGGAAAGGACGGAGGTGTGCCGCCAATGGCACAAGCTCTGGCTGCTGCCTACTTGCCAATGCACTACCTCGTCCTCTCTCTCTCTCTCTCTCTCTCCTCTCTCTCCCCCTCTCTCTCCTCTCTCTCTCCCCCTCTCTCTCCCCCCTCTTGGTTTTGCACCTCCAAGCTTGTACAACCTTGCCGGCCAGCTGGGCTTGTCGTTGCCCCCACTACACCATGTCGCGCAACAACAGTACTTGTCAATAGGGTTGCACATTTGGTTTTTTTGGGGTTTGTACGGTTTGGTTAATACGGTATATGGTTAATACGGTTTTACTAGTTCGGTGTTGTACAACAGTTCATAGAATACGGTATGTTATCGGTGATACCATTCGGTTTTGGTACAATATCTGTAAAATACCATGTATACCAAAGCTGACACAAATTGTAACGCGAATTTTGGCAAAATAACAACTTTTTATGCAACCAAATAAGTAAAGAGGGCTAGTGGATGATATACTGTTGAAACGTATACGTGTTTCACGTGAAACACCATATGAAACACATTAAATGAAACATCACATGAAATATTGATAAAACGAAACACACATAAATACTTATAAAGCACCACACGAAATACTATTTGAAATACCTGTACAACTATATATGGTTGGAGGCCAGCACTCCTGTAGCCCTGTAGGCTAAGACGTCGACGAGGTCACCAATACCGTGTGCCGCTGTTCTGGAAGTTGCTAGACCTCGTGCCGTTGCAATGGTCACCGTTGCGCAATAGTCAAGATCCCCCTACTAGGGGCCATCCTCATGTATCTACGCCACTCACGTACGTGTGCTCTTGCTCATGTCTACGCCGTTCTTATCTATGGATGTTGGCCTATGCATGGCGCTGCCTCCTATTTGAGCCACAACTATATTGTCGCCGGTGCTTGCGGGTGTCACGACGCCGCCGCTGTCAGGTCGAACGTCGCCAATTACCACCCCACCCTACCATTGCTCCTTCTCGGAACAGGAATATTAGTCATGTATAGTGTTGGGAGTTTGGGCTGGCAGTCTGGATCGGCCCAGGCATGACCCAAAAAAGGCGGCCCGAAGCACGGCACGGCACGGAAAAAAGATGGGCCAGGCCAGCACGGCCTGAATGCGTGTGCCGGGCCAGGCCTGGAAACCAGGCACGACGTGCCGCTCGGCCCGGCCCGGCCCGACTATCCGGGCCTGCTTAGGCCGGCCTAGCCCAAAATGAGGCAAAAGTTAGTGCGTTTTTCGTGTTCTTCATTCCTTGGATGAATTTTTGTTCAACACGAAAATTGTAGATTATTTTTTGAAGCATCTTTTTTATGTAGGCAGGTTTTTCATTTGAGCAACGTATGAATTTATACAAATTATTTTCTTCGTTGCCTGCTTTAGGGACGACGGCACCGTCCTCGGTAATTCACCATTTTCGAGGTTTTCTATTGCTCGGATTAATTTTGGTTGAGCACAAAAGTTGTAGATAATTTTGATACACATCTTTTTTATGTAAACAACTTTTTTATTTGAGCAACATATGAATTTATAAAAAATTATTTTGTCTGCTGTTTTGTCACCCATGCCGTGCTCAGGCCTGCCTGGCCCGATGCCGGCCCGCCATGCTTTTGGGCCGTGCAAGGCCTAGAATTTAGCACTCCATGCCGGCCCAATACGGCCCGAAGTTCTGACCGGGTCGTGCGGCCCGTTTTGCACCGTCCCAAGGCACGACAGGCTCGGGTCGGGCCGGCACGGCACGGCCCGATTCCCACCACTAGTCATGTATGTTTAAAACATTTTATTTCCCTTGTGAAACATTTTGTTTGTTTTTGTATATTAATTTGCTTTTTCATCTGAAACATACATAAAAAGCATTGGCGATATTCTTTTTGCTTTTGTGAAATATTTTTCTCGCTATGAAACATTTTGTCTACTCATACAAATCACTCGTGAAAAATAGGAAAAAGTATCAAATCGGTCCCTTGACTATGTCCACTAGACTATTATTGTCCTTGAACCGATATATCGGAGATGAATGGTCTCTCATCTACCAAACTGAATTTGATCGATTCTTTGACTAGTTAGTGGAGTGTTTTGGGAGATTTCATTGGTGTGACATGGGCCTTGTTTGTTTCAGATTAAAGTTGAGTTGTGTTTTACTGTAACAAATTTGTGACCCCTCAAAAAACGTTTTAAAGAGTTCAAAAATTTATGAAAAAATTATTTTATAAAATTTAAGAAGGACTATTAAAACACCCCCACAAAAATGACTACAAAATATTACATCATTTGCCTTATACAAAAATAACAAATTTTTATTTAATTTAATTTAATTTGAAACAAACAACGCCATAGTTTTGTTGATGGCTTGATGTGGTAGCTACGTGGCGTTGACATGGTTGCCACATCCGCTTTGAGTCTCTCATCTATGTGGTCTCTACCTCTAATCTTAGTCTTTCTCTACCATGCAAGTCGAGTTTATTGGCAGAAAGAAACAAAATTAATAAATAGACGGCGTCCCTTAACCTTTCAAGGAGAACAATTTCTTGGGGGTTCCATGTCAAAACGAGGCTAATTACCAGCCTGTCTGTGTACTACAGGGAACAAGGGAGGCAGCGGATCCGAGTCAGAGGAGGAGGTGGTGGTGGCGGCGCATGGCGAGTAGTGGCTGCGATTTGGCTGCCAGAAAACTATTAAAATGTCAGGTTCGAACATGTGGCTTTAATAAAATATTATTTATCTTTCACTCATATGTGGGATTATTTATGTATGATGATGGCACCACAATCACTCAGGCTTTTATCGGTCTAGAAGTCACATTGATTAATCATAACGATCGTGGAAATGCTACACGAACACAAATGTGTAGATATAAAAAAAGGAAAAAGAAAGAAGAGAACGAAAGAAGAATAAACTTTTGCATTTGGTAACTCTCTATAATAATAAATGAGATAAATGAGACCGACATTTTAACGAAACTAGTTAGTCAAAGGTGGCATATATACAAATCCCCTCCACGGCTGATGTAGGGGGCCTTGTTCTTTTCAGTGTGTTTCACTATAGCAAAATTTATTTATTTTTAATATAGACTACATGTTGTATTAATTTGCAACAATGTATTCAAGGCTTTTAATAGTCCTCTCAAATATACTAAAATTATTTTAAATTATTTAAAAAAAAATTAGACAGTTCTTTAAGTACTGTCAACTTTTTCAGTAAGCTCAAAAAAACAAGGCCGAAATGTCTGTTGTAATTCTCAGGGGAAAGCCCAAACCCGTTAGGTTTCTCCTGGGTATTGTGGGCATACCGAATTTTGGTAGACACTATTTAAAGAGAGGATCTCCTATGGTTGGCTCCATTGAGATTAATAAAGTCTACCACCTCGTGTGTTCTCTCTACACCTGTTCTTCTTTGTCTATGTGATTGTTCGATTGTGACGTGCCGATACGTTGTTTTACAACACGTTATCCGCACGCTCGCTCTAAACGCTCTTGTTTTTCGATGAACGGTATGTTGCTATCGTTCCAGTCACTTCCTTTGCCTGCAGGTTCGTAGATTAGTTCTAATTCTAGGGGTTTTTCGATAGTAGATCGTGCATGAAAGGGAGGTCGGGGGTGACGGCACAAGGCGCCGCAACCCACTTGGCATGGCACACGGCACGGGCACGCGACCGGAGCGGTGGCTAGGTACAGCCCGATGCAGAGTGTCGCTCGGCGTCGGCTCGTGGCCGGCGCGGTGCCCCGGCACAGCAACGCAGCACCTGACGTGGCGCGCGTATCCGGCGCAGCGGCAACATCACGGAACCTCTAGCACGACAGTGCAAGCGGTGGCGCGCAGCTCCTGTGTGCGCGCCTGTGTGAGTGCACATGCGGTGGCGACACAACACCTTAACCCTAACCAGTGGCGGATCCAGGATTTCAAAACTAGGGGTGCACGGCTTATATAAATTTTTTTTACGCACTTGGCAATAGACACATATAGCACAAATTAACGTAGAAATATAGAATTGGCACAAATAGTCAAATGCATAGCTAGTTTCTAAGTTCTACAACAATAACATAACATAATATAAAGTGCGATGAACATCGAAATTGTATCTTATAATATAGGAACCACCAAAATAGGAATAAATATTCCTATTCCTCTTCATAATGTTGGATGTCCTGTCCAATTTACAAAAATACAACACAAATCACATTTCACAGATCACAAATTGACATATTAACATTCACTGATTCAATCACAAAATCACAAATCACAAATCTATCACAAAATCACAAATCACATATTCACATTCACTGATTCAATCACAGGAGTGACTAGCGAGGAGGAGCCGAGGAGGAGGAGGCAGACCGCAGGGGCGCAGGGGCGTCTGTGCAGGAGCTGAGCTGAGCCGCTGAGGAGAGGAGCCGAGCCCGAGCGCCCGCCGCCCGAGCCCGCCGCTGGGGCGCCGCCCGGCAGCCACACTTCTCCCTGCAGCCCCCGCCCTCGTGCGACCCCTCGCCGGCGTCGGCGCCTCGGCGGCGTGGCGGCGCGGCGCCGGCGTCACGCGTGCCCGTCCGGCAGGGCGGCGCGGCGCCGGCGTGCCCGTCCGGCAGTGAGGGCGGGAGGGTGGCCGAGTGGGACTGTGGGAGATGGAGAGGAGAGCTAACCCTAGCCGGCTGGGTCACGCACGGGCTGAGGAGTGGGGATGGAGTACACTGGAGATGGAGGGCTGGGCGACTGGGTGGGACGCTGGGCCAGTGGCGGGTGGCCAGTGGGCTGAATGTGAGTGAGAGAGTGAGAGAAGAGGCCCAATTTGGCTCAATACTATATAGGGGGGTCTTTGTGTTTCTAAATTTTAGGGGGTGCCCGTGCACACGGTGCACCCCCTGGATCCGCCCCTGACCCTAACCCTAGCCGACACGGCTAGCAACGCCCAGAGCGGCGAGCGCAGCCGGCGCGTTCTAAGCAGCTTGCTGTTGGCGACTGTTATGACTACTAGAATTAACCCATAAGCATGCGGATATCGCGATAGCTTTTACCTAGAGTTATTCCAAAGGTATCGATTTTTCACGAAAAACGAGAAGTGACTAGTTTAGAATTCAACCTGTCTGGATGGATATGATGGAAGTGGGATATGATATTTCGGATCGAGAGGTTCTACTAAACGGGATTCACTTGGCTAAAGATGCAAACTCACCCAATACAATAAAGCACTCTGTATTGGAGCTCGGTCGATCCACTACCACCCGCTATCTGTTAAGAACTCCGGATGGTTATGGTCACGTCCGATTGGGCTCGACTGGGTTGAGACTAATGGGGCAGACTACACAAAAGCTAATACCACTCGAATAGTATGGCTGGCACCACCTACTACCTACCACACCTCCGTTGAATCAGGTGTCTATCGAGCACTAACTAGTATAGACACCACGTCCATACCTAGCAGCACTACATACCAAATCGTTTCTTGATATGCACTCGAGCAAGATAACACAAAATTGATCGAGCAAAAGCCAAGTACCAACAGAGAAACTTAAGTGCGAAATAACTCTGCTTTATAAATTAAAGGATAGGGCTAAGTGTTACCGAACAGCAGAGCGAAGTTGAACTCACACCTGAGTTCGGCTCTGGAGCACTAGGTGGAAGAGAGCTGACACATCGACTTCTCCCTAGCACTAAACTCTCCTCTCTCTCTCCTACTCTACTTTCTATTTGGGCAGCGTAACGTCGCTTTCTTCTTGTTCCCACACTTTATCGTGCTTTGTAAATGAATAGGAGGACTCTATTATTGCACTCCGGAGCTCATGAGGCATTGCCACATATAGGAACACATGGCAACTCATTAATGGTCTAAGGAGAACCCGAGGTGGCATCCAAGGGGTGGCCGACCCACTCTTGGGCCAACTCGGCCTCCCATTTGCCTGGGATGCTCCTTCGGTTTTGGCAATTGGATTCGGTAAAACCAACTTCTAGGTGGAGGCATGGATCCTTCCCAAAGCTTTCCTGACCTTCGGATGCAACCGATGTTTGTGGATGGCCTAGATGTCGCCTTGGTGTGTTTTGGGGAAGCTAGGAAAAAACACAACTGGTCCCTGCAATTTTTCCCTGTTATTGCATGTAGGTCCCTACAAACTCAAAACTCACAAAAATTTGTGGAACTTTGTGAATTTGAAAGAATTGTCCATGATCCCTTTGTTTCATGGTTATGTCAACGATCGAGATCATATAAATTGTTACAAATAATGACCGTCGACACCACCCACGCTTAGAACTTTGCTCGTCCTTGAGTAAAGGGTTAAGATATAACAATGAGGAATAAGCAACACTATTAGAGAAATGGCCTAATTTACCAACACATCAGTACCGGTTGGGTTGAAACCGGTACTGATAGTGCACCAGTACCGGTTCGTAGCAAAAATAGCAATTCTAGACTTTAAGTACCGGTTGGAGGCAACAGAAAAGATACCTTTTGCAGGCGGGTACAGGCTAGCTGGCGCACGGACTTAACAGTACCGGTTCGTAATACAAACCCATACTAATATGGGCTCATCAGTACCGGTTCGTTTTAGGAACCGGTACTAAAGACTCGTTCCAGGAAACTTCAAAAGGAATGCATATCCTACTCTAATCAATACGCGTGGGTGGATGGGTTGGTTAGAAGGGTGAGTGGAGAGTCATGTAGTGGCATGAGATTCTAGGTTCAAGTATTGGGTTCACCATATTTTTTAGATATTTTAGTGGCTATAGTCCTGGTTGGGGGAACCGAGACTAAAAACCACAGCCCTTTAGTCCCCGAATTTAGGCCTTGTTTGTTTCAGATTAAATTAAATTAAATGAAAATTTGTTATTTTTGTATAAGCCAACTGATGTAATGTTTTGTAGTAATTCTTGTGGGGTTTTAAATGGTACTTCTTAAAGTTTGTAAATATTTTTTTCATAATTTTTTGAACGTGTTAAAACGTATTTTGAGGGGGTCATAAATTTGTTATAGTAAAACACAACTCTACGTTAATCTAAAACAAACAAGGCCTTAATGTCCCGGTTGGGGAACCGAGACTAAAGCCTGTTCCCATCCGGGACTAAATGCCATTTGCGTAGTAGTACCAGTTCAAGACCTATTACTCTTCAGAATTTATTGGCAAGCATAAAGATTATTCCAAAATATCGCTCAAATTGTGGGATTGAGAAATGGCTACTAACCTTATCTTATAAAAAGTTGGCAAATGGAACAGCTTCGTCATGATAAAACTTTCCTCATTCATTTATCATACCCTAAAAATTTATATTTTTTGCAAAGAGTTCTTGGCTCGTTCCCTAAGTGATACTCTTAAATCACTCAGAAGTACCGAGGCCAAGGCATAGCCTCTTCTTACCATCTAAGGCTTAAGTAGATCTCAGGATAGGATAGCAAATTATTCATGTTGCATAATATTGTTAAGTTAAAACGAGATCCTATGGACATCGTGACCATCTAATTTCAAATCATTTTAAAATTAATAACAAGGGGTGAGAAAGAGAATGAACTCACGCCAAAGGAATAAGAAGAACATAAGTGTAAGGATGTACGGTACTAATTAGTCCTATAAATCGGATCTTGTGTTTTGGAAGAGATGATCTTTCTTTAGAACTCCAACATTTTGAAACACTAAGTCCCTTTTTGAGACTTTCAAAGATAAACAACTCTTTATTTCCTCCCCTTTTTTCTACGGGAGATTATTATTGGTTTGTCTCCCGTTTTCTCTTTTTTCTCTTTTTTTCACACTTCCATGCCTCTTATTTGCCTGGGGACTTTTAGAACTTTTAACTTAATGGAGCTTTTATTTTGAAATACCATCGTGTAGATAGGTATGGTGGCACTAGATATGAAAGGGGTCTGATGTTTCAAGGTGGAATGCCTGGTGGAAGTGGACGCTTAAATCCAATATGGAATTTTGCGTAACCAAACATAGAGAGGTTAGCGAGCAAAAGGTACGCAAAAGGGAAATGATTGGAGTAGATGACACTTTCCCCAAAGGATACAAGTTCTAACCTAACTCAACACAAACATGAATAATAAATGCAGGCTCAAATCTTATACTAAATTTTGGCTTTGGTGGGTAATGAAATCACTAAAGAAAATTATGAGCCAAGGTTTTCAATTTTAGTATAAATGAAAAATCTGGGATATAGCAAATTTAAAAGAGAAAGACTACCGCTTTATGCTATATATGTGTCCTAACAAGGATATATCCCACAATTATAGAGTATCAACCAAGGAATAAGAATTATGCGAACCAACAAGAGTCGATCAGGGTTATAGTCTAAGTTTTCCAATTTGCTTTTGCAATGATTTTAACGTTGTTTACCCAATATTCAGTGTGAAATTGCATGATCCACAGAGACAATATGTATGAGAAAGAACTAGAGTGCACCAAAGTTGGCCGTGCGTAAATGGAGACGTGATCACGTGAGTGGGTCGACCGGCGTAACTTTTTTTTTTTTGCCAAACACGTCCAGTTTTGTTCAGTTTCTTCTCCATTCTCTGTACTTCTTCACACTTGAACGCATGTTAGTTAATAAGGTCGATTGGTGCAGAAATTGCACCGATCGAAGCAAACCATAGCGTCTCATACATTTTAAGCAAACAACTTTATTCAATTTTGAAATGACATCAAATACAAAGCAAATTGGAGGCACACTCACGGCAGGATAAAGTTTTGGAAAATAAAAAAAATAGTGTGCCTAAGCTTATTCTCTCCCTAGCCGACACATTTAGGCCGGGATCCACCGGAGGGTCGTAGAGCTTTGGGGAGACCATCTACTTTGCGTAGTGCTTGAGCTTGGCAGTGGTGGCCTTGCGGAGGACAGTGAAGTTGTTCTCGCAGTCCATCATATTGATTTGAACCTCCACCATATGCTCCTCTAGATTATTCTGCCTCTGTTGCAAGGCAATCACTAGAACCCGTAGATCGGGCTCCTCCCGGTCTTCATCGATGAACTCCATCTCCTCGGATGGTCCTCTAATGGGAGCGGTGTACGAGCACGCCTCACCCTCGCCCGGGAGGGAGAAGAGTCGACGGACTCGTCGACAAGAGACTCCACCTTCCTCAGTGGAGGAGAGAGTACCTTCCCATACCCCGTCGCCGTCTACTGTACACGCACCGTGCAGCGCGGTGGGGAGTCGTGAGGTGTCTCCAGAGTGTACTTCGGGGACTTGGGCTCCAGTTGCTCATACTTCATGAGCGTCTTGCCCTTCCCATCTGAACTGCCGCCTTATGAGTGACATCGGTATGGCCTTGTGGTGAGAACATCAGCCTCCTCGACACCACCTTCTTGAGGCTTAGCTGTCCTATGGTAGGGGGAGATGGTGAAGGCACACGTGCCGCCTTTCCCTTTCCGATGGTTCGGAGGGGAAATAGCAGACGGGCAGCACTCCGGGAGCTGCCGATGCAAAGGGGCGACGCCAGGCGACTAGAGAGGGTCGGCCAGCCTAGGCGACGCCTCCGGCGTGAGTGCCAACCTCTCTTATCTCACCGAAGAATAGTTAAGATTCCGGGTGAACGACGGGTTCCAGAAGTGCTCTTGGATGGTCTAGCCTTGGTTGGATCAGTTGGAGTAGCCTTGATGGGGCTTGGTGTCATCTTGGGGGACTCTATAGCTGAAAGGATCTAGTTGGCCTAGAAGGGGTGAATAGGCAACTTTTAAACCTTTTCAAGTAAAGTTCAGACCTTTAATAGTTTGTTACCCAAATTAACTAGCAAGTCCTAGTCTAATCAGAGAACAAAAAAAATACGGTGGAAGAACAGACAAGATACAAGTTCCACAAGTAAAAGACAAGAAATTTAAATGCAGGGAATAAAATAGGGACACAGATATTTTTTGACCGAGGTTCCGAGTCCTCCTACTCCCTGTTGAGGCAAGCCCTTCACTAAGGACCGGCTCCCTCTCGAGCTCGCAACCTCATTCCACTCTTGGTTGCTTTTCACCACTCCGGTAGGCAAGCACCTAGTCTTCACAAATCATCTTGAGGGCTTCCGCAAACACCATTGACAAGCTCTTCAAGAACACCTCCACCAAGCCGTCTAGGATTGATAATCCAAGAGTAACAAGTTTCAAATCATCACTCAAATGGATAATAGACTCTCAATCAGATCAGGATACTTTTGGAGCAATTGAAATGTTGGGCCTTTTGTGACAATTTTGGTGTAGCTGAAGAACAGGGCTCAAGTGCTAGGTTATATGTATGAGAATAATGTTCTAAGGTCAAAGCTCACTTTTGAAAGAAAGTTTTCCGTCTTTTTATAGGCTAAGAACTAGATATTAGCCGTTTGAAAATAATCCGAGCAATTAATAAGATGACAAAAATACTTTTGCAAAAGCACTATCAAAGTTGCTTTAGCAACGGACACAATTCAACGGTAATAATATTTGAACAAAGAATATTTAGTTTGCGGTGGACAGAAGTTCAGAATAATACTTCTCATGACGGACTGTCCGACGCGAACGTCGTTTTGTCTACGTGGGGAGCTATTGAAATTTAGTTGGGTACAGACAAGTTCGACGTAGACAACAATCATTCTGAATGGAAATAAATGAGATTGATTTGCACCCAAGTATACGTCGGACTGTTCGGCGTGAACTAGAATTTTTCTGAAGGTGGCGCCGGACAAAATGCAAGGCTTAGGACAAGATTGTCTGGCGTTAACTTGGATGTCTCTGGTGGAACACCGGACAAAAAATGTAAGTTAAAAGTATTGTTCGGCGTGAACTTGAATACTTCTAGAGAAACACCGGACAAAAACACAGGATAGTTGAAGTCATGTCCGGCGTTAACTTAAAACTTTTAGGCAAGGAGAATGGCTAAGACCTTATAGGATTAGGTTGTTCCAAGATATTTTTATGTGATTGAGAGAACTATTACCCAAATAAGTAATACCGTGAAACCTCCCTTAATAGTACGGCAAAGAACAATAACCTAGCTACAAGCTTGAAACTACCCGCAAGCTTAAACTAGCACAAAATGTCCTTAATCTCATCTTTTAGCTTGATGCCGCACTAACAGGGAGACCGTTCACGAACTTGAGCCTAATTGCTCTCAAGTGAGTCCAATTGAAATTTCTTTAGATCATCATCACCAAAACCCTTTAATAATCAACCACTCAGAAAATTGGGGGGCTTGATGCTACACCAGCCATGGTGAATGAGTGGAACTCTAGGTGGCTCTAGGTGGAAGGCAAGAGGCTAAGTGGGAGGTTGGAGAAAGTGTTTGAAATGAGGGAGAGGCTCATCCCGACGTGCTTAAGATGGGTGAAGCGGTTCTAGATCTATACTTTCGGGTGAGACGCTCCTCACTTCGAAATTTTTTGAAAAAGATAAAAAAAAGGGGGTCGGTTGACCCGGACTACCACGTCAGCAAATCCACCCTCAAAACCAATCAAGGGACAAAAATTGTGCTTTTGCAAAACCATAAGGACTGTTTCAATCCGATTTTCCACCACGAGAACCAATTTGGTGCTTTCATGAAAGTTTATGGGCTATAATGACACTTTTTGCAATTTTTTTTTAAATATGCTACTACAACAAAAACATTTGTGCTACTGCAACAAAAAATTGTGCTAATGCAACAATTTTTGTTTGCCTAGTGCAACCGTTTGTTTAGCCTAGTGCAACAATTAGTTCAGTCTATCGCAACAATATGTCTAGCCTACTGAAACAATTAGTTTAGTCTATTGACACAATATGTATATCCAAGTGCAACAATTAGGGCCTCTTTGATACCTTGTTTTAATAACAACTTTTTATGCAACCAAATAAGTAAAGAGGGCTAGTGGATGATATACTGTTGAAACGTATACGTGTTTCACGTGAAACACCATATGAAACACATTAAATGAAACATCACATGAAATATTGATAAAACGAAACACACATAAATACTTATAAAGCACCACACGAAATACTATTTGAAATACCTGTACAACTATATATGGTTGGAGGCCAGCACTCCTGTAGCCCTGTAGGCTAAGACGTCGACGAGGTCACCAATACCGTGTGCCGCTGTTCTGGAAGTTGCTAGACCTCGTGCCGTTGCAATGGTCACCGTTGCGCAATAGTCAAGATCCCCCTACTAGGGGCCATCCTCATGTATCTACGCCACTCACGTACGTGTGCTCTTGCTCATGTCTACGCCGTTCTTTTCTATGGATGTTGGCTATGCATGGCGCTGCCTCCTATTTGAGCCACAACTATATTGTCGCCGGTGCTTGCGGGTGCCACGACGCCGCCGCTGTCAGGTCGAACGTCGCCAATTACCACCCCACCCTACCATTGCTCCTCCTCGGAACAGGAATATTAGTCATGTATAGTGTTGGGAGTTTGGGCTGGCCGTTTGGGTCGGCCCGGGCACGACCCAAAAAAGGCGGCCCGAAGCACGGCACGGCATAGAAAAAGATGGGCCGACCGGCACGGCCCGAATGCGTGTGCTAGGTCAGGCCTACAAACCAGGCACGACGTGCCGCCCGGCCCGGCCCGGCCCTCAAAACCACGTCAGCAAATCCACCCTCAAAACCGATCAAAGGGCAAAAATTGTGCTTTTGCAATACCATAAGGACTGTTTCAACCCGGTTTTCCACCACGAGGACCAATTTGATGCTTTTGTGAAAGTTCATGGGCTAAAATGACACTTTTTCCAATTTTTTTTTAAAATATGCTACTGCAACAAAAACATTTGTGCTACTGCAACACAAAAATTGTGCTAATGTAACAATTTTTGTTTGCCAAGTGCAACCGTTTGTTTAGCCTAGTGCAACAATTAGTTCAGCCTAGTGCAACAATATGTCTAGCCTACCGAAACAATTAGTTTAGTTTATTGACACAATATGTATATCCAAGTGCAACAATTAGTTTAGCCTATTGGAATAGCATGTCTAGACTTCTGAAACAATTAGTTTAGCCTATTGCAACAATATAGCTAGCCTACTGAAACAATTAGTTTAGGCTATTGGATGCACAGGCAGCACAGCCAAGTGCAACAATTAGTTTAGTCTGGTGTAACAATTAGTTTAGCCTAGTGCAACAATGTGTTTAGTCTGCTAAAACAATTAGTTTAGCCTATTGGAACAATATATAGCCAAATGCAAAGTTTAGCCTATTGCAACAATATATCTAGACTACGCTGAAACAATTAGTTTAGCCTATTGTAACAGTATGTATATATCCAAGTGCAAAAATCAGTTTAGCCTATTCCAGCAATATGCCTAGCCTGCCGAAACAATTAGTTTAGCCTATTGGAACAATATGTATAGCCTGCTAAAAATTTAAAATCTAAAAAAAATTAAAAGTATAAAAATGGTTGTTTACAATTTTAGATGAATTATAAAATTTATTTTGTAAGATTTGGGTACTGCATGAATTTATATAAAAAATAAGAAGTTTAAAATCAACTGAAAAAAGTCGCTCTAACATAATCATTATCGATAAAACTATCCCAAGTTGGCCTCAACAGTTCAAATAATCAAGGCGTGCCAACTTTGGCAAAAAAATTTAAGGCATGCTAGCTTCAGGCAAATAATCAATTTTCTCAAGTAGTAACTCATATGCCCATTGGGATTTCCTAAATGGGCTTAGGCCTTAAGCGTTTTGGACCACGACTTCGTCCTGACCGACGGCCAGCCCACCATCCCCGTTGTTTGTTCGTTTGGCGGCCCCCTCCGGCGTTCGGCGCGGCGGCGGGAGAGATTCCGGCCTCTCCATGGCGGCGAACGCACCTGAACGTCGCCAGCCGCAACAAGCACAACACCCGGCGGCTTCCGGGTGCTTGCGTTGGTCCCTGCCGTCCATATCCGCTCCCCAGGCCAGTTCCGCGGTGAGTTCGTCGTAGCTATCACCCCGCTGCGGCATGCTAATTTCCGCGCGCACTAGTAGCGGTTTTCCTATTATTTATGTATGTTTCCCTTGACAGCATCGATCCGTTCTTCACCCACGAGCGTGAGCTGAGCTGATATGCATACTTTCTGAAGCAGCGATTAACTAAAATACTCTCTCCGATCACGAAAAGAAGTCGTCGTTAATTTTCAAAAGACATTTTGACCATTCGTCTTATTAAAAAGTTGAGCCATGCCGTGTTTTCGTAACTTTATTATTCTATAGAGGAGCAGCTTTCGTTAGATATTTGGTGCTCCTGTACACATAATTGAAAGGCGCCACTCGACCTAACATGATATGTTTATTTCAAGCCACTTGGAAATTTCTATATTTCTCTGTCCCACTACCACGACTTCTTCCTAGTTCCTACTAGTCATCATCCTTAGTATACATTTCCTCATTGTGTCTCATCTCCTCAATTTTCCCCCATACACCTTTTGGCCTTTGAGCTTAGAACCATGGCAGCAGAGTTACTCTCTGCTTTCTTGCCCATCCTCCTGATGAAAGCTGGCCACTCCCTGTTGAAGGAGCTTACTTTCATGGGTGGAATCGAAGGCTGCCGCAAGAAGCTGCATCTCCTGCTGCTTGCCATCAATGATGTGATCGCTGATGCTGAGGAGCAGGCTTCCAAGAGGCCTGCTGTGAAGTCCTGGATCGCCCAGCTCAAATTGGCTGCCTGGGAGGCTGATGATACCCTCGATGAGATGCACTACGAGGCGCTCCGCCATGATGCGCGGAGCCGTGGGCACAAGGTAAACAGTGGTGTGAAGGGATTTTTCTCTCCTCGTTATAACCCTTTTCTGTTAGACTATAAGATAGGGAAGAGGCTCCAAAAGATTATTGAAAAGATTAGTGACCTTGTTCTCCAAATGAATCAGTTTGGGCTCATTAAAGATCAGCCTGTGACTATTAGTGATAGGATGCAGACACATTCTTATGTCGATGAGGAGGAGGTTATTGGGAGGGATAGAGAGAGACAGGAAATCGTGCGTATGCTGCTACATGCCAGTGGTGAAAAATTATCCATCATTCCTATTGTTGGGATCGGAGGATTGGGCAAGACAACTCTGGCACAGCTGATCTTTAATGACACGGAAGTGAAAGCTCATTATCAAAAGCATATGTGGGTTTGTGTATCAGAGGACTTTGATGTTCCGGCTATTGTCAAAAAAATAATTGATTCTGCTGTTGGGAGTGATTGTGGGCTAAAGAATGATAACATGGAGCTCCTACAGCAGCGCCTTCGGCAAGAATTGAGCCATAAGAGGTACTTTCTTGTACTGGATGATGTTTGGAATGAAGATGTGGGGAAATGGGATGATCTAAAAAGCTTACTTGGTTGTTGTGCAATAGGAAGTGCTGTTATAGTGACTACTCGAAGCTTAAAAGTTGCATCAATCATGGGGACACTTGATCCAATCCGCCTGAAACACTTGAGCCCTGAAGAATCCTGGATTATATTCAGTAGAAAAGCATTTGGTGCATGTTTGGCTGAGTCTTCTGAGTTTGTTGTGGTTGGTAAAAAAATCGTTTTAAAGTGTGGTGGAGTCCCATTAGCTGTAAAGAGCATGGGGGGCTTAATGAGCTCAAAACTTGACATAAGAGATTGGGAGAACATCCTCGAAAGCAATACATGGAATGATGAAAGCCAAATACTGCCAGCGTTGAGGCTGAGCTACAAACATTTGCCATCTACTATTAAACAATGCTTTGTTTTCTGCGCTGTATATCCCAAAGATTATGAGATTGACAAGAACCATCTAATACATCTTTGGATATCCAATGGCTTTATTCCATTTCCAACGGAGGGGACATTTGATGCTGAAGCAGCAGCGAATCACATTTTTCTTGAACTACTTTGGAGATCTTTTTTCCAGGATATTAAGAAAGTGCGATCCTGTGAAAAGGAGAAATATGGGTACTGTGATGTGACTACATTCAAACTTCATGATCTCATGCATGACTTAGCAGCTGACACAACAGGTGATGAGTGTTTTTATCTGCAAGACTTTGCTGAAACCAAAAAAATTCAAAAGGATGTCCGTCATGTAGCTTTACATCATCCTCGGATGACTAGTTTCATGATGCACCATTGTCGAAATATCCGAAGTATATTTATCTTAAGTAAGGATGTACGTTACCTCCCCGGTTTTAAATGGACAAATTCCACCTTGAGAGTTATTGGCCTACACATAAGTGGCACCAAAATTTCATTTGAACCAGCATTTATGAAGCACTTGAGATATTTAGATTTGTCTTGTAGTGCTGTAGAAGTAATTCCTGAAGCTATGACTGCACTATATAATTTACAAGTACTGATGCTCAATGAATGTCATTATCTGATTCGGTTACCCGAGGGAATGAAGTTTATGGTCAACCTTCGTCATTTATACCTTGATGGCTGTGACTGTTTGGAGTTCATGCCAGCTAATCTTGGGCAGCTCAGTTATCTACAAACCCTAACTAAGTACATTGTTGGAAAAGATCCTAGCCATGGAATCAAGGAGCTTAAAAACCTAAAACTTGGTGGCAAGCTGCAGATATATGATTTGGTGAACGTAACTAAACAATCAGAGGCAAAAGAAGCCAACCTAGAAGGTAAAAAGAATCTTGAGCTGTTGACATTGTGTTGGGATACAGCAGAACACAGTTATCCACAAGTGTCTCGAGCTAAAGATTCAACAGTAAATCTCGCTGAGGAAATCTTGGATGCCCTTAAACCTCACAACTGTTTGCAAGTTCTAAACGTATATAAATATGTGGGAATTAAGTTCCCCAGTTGGTGGAGTGATAATTTGACCTTACAAAGGCTGGTTGAACTCAGGTTGTATGGCTGTGTTAATTGTACCAAGATTCCGCCATTGTACCAGCTTCCTTGTCTCGAGGTTCTTGAGCTAAAATGGATGAACAGCTTAGCATATCTGGGCAACAGCTACTCACATAATGAAGGGTATGATCACTTGCCAATGATATTCCCCAAACTGAAGCTGCTATCACTGGAAAGAATGGAAGTTTTCCAGGGCTGGCATGAAACTGACTCCAACAAAGTATCATCAGTTACTTTTGCAGTGCTTGATGCTATGGAGATTATTGACTGCCCAACATTGATTACTTTACCTAACGTTCCAATGCTCAAGTCCTTATGTGTGACAGGAAACAAAGTACTGATTGGTATAGCAAAAAGTCTACCTGCTCTATCATATCTTTGCCTTGGTGCAAGTCGCAGGAGATTGAGCAAAAAAGGAAAATCGGACTATGTGTACGAGGATGCAGGTCAGGGAAACCATGATGTACAGGAAAATATTTTTCCTGATAACTTTTCTTGCTGGGGATCGCTTAAAAAATTATACCTTGAGGGGTTTAATAGCCTTTTTCAAGAACATGAAGTCCATACAAGTCACTACATGACATTGAAGACCGAGTACTTGAATCTAACTTCCTGTGATTGCTTCATCCAATCCGATAAATTTCTGTCACCACTATGGTTTTGGAAAATCTTCGTCAACTTGGAGCACTTGGATATTTATTATTGCGATAGCCTCACCTTTTGGCCAGAGGAGGAATTCGAAAGCTTGGCTTCATTGAAGAAGCTACTTATTAGGAACTGCAAAAGCTTCACAGGTTTACCACCTGCCGCTCCACTTTCGGTGAACCTCGCACCAGATGAAGGCATGTATAATTTGGAAGAATTGCGTATTTGTGACTGCCCCAACTTGGTGGTATTCCCTACATACTTCACCTGCCTAAAATTTCTTTCAATTGAGAACTGTTCAAAAGTCGAGTTTTTACCTGAAGGATTGGGTCGTCTTGGCACCCTGGATTCATTGCATATTTTTGCATGCCCAAGCTTGAAGTCCCTTCCGGCAAGCATCCAATTTCTGTCCAATCTGAAATACCTTTATCTCTCGCTATGCGACAGCTTGACACAGTTGCCGGAAGGAATGCATAATTTGATAGCTCTAAAAACACTGTATGTTCGATGTTGCTACAGTCTAAAGGCTTTACCTGAAGGTCTGCAACATAGGCTGCATAGCCTGCAAACATTCTCGATTCGATATAACCCTACTCTGGCAAGAAGATGCAAACGTGGAGGAGATTACTGGGACAAAGTTAAGGACATCCCTGATTTGGAAGTGGTAGTGGAGGAGGTCTCCTTTCACGGAGACACAAGGCACAAAAGCACTGCATACAAGATCATTCCTAAATGTATGGACGCATGGAACACAAGATCATCAAGTGCTCGGCAGCCATTCAATTAATTTCACACCAAGGTGCAACATGCTCCCTCTTTCTCCCCCGGCAGCCATTCAATTAATTTCACTCCAAGGTGCAACATGCTCCCTCTTTCTACCCCACCTTTCTGTTTAGCAATTTCAGATTATGATTCAATCATACCACTGCGGGAATCTATCAATCATTTCTTGATGTTCTTTTTGTCCAAAACTAACCGTCATCAATCAATCAAGTGAAAGTCCATGTGCTTGACACTGTTTTGATTGTTTTCACTTGTTAAGACATGCCAAGAATTTGCCCATGTGTTTCTACTTCAATACTTTTTTGATAGCACAGCCCTTTCCTGCAAAACGTGTCCAGTTAAATACTCTGTTGGCAATTGGTACTGAATAGTGGTAACCATGCATGAGCTGCACTCGTGGCTGTTTAATCTCTCATGATTAGATTGCGTGATCCATTTCTCTAGATGGCCTGTACTGTTACAGAAGAATAGTCTTACTCATGCGGATGTTATCAAAATATACGCCGTCCATAATGACCAAATGTAAGGGTGCTCTCTGCTACAATTTCAGAACTGCTCAGTGTTAGCCTAGACGCTAATCGGCAGTAGGACGGGTACCCACTAGCTAAAGAGTAGACTAGCGACTAATCGGCGACTAGTCGGACAACTAGACAAGTAGTGTAGCAGGACGTGTTATTGCAGACTTTATTGCAGACTAGCGACTAATTGGCGGCTAGGCGGCCTAGTCTACCGACTAGGCGAACAATGACTGCTTCACATGTAGTTCATTGTAATGATCATAACTATGTTTAAGTATGTTCACTCCAAGTATGCCAAGTATGGACTCAAAGATTGGATCTAGAGGTGCAGATTCAAAAGGAGTCAAACAAATATCCAAAGGAGGAAGCAACCAGAGGCCAGGTAAAAGGTTCATGCAAAACGCTGGAACGACTTTAAGGTGGAGAGATCATATTCTCCAAGGTGAAGTTTGTTAGATATTGTGTCGAATATGTGTACGGGTAGGTTACATGGACTCTGTGTTGTAATAGGCAGGGTTGGTTAGTGTTAGAGTCGGACTCTATCAAGACCTCCACTATATAAAGGGAGGCAGCGCTGGTGTAACCAAGCGAACGACTTCATAATAGTAGCATAGGCAATAGGAGGTCAATGGCCGGTGTGTGGTCGTGACCTGTTCAGTTGGTATGCTGCGGTATTATGGATTGGGGAGGAGCGCCCATAATGAGAGCCCCATAGATGTAGGCGAAAGTCGAACTACGTTACCAAACATCGTGTCTCCTGGTGTCGTTCATGATCTTGCATCGGCGCATATTCTTACAAGTCCTTGTAGGAGCTCGCTGCTTTCCTGCCATCTCATGGCCCGCCAGCGATCCGGCTCCCCCCGAGACCAACACCTGGTCTCGGGCCCAGGTCCCCACATCTATTGGCCCAACTGGAAGCACAACCCATGTCCTGGCCCAACTCAGCCCAAAAGACTAGCCTAAAGGGAGAGGGGTGCCTCCACCTTTTAAGTTGTGCTCCATCATCACTATATCCGATGTGGGACTAAACCCAACAATCTCCCCCATCACACATCGGACCATCTGTCCTACACCGTGCGATCTCATGGAGACGTTCCGGGCTACCGACCATGGCTCTGATACCACTTGTAAGAATATGCGCCGATGCAAGATCATGAACGACACCAGGAGACACGATGTTTGGTAACGTAGTTCGACTTTCGCCTACATCTATGGGGCTCTCATTATGGGCGCTCCTCCCCAATCCATAATACCGCAGCATACCAACTGAACAGGTCACGACCACACACCGGCCATTGACCTCCTATTGCCTATGCTACTATTATGAAGTCGTTCGCTTGGTTACACCAGCGCTGCCTCCCTTTATATAGTGGAGGTCTTGATAG